>CM052438.1:95244371-95271014 GCA_028533085.1 Varecia variegata
GAAGAGTGCGATGTGCACTGTCTGGGGAATGGACACACTTGAGGCTCGGACTCGGGGGATTGGGAGGGACATGGGCAATATATCTATGCAGAACTTTTGTACCCCCATAATAAGCTGAAATAAAAAAAAAATTTAAAAAAAAAAGTATGTTAGCTGTAGATTTTTGGTAGATGTTCTTTATCAAGCTGAGGAGTTCCCCTTCATTTCTAGTTTGCTGAGAGTTTTTTTTTTAAAATCATAATTGGGTATTGGACTTTGTCAAATGCTTTTTCTGCATCTATTGATATGGTCATGTGATTTTTCTTTTTTATCCTGTTAATGTGACAGATTACATTAATTGAGTTTCAATTGTTGAACCACACTTGCATACCTGGGAATAAATCCCACTTAATCATGGTGTATGATTATTTTTGTACATTGTTGGATTAGACTTGCTAATATTTTGCTGAGAATTTTTATATCTATGATCATAAGAGATAATGGTTTGTAGTTTCCTTTTCTTATAATGTCTTTGTCTGGTTTTGGTGTTAGGGTAATGCTGGCCTCATAGAATAAATTGGAAAGTATTCTCTTTGTTTCTATCTCCTGAAAGAGATGGTAGAGAATTGGTGTAATTTCTTCCTTAAATGTTTGGTAGAATTCACCAGTGAACGCAGGTGGACCTGGTCCTTTCTGTTTTGGAAGATTATTCATGATTAATTCAATTTCTCTACTAGATATAGGTCTATTCAAATTATTTCTTTCTTCTTGTATAAGTTTTGACAGATTGTCTTTTTAAAGAAATTGGTCCATTTCATTTAGGTTAGCAAACTTGTGAGTATAGAGTTATTGATAGTATGCCTTTATTATCCTATTACTGCAGGATGTATACTGTCCATGAGATCTATAGTGATGCCCCTTTTTCATTTTTCATATTAGTAACTTGTGTCCTCTCTCTTTTTTTTTCTTAGTTAGCTGGTTAAAAGCTTATTGATTTTATTGATCTTTTCAAAGAACCAGTTTTTGGTTTTATTGATTTTCTCCATAGATTTTCTCTTTTCAATTTCTGCTTGATTTTTATTATTTCTTTTCTTCTGCTTACTTTGGATTTAATCTGTTCTTCTTTTTCTAGTTTTGTAAGGTGGAAGCCTAGATTATTGATTTTATATCTTTTTTCTTTTCTAATATATGCATTCAATGCCATAAATTTCTATCTAATTGCTTTCACTGCATCCCACAAATTTTGATAATTTGTGTTTTTATTTTCATTCATTTCAAATTGTTTAAAGATTGCTTTTGAGATTTCTTCTTTGACCCATGTGTTTAGAAGTATGTTGTTGAATCTCCAACTATTTTGGAATTTTTCAGTTATCTTTCTGTTACTGATTTCTAGTTTAATTCTATTATGGGCTGAAAGCATACAATGTATAATCCCATTTAAAGACATTTGTTAACCTTTGTTTTATGGTCAAGAATTAGATCTACCTTGGTGAAATGCTCCAGGTAGGCTTGAGAAGAATGTGCATTTTGCTGCTGTTGGATGAAGTAGCCCATAGATGTCAATAGGTGTCATAGATGTCACAGATGTGCAGTTGATTGATGGTACTATTGAGTTCAGCTATATCCTTACTGATTTTCTGTCTTCTGGATCTGTCCATTTCTGAGAGAAGGGTGTAGAAATCTCTAATAGTAATAGTGGACTTGTCTATATCACCTTGCAGTCTATTAGATTTTTGCCTTACTTATTTTGGCACTTTGTAGCTAGGCCCATACACGTTAAGGATTATTGTCTTTTTGGAGAATTGTCCCCTTTATCATTACATAATACTCCTTTTTATCCCTGATAAATTTCCTTGCTCTGAAGTCTTCTCTGTTTGAAATTAATATAGCCATTCCTGTTTCTTTTGATTAGTGTTAACATGATATATCTTTCTTTATCCTTTTACTATTAATTTATATGTATCTTTATATTTAAAGTGGGTTTCTTGTAGACAACATATAGTTGGGTCTTGTTTTATCATCCACTCTGAAAATCTCTGTATTTTAATTGCTGTATTTAGACCATTGATGTTTAAAGTAATTATTCATATAGTTGGATTAATATCTACCATATTTGTTACGATTTTCTACTTATTGCCCTTGTTCTTTGATCCTATTTTTTCTTCCACTCTTTTTCTGCCTTTTGTGGTTTTAAATGAGAATTTTATATTATTTCATTTTCTCTCCTTTCTTAGGATAGCAGTATGCTTCTTTTTCTTTATTTTGTTTTTTAAACTTTTTAAATGGTTACCCTAGAATTTGCAATATACATTTACAACTAATCTAAGCCCACCTTCAGCTAACACTATACTGCTTCATAGGTATGGCAAATACCTTATAATAGCAAAATTCCCTCCTCCCATTCCTTGTATCATTACTTTCATTCATTTAACTTACATATAAGCATATATATTATATATTAATATAGTATATGATATATATTAAATATGTATATGCACACATAAGTATACATAATGAATTACATTGTTGCTATTTTATCTTTTAGGTCAGTAAAGATAATAAAAATAAAGATTTCACCTTCACTTATTCCTTCTACATTGATTTTCCTTTCTTTATGTAGATCTGAGTTTCTGACTGATATAATTTTCCTTCTCTCTGAAAAATTTTTTAAAACATTTCTTGCAATGCAGGTATATTGGCAACAAATTCTCTCAATTTTTCTCTGTCTGAAAAAGTCTATATATTCCCTTAACTTTTGAAGGGTAATTTCACAGAGTACAGAATTCTAGGTTGGTTTTTATTTTCTCTCAAAACTTTAAATATTTCACAACATTTTCTTCTTGCTTGCCTGTTTCTGTGAAGAAGTTGGATATGATACAATTCTTATCTTTGCTCCTTTATAGAAAAGTGGTTTTACTGTCTGACTTCTTTCAAGATTTTTCTTTATTTTTGATTTTCTGCAGTTTGAATATGATATGAGTAGGTATAGCTTTTTGGCATTTATCCTGATTAGTGTTCTCTGAGCTTCCTGAATCTGTGGTTTGCTGCATTAATTTGGGGAAATCTCAGTCGTTATCACTTCAAGTATTTCTTCTATTCTTTTCTCTCTTTCTTCTCCTTCTGGTGTTCCATTACACATATCTTATACCTTTTGTGGTCCCCCGGTTCTTGGATATTCTTTTTGTTTTTTTTCAATCTTTTTTCTCTTTGATTTTCAGTTTTAGAGATTTCTATTGAGATATCCTCAAACTTAGAGATTCTTTATTCAGCTGTGTCCAGTCTACTAATAAGCCCATTACAATATTACTCCTTTCTGTTCTAGTATTTTTGATTTTTAGCATTTCTTTTAGATTCTTTCTTAGAATTTCCATCTCTGCTTACATTGCCCATCTGTTCTTACATACTATCTACTTTATTCAATAAAGCCTTTAGTATATTAATCCTATTAATAGTTATTTCAAATTCCTGGTCCGATAATCCCATCATCCTTGCCATATCTGAGTCTTATTCTGTTTCTTTCTTTGTCTCTTGAAACTGAGTTTTTGTCTTTTAGTATGGCTTGTAATTTTTTCTTGATAGTCAGACATGAGATTAAGACATGATGCCAGTAAGTAGGCCTTTAGTAATGTGGTGGTAAGATGTGGGAAGAGGGAAGTATTCAGTAATCCTATGATTAGGTCTCAGTCTATTAGTGAGCCTGTGCCTCTGGACTGTGAACTTCTCCAGTGTTTCTCAGGTTTATTTTATTTTATTTTTTTTTTGAGACAGAGTCTCGCTCTGTTGCCTGGGCTAGAGTGAGTGCCATGGCGTCAGCCTAGCTCACAGCAACCTCAAACTCCTGGGTTTAAGCAATCCTACTGCCTCAGCCTCCCGAGTAGCTGGGACTACAGGCATCCGCCACCATGCCCGGCTACAGTTTTATTTTATTCATCCTCTTAAGTGGTACATGATGGCTATAGGTGTCTGGAGTTGGGTATTTCCCTTCCCCTAGGTCAGCTAGGCTCAGAAAAACACTTAAATAGTTTAGGCTCTCGTGAAATATTTGCTCTTAGGGGAAGGCCTTCCTAAGAAGAATGGAATGCTCTGGTGTATTTCAAAAATGTTTTTTTCTTCCTCTCCCAGAAGCACAAGGGGATTTTTCTTTGATATTCAGTGTGAGAATATGGAGGCAAAACTCACAAAAATGTGGAAGTCCCTCCTATGGTTGAGTCTCCCTGGAGTTTTAAACCCTGAGACATGTCCACACTGAACCTTTGGCAGTTTATCAATTATAGTTTAGGTTTTCCTACTCCAATACCTCCCATGGAAGTTTCTGCTTATGATCTTCTGTTCTGGTGAATTGTGATTCTCTGTATTTGACTGTCTTTCCAATTTTGCAGGTATCGGTTTTTCCTGTGACCTCACTTCTCTAGTGTTTCTAGGAAGAGTTGTTAATTTTCAGGGTTTTTTTCCCCCCCAGCTTTTTGCTTATTGTTAGGACAGAACAGTGACTTCTAAGCTCCTTACTTGCTGGACTGGAATTCAGAAGTCAACTTGGCTTTTTTCACTCAGCACAATTCTCTGGCAATTCATCCAGGTTGTTGTGTATATCAATAGTTTGTTTCTTTTCAATTCTGAGTAGTATTCTACGGCATGGATGTGTCACATGTTAAAAAAATTATTCACCCACTGAAGGATGTTTCAAGTTTTTGGCTTTAATAAAAAAGCTGCTATGCTCATAAATATTCATATGTGGGCTTTTGTAGAAAAATGTTTTCCTTTCTCTGGATAGAGTGCAATTGTTGGGTTGTATGATAGCTGCATATTTAGTTTTATAGGAAAGTGCCAAACTTTTTCAGATTGCCTGTGCCATTTTATACTCCCATCTTTGTGATTATTTTTTATTTTAGCTATACTGATAGGCATGTAGTGATATCTCATGTGGTTTTAATTTGCATTTCCCTAATGGTTAATGGTGTTGAATATCTTTTCATGTGCTTAATTTGCCATCTTTATATTCTCTTGGATTAAATGTCTCTTTATGTATTTTGCTCATTTTCCCATTGAATTGGTTATTTACCTTTTTTTTCAGTTTTGAGAGTTTTTTATATATTCTAGATACTAGTCTTTTATCAGAAATTTGTTTGTAAATAGTTTCTCCCAGGCTGTAGAACATTTGATAGAGTCTTCTGTAGAGTAAAAGTTTTTAATTTTGATGAAGTTCAATTTGTCACTTTTCCTTTTTTAAATTGTGATTTTGTTGTTATCTAGGAGGTCTTTGCCTAGGCCTAGATCCCAAAGATTTTCTGCTATTTTAAAAACGGTTTTATAGTTTTATGGTTTACATTTAATTCCATGATCCATTTGGATAAATTTTTTTAATAAAGCGTGAGACTTGGATTGAGGTTCACTTTGCCTCTGGGTGTCCAATGGTTCCAATACCATTTGTTGAAAAGGCTATCTTTCCTCTATAAATTGCTTTTGTCCCTTTGTCAATAATCAGTTGGGCCTATTTGTGTAGGTTTATTTCTGGGTTCCCTATTATTTTCCATTGGTTTATATGTTTTTCCCTTTGCCAGTGCCACACAGTATTTATTACTGTAGCTATATAATAAGTCTTGGAATTGGTAGATGGCCTCCTATTAATTATTTTTATTAATTATTTTTATTTTTAAAAATTTCTTTAGCTATTCTAGTTCCTTTACCTTTCATATAAATTTTAGAATAACCCTTTCTATTTCTACAAAAATCCTTAATAGCATTTTGATAGGAGTTATGTTTAATCTGTATATAAATTTGAGAATTGACATCTTTATTTTGTTGAGTTTTCTAATCCATGAACATTGTATTTCTTTTTTTTTTTTTTTTTTTAAATTTCAGCTTATTATGGGGGTACAAAAGTTCTGGTTAAATATATTGCCCATGCCCCTCCCATCCCCCCGAGTCTGAGCTTCAAGCATGTCCATTCCCCAGACAGTGCACATCGAGTGCATCATGTAGGTATACACCCATCCCCTCCCCCACCCCCCATCCCCCTGAGTCAGAAGTTCAAGCGTGTCCTTTCTTTCACCAGCATTTTGTAGTTTTTAGCATAAAAGTTCTGTATAGGTTTTGTTAAATTTACACCCAAGTATTTATTTTTTTCAGCAATTGTAAGTGGTATTGTATTTTCAGTTTTGATATCTATGTGTTTATAGCTAGTATATAGAAATCTAATTGACTTTTATGATGTTTATTTTTGTATTTACAACCTCACTGAAGTCATTAATTCTAGGAGTTCTTAAAAAAGTAGGTTACTTGGAATTTTCAATATATATAATAATGTCATTTGCAAATAGGGGCAGTTTTATTTCTTCATTTTGGATCTGTATGAATTTTATTTCTTTTTCTTGCCTTATCACACTGGCTAGAAATTTCAGCAGTATGTTGAATAATAGTAGTGAGAGTGGACATCCTTACCTTGTTCTCAACTTGACAGGGTGGAGGACGATAGCATTAATTCCTCACCATTAAGTTAGCTGTAGGCTTTTTGTAGATACTCTTTATTGGGTTGAAGAAGATTACCTCTATATCTAGTTTTTATCATGAGTGATGTTGAATTTTGTCAAATGCTTTTTCTGTATTAACGGATATTATGACCATAAAATTTTTCTTCTTTAGCCTGTTAATATAGTGGGTGACACTGACTACCTGTGAATTGAATCAGCCTTGCATATCTGGAATAAACCCTACTCAGTCATGTGTGTAATTCTTTCATGCATTGCTGAATTCTATTTGCTAATATTTTCTTAAGGATTTGGATATTTATATTCATGAGGAATACTGGTGTGCACCTTTCTTTTTTTGTGTGCTATCTTTACCTGGCTTTGGTATTAGGGTAATGCTAACTTCATTAAATAAATTGAGAAGCATTTCCTACTTTTTGATTTTTTGGAAGAGATTGTAGAGAATTGGTATAAATTTTTCTTTAAATGTTTGGCAGAATTCTCCAGGGAAACCAACTGGGCCTGGAGATTTCTTTTTTGGGAATTTTAAAGTCGCAAATTCAATTTCCTTAATAGTTGTAACATCATTTAAATTATTTATTGGGTGAATTGTGAGTTTGTGTTTTTCAAGAAACTAGTTCATTTCATCTAAGTTTTTAAATTTATGCAAGCAGAATTATTTTTATTATTCCCTTATTATTCTATTGATATTTATGAGATCTGTAACAATGTCCTCTATTTCATTTATGATGCTATTAATTTGTGTTTTCTTTCCTTTTTTCATTGTCAGTCTTCTTAAAGGTTTGTCAATTTTATTGATGTTTTCAAGAACTAGTTTTTTGTTTCATTGATTTTATCTATTGTTTTTTCAGTTTTCAATTTCATTGATTTCTACTCTTCTCTTTATTATTTTCTTCCTTCCACTTGCTTTGGGCTTTTTTTTTGCTTTTTCTCCCATAGGTTCTTGAGGTGGGAGCTTATTGATTTGAAACTTATACTTTTTTTTCCTAGTGTATCATTTAGTTATTCTTTCTTTTTTTTGGTATAGACAGGGTCTTTCTCTATCTCCCAGGTTGGACAGCAGTGGCACAATCATAGCTCACTGTAACTTTGAACTCTTGGGCTTACGTGATCCTCCTGCCTCAGCCTCCTGAGGAGCTAGGATTATAGGCACATGCCACCATGTCCAATTAATTTTTTTTTTAAGTGATGGAGTCTTGCTATGTTGCCCAGGCTGGTCTCAAACTCCTGGCCTCAAGCTATCCTCTCTCCTCAGCCTCCCAAAGTGCTGGGATTACAGGCATGCACCACTGTGACTGGCCATCATTTAGTTCTATAAATTTCCCTCAAGGCACTGCTTTAACTGTGTCCCACAAATTTTGATATGTTGTATTTTCATTTTCATTCAGTTCATTGTCTTTTTTTAATTTCCCTTGAGATTTTCTCTTTGACTTATGGGTTATTTAGAAATGCATTGTTTATTTTCCTATTATATTTCTGCTATTAATTTCTAGTTTGATTCCACTGTGATTGGAGAATACAGTCTATATGGTTTCAGTTTTTAAAAATTTGTTGAGGTTTGTTTTATTGTCCAGAATATAGTCTATCTTGTATGTTCTGTGGGCACTTGAAAAGAATGTGAACTCTGCTTTTGTTGGGTGGAATGTTTTATAAATGTCAATTAGATACTATTGATTTATGGTGATATTAAGTCTTTTATACTCTTGCTGATTTTCTGTCTAGTTTTTAAAAAAAATTAATTGTTGAAAGAGGGGCATTGAAGTCTTAAACAATAATTATAAATTTGTGTATTTTTCCTTTCAGTTTTTTCTTCACACATTTTTCAGCTCTGTTGTTTGGTGCATGCACATTTAAGATTGCTATGTCTCTTGGTGAATTAACCCTATTATTATTATATAATGCCCCTCTCTGTCTTTAGTAATTTTCTTTGCTCAGAAGTCTACTTTATTTGATATTAATATAGCCACCTATTTTCTTTTGATTAATGTTTGCTTATTTTACATTCTTCTACTTTAAATATGCCTATATTTTTATATTTGAAATATGTTATAAACAACAGATAGTGTCACGTTTTTATTTTTTTCTTTGTTTTTTGGAGACAGAGTCTTGCTTTGTTGCCCAGGCTAGGGTGCTGTGGCATCAGCCTAGCTCACAGCAACCTCAGACTCCTGGGCTCAAGCCATCCTCCCGCCTCAGCCTCCCGAGTAGCTGGGACTACAGGCATATGCCACCATGCCCAGTTAATTTTTTCTATATATTTTTAGTTGCCTGGATAATTTCTTTCTATTTTTAGTAGAAACTGGGTCTCCCTCTTGCTCAGGCTGCTCTCGCACACCTGACCTTGAGCGATCCTCCCACCTTGGCATCCAGAGTGCTAGGATTACAGGCATGAGCCACTGCGCCTGGCCTAGTGTCACATTTTTAATCCACTCTGCCAATATCTGTCTTTTAATTGATATGTTTAGACCATTTACATTTAATGTAATTATTAATATATTCAGGCGTAAGTTGGCCATTTTATTTTTTGATTTTTCCTCTCTGATTTTAGTTCTTCTGTTTTCTTTTTCCTGCCTTCTTGTGGGTTACTTGAACTTGTTTTAGAATTCAATTTTGACTTATCTCTAGTGTTTTTGAATGTAAGTCTTTATATAGCATTCTTAGTGCTTGCTCTGTATATTACATTGTATATACATAACTTGCAAGAATCTACTGATGTAGTCATTTTACCAGTTTGAATAATATGTAGAAACCTTACCTTCCTTTACATCCTTAGCCTTTCCTCATTTATAATATAATTGTATTAAATATTTTTCTACGTACATTTGAAATCACATCAGACTGTGTTACAATTTTTGCTTCAACTGTCAAACATTATTTAGAAAACTCAACAGGAAAAGGAATATATGTATTTACCCATATTTTCACTATTTTCATTGTTTCTCCTTCTTGATGTTCCAAGATTCCTTCTTTTATTATTCCCTTTTTGGTTGGAGAACTTCCTTTAGCCATTCTTTTATGGTAGACCTGTTGGTGACAAACTCTTTTCACTTTCACCTAACAGTGTCTTGATTTTCCCTTCATTTCAGAATTTCAGAAGGATATTTTTGTTGAGTGTAGAATTCTGGGTTGACAATTCTTTTACTTCAGCACTTGATAAATGTTATGCCACTTTCTCATAGTCTTCATGGTGTCTGGTAAGAAATCCATTGTCATTCAGTTGTTTTCCCCTCTACATAAAATGTTATTTCTCCCTTGTGGGATCTTTTCTTTGTTTTTAGTTTTCAGAAGTTTTTCTATGATGTGTCTTGGTGTGGACTGCTTGCATTTACCCTACTGGGTTTCCTTAGGTTCTTGAGTTTATATGTTTCTATCTTTTGCTAAATTAGAGACATTTTCAGCCATTATTTCTTCAAGCCTTTTTCAGCCCTGTCCTTTTTCTCCTCTCCTTTAAAGACTATAATTACTTGGATGTTAGATTTTTTTCTTTATAATTCCACATATTCCTAAGTGTCTGTCCATGTTTGTTCAGTCTATGTTCTCTCTGTTGTTAATACTGGATATTTTTTATTGTTCTATCTTCAGGTTCATGAATTCTTCTCTCTATTCCCTCTGTTATGCTGTTGAGTCCATAAAGCGAGTTACAGTATTTTTCAGTTCTAAAATTTCCATTTGGTTCTTTATATCTTCTATTTCTTTTCGTAGACTTCCCATTTTTTCATTTGTCTCAAGCATGCTCACTGAAGTATTTTTATAATGGCTGCTTTAAAATCTTTGTCAGATAATTCTAAAATCTCTATTATGTTGGTGTTGGTCTAGATGTCTTTTTCCATTCAAATTGTTTTCCTATTTATTGGCATGATGAGTGATTTTCAGTGGAAACTTGTACATTTTGAGCATTATGTTACGAGACTCTGAATTTTATTTAAACCTTCTATTTCACCTTTTTTCCCCCTTAGACACCATTTCAGCAGGAGGAGGGCACTGAGTCATTGCCAGGTAGAAGTAGAAGCTCAAGGCTCCCACTTGACCACTAATAAGAGGAGATCCTCATTATGGCTGGGTGGGGGTGGGACTTTCAGCTCCTCACTAGACCTCCCCTGGTACTTCCTATCTGGGAGGGGTAGAAACACCTGGTCCCTGCTTTCCATGTGGCCTCCTCTGATGCACACTCTGCAGAGTGGGGGAAGAGCATTTCATTATTGCCACATGGATGGGTGTGAATTCTAGGTACCCCTTTGCTCTCTACCTACACTCTGAGGGAGGGTGTCTTAAACCACCCAGTGAGGATGAAAGTCCCAGCTCTCTTCTTAGCTTTCTGTGACAGCACCGTGTAGGGTGTTGGTGGCCCCTTGTTTCAGCCTGGTGAGGATGGTGAAGAGCAGCTCCCTGCTGGCCTTCGCTGATGTGAGTGTGAGTGGGTCACAGCCTTTTCTGTGATGTTTGCCTGGAAGAGAACAGTTATTACCTAAAAGTTTTCTGTTTTGCTCAGCTACGCCTTTCTTTGTCTAGAGAGGGCAGGCCTTTGTTGGGGTTTTATCTGTCTTCTTATCTATTGGCCATCTTCTTCAGTGCCAAGTGTGATATATTTGAGGCAAAAAGAAAGCCCAGGTTGCTCCCCACTGTGTTGTCCCGCTGGCCTGTCTTCTCCCCGCTGTCAGTGGAGAGTGCCCAGGGCTTTTAGCTGCACTTAGCAGGAGGAATAGGGAAAAGTCTGTCTACTCTATCGTTCTGAAAGTGGAAATGCAGCACTCCTCCTGAAGCCTTAAAACAGTTATCACAACGATTTAAACTGAGGCCTAGAATCCTGGGAAAAGGAAGCTTTGAATTTTTTTTTAATTTAATTTTTTATACTTTATTAAGTGTATATGTATTTACACTTAAGATTTAATAGCCAAGACCTGTGCAAGCTGCTTTACTAATGTCATCTCATTTAAACCTCATAATCACCCTTATGGACATTGCTAATACCTTGAATTTACAGATCAGGAGACGGGGCTTGGTAAGCAGTTTGCTGAGGGTCGAACAGGTGGCAAGGGCGGGGCTGGGCTCTGAACCTGCACCTGATTCCAAGCCTGAGATTCTAACTGATGTGTTTGTCTGGGAGGTCTGACAGGCTGCTGGCTCATGGGTGGCTTGTTGACCGAAGGAGTTACATGGTTTGGCCACAATCTTCCTTGCTGTGGTCACTGGTACCTGTCAGGATCCCACTGGCCAGGAAGGCACGTGGGCGCAATTCTTAGCCAGTCTGGGTGGGCCCAGGATCTCAGGCCACCTCTACCCACTTTCTAGTCTCCGAACAAGTAATTTCCCTTGGATGGGGTCTGTCTCATCCCCCTGCCTCACGGGAACTTGGAGTTGTTTAAAGGTTTTGACCAGGTTATTCAAACTAGTGCCCACCTTAGTCTGTACCCCTGAATGTCTACACTAGAAAAGAAAACTGCCCTCCACATAAGGAGGTCTTTGGCTGTGCGCACGAGTGCCTGTAAAAGGAGGTTTTCCCTTGCTGGGTTTTCTGCTCAGGAGGCCTGGTTTAAAAACAAACATCAAACATTTGTCTTGGACCTTGACCAACTCCACCAATCCCAGCAGGGGTGGGGAACCTGAGGCCTTAAGGCCACATGTGGCCTTCTAGGTCCTTTAGTGCAGTCTTTTGACTGAATCTAAATTTTACAGAACAAATCCTTTTATTAAAAGGGGTGCAGCAGAGAAAGATGAACCTTTTCCTGCCTCGTTTGGTGCTTAAAAAAGAAGTCTTTAAATCAGACTGCCGCAGGTCGCCCACCCCTGGCCCTGGCTGGGGCGGAGAGCCCCTCTTCACACCGTGGCCTGTGTGGGGCCTGCTCCTTCTGGGGAGGGGCTCGAGCTGGGGTGAGGGGAGCTGAGGGGCCGGCTGTTCTCCTTGCACCACACCTGGGGCCTGCACTAGCAACACAGACAGAGCTCAGAATTTATAAGTCCCTAGGAAATTTAGCCATATGTGAACAAACATGAAGGTGCTCGCTGATCCCCACGCTGACATTCTAGAATCTGTGATTCCTTTCCCATAGGCAGAAAGGACCGTGTCGAACATGAGATGATGAAGAGCAACGGCTTTGGAATCAGAGACATGCTAGTTCAATTTCAGCTTCACCTGTAATTGTGTGTCATCTGGAAGGTTCCTTAATGTCTTTGAGTTTCAGTTTCTTCAGCTGTGAAGTGAGGATGACAATACCTGACTGCAGGGGAATGCCTGGTACGGTAAGCACGGAGCAAACGGCCTCTGAATCAGTCAGGGTCTCCAGAAAGACGGAACCAATGGGTTTTACACGCGCGCGCGCGCACACACAAACACACACACACACATATCACACGTACATAGCTATAGACAGGTACAGAGATACAAGAGGAGACTTACTATGATAACTGGCTCATGTAACCATGGAGGCCAGGAAGTCCCATTTTGGGTCACCTGCGAGCTGGGGAACCAGGAGACCCAGTGGTGTCATTCGGTCTGAATCCGAAGGCCTGGGAGCTAGAGGAGATGATGTTCGAGGGTAGGAGAAGATGGATGTCCCAGCTCAAGAAGAAAGAGAGCAAATCTGCCCTCCTCAGCCTTTTTGTTCTACTCAGGCCCTCGATGGATGGATTGATTGATGCCCAGCCGCATTGGTGAGGGCGCATCCTCCTTACTCAGTCTACCGATTCAATTGCCAATCTCTTCCAGAAACATCCTCACAGACACGCTCAGAAATGATGTCTGACCAGCTATGTAAGCATCCCTTAGCCCAGTCCAGTCGGCACATAAAATTAACCATCATAGCCTCTGTGCTAGAAACTGTGAGTGCACACAAGTCATGGCATCACCACATTGCAGCGTCATAGGCTTGTGACTCATTTGCCCTTTAAAATTATTCAGTGGGTGCAACGTTGCCTGCCCTAGAAGGAAATGCCATCAGGTACATCTTACAACACTCTAAGTTCCGAATAGCCTCAATTCAGAAACTGGACATTGGTCCAGTGCAAGATACTTAAAATTCTGAACTAGATTTAATGTTCGATCTCCTCCCTGCCCTTGGCTCGGGTGAGCCTGGGTGGGATGCCCCTGGCAGTGGGAGGGAGTGGGGGCAGGTGAGAAGCAGCAGGGAGGAGAAGAGGAATTAGGAAAGTTGCACGTGGCTTTCTGCTCTCTGGGTGGGCAGAGCACTCCCTCTGGTGAGTTCTTCAGAGGTTCCCGCCAGGCTCCCTTCTGCAGACCCCTTGACCCAGTGGCTGTATTAATATTTCTAATCTACAGGGACCATAAAAAAGGAAACCCAGACAATCTTATTTCCTTTTTCTTTTTTAAAAAAAACACTCAAACCCTTTTGATCACTTCTTTAGGGGTACGGCCAAAGTGATGGTTTATTCAATGAAAATCAAAAGCCCAAATAATCTGAGGCAAAACTTGGCTCTGAAGTGAGGCATGGGAAAGGGAAACGCTGTGCTAGGAAGGCACACGCGGTGACATGTGCATGTGCCCCGGCCTGGGCAGGTGAGGGCAGCACACGGAAGTCACTGCGTAACGTCACTGAGCGTGTTGTGTGCTAAGGCAATATTCGTCCTGTATCTTTGCCTCTGTCCACACACTCAAGCCCCGGGTAGGTGGCTGCTTCCAGCTCCCTGCGCAGCCCCCAGTGGTCACACATCACTTCTGTCCTCTTGTGGCCGGGACCTCAAAGAGTGTGTGAGACATCCCCACTCTGCCCTCTCTCCTGGGCTAGTTTCTCAGCCCCTGGGAGACACCACGCTCCCCTTGCCTGATGGCCAGGCAGCCACCTCCACCAGAGCCACATGCACCTTTGCTTTCTTGGGAGTGACTCACGCACAGGGTCTCCATTTTCCAGCACAAGGACCACAGTGCAGGTTTTCTGAGGAATCCCCTAGAAAGTTCTCAGTAGTCTTGGGGTTAGAGGTAACCCCAAGTGGGGGAGTGTGGGTATCTCTCCACAGAAATCCCAAATCTTTCCCCACAACTCTCTGTCACCTTCCTATGTCACTGATCTACCCATGGGTCCCAGAGTGGCACTTTCTTGGTAGCCGAGTGGTGCAATTTCTTCTAGAATATTCACCGTGTGAGGTCCACACATAAGGGATTGGCCTCCCATTCCCAGTGGTACCAATTTTTATTATATAGTTCTGACCTGGGCCAGATGCCAGATGTCTTGCCAACCTCTGAGCTGAGGCTCTGCTGGGGCAGAAGAGTCAGTGCTGAGGCCTGGCTGCTGTCCACCGAGTCACGCCCACCCACAGCCACCCGTGTCTATGCAGATGCCCACTTGAATCTGAAACTAATTTTGGCATCCTTTTGTACACTTAATAGGCCCAGCTTTAAATCCTTTTGAAATTATGGTTACACTCCCCCTCCTGGCTGAGTCCTGGTTGGTTTCCTCCCTCTTTGCCCTCCTAACAAGTGGCCAGGGTGTGGTGACCCCACAAGCCCTCTTTGAGGCTTACCTTGTTCCCCACACTTTGAAGAACTGGCCTCAAATGAACGGCAATGGTCTTTGGTGCTGAACTCCACGTCCAGTGGGAGGTCCGCATAGACAGAGACACAGATTCAAGTGGGCATCTGCATAGACACGGGTGGCTGTGGGTGGGCGTGACTCGGTGGCCAGTGGCCAGGCCTCAGCACTGACTCTTCTGCCCCAGCAGAGCCTCAGCTCAGAGGTTGGCAAGATTCCTGGTGTCTGGCCCAGTCAGAGCTGGGGGAGGCTGCAGTGGGAGGCCAGAGGGGGTGACAGTGGGGAAGGCATTTCTCCAGGCTGCTGGCTCCCTGGGCCTCCCCAGGTGGCCTGGAGTCCTCAGGCTCCTTCCCTGTCTGGGCTTCTGCCTTGCCTGCCTTTCTTACTAACTGGAACCCGCTGGGGAAGAACCTCGCTGGGGAATGTTGGGGGAGAGGAGGGCAGGGGATCGGAGGGATGGCACAGTGCCCTTTTCCAGACTGCCTGCAGAAGCAGCTGGATGGGACCCCGACTGCTCCCCTTTGCTCCTCACTCAGGACGTCTCTGGTCGTGAAAGTCAGCTGCAGCCTGAGCTCTGAGCTGGCCCAGGGAGCAGCCCTGTCCGCCGTTCGCCATCTGGGCTGATGCCTGCGTGCTGGCTCCAACAGAGCACACACCTAGTTCTCATGCTGGGGCTCAGGCCAAGTGGCCTTGTCTCCCCTGCAGCCTCCACGTGGCTCCAGCGGGTGATTTATGGCTGCCCATTAACTCCATTTAAATGGCTCGGCTTGGGAACATCTGATCTGTGGTGGAGCAAGCTGTGATGTTTGCAGGGACATATGGTCAGGCTCTTCTGGGGACAGATCAGGCTCATGAAGGGACAGATGCCTGGACTTTTGCTGCCTGGGAAAAGCCAGGCTCTCTCCTAACTCACCAGAGGGCAAACCAGACCTTCTCCTTGCCTCAGCCATTGCCCTCAGCGTGGCAGGGTCCTGAGGCTCTGCCTGGCCCTCTCGCCGCCAGTGCCCGCCCTGGATTCTGGTTCTCTTGGAAGGGGGATCAGAAGTCTAGACCAGTGGTTCAAAACTTAGGGTTCTTGGGAAAACACAGATTACTGGGTCCCATCCCCAGAATTTCTGATTCAGTAAGCTAGGCTAGAGGCCAACAATGCGCATTTCTAACAAGTTCCCAGGTGACACTGATGCTGTTGGTCTGGGAGCCACACTTTGAGAACCACCAGTCCAGACCAAGCCCGGCTCTGGGCCCCTCCCGGGGAAGGTTGGAGAGCAGCCAGGGCTGAAGTGGACGACTGATTGGCTTTAGTCTAGGGAGATGAAAGATTTGGGCGAGAAAGCTTTGAGATGCTGAGTTCCAAGCAGAGATTTCAGGGACTCAGATTGAAAATGCCAAGTTGTTCTGGAGCGTAGATCTTGCAAGAGTGGACTTGAGGCAAATTGTGCTGATTGAGTTAACACGTTGACTGCCATGTGAGTTGTATTTAACTCACGATAGTTTTGACCCTGGGGCCTCATGATCACATGTAACTCACACGTCTCTACCTTGGGAGCTGCGTGAACTACTTTTTAAGTTGCATATGACTCACGCACAGAAAACAATAAAAAATAATTTTTTTCATTAAATTAGAAAGGATCATTTTGTTTTCGAAGTTTTCATTCTATTTTCATAATAAAACACCGTGGCCCCAAGGAAATTTTTTTTTTTCCTAGTTCAGCCCCAGATCAGTCTGAGACACGGGTCTGAGAACCCAAACAGCAGAACCCGGGTGGAGAGACGCCGTGCCTGTGGTGGCTGGCTGGGTTTTTGTGTGGCCTGCCCCGTGAACTCTGTGGGAAGATGTTGGACCATCTGATGGAAGAATTGTCTTCTGGACAGGCCAAGGGACCTCAATGTTGGCTCCAAAACTCTGCTCCTGATGGCTCTCTGCTTTCAGACCCCTTCTCCCTGTCTCCTCCCACCAACCCCACCCCTCAGGATGAATGGCGGCGCTGCTTCCTCATTGCCACCTGCGATGAGGAACCAGGTTCAAAGCACCTGCTCCAAATCTAATCTACAAGCTCCTGCACTGGGCCCGGGGGCTTGACAAGGTGGCTGAGTCAGCTGCACGTGTGTCCTGTCTTGATCACGAGATTTAGGGGACCGATGTCTGTGTTCCTGGTTAGCAAAGTGCAAGGTGCAGTTCAGGCTGAGGCTGAAACAGCGATGCGGTGATTTGAAGCAGCTTCAGTGCTTGTGCGAAGGGGAGGAGATGAAATCTGAGCCCACGGGCGGGGCTTCTCATCTTTCAGCAGAGCTGAAGGAGCAGGCGGGGCTCTGGCTGTGGACCAGGACACAGAAGGTTGGCCCTGAGAGAGATGGACATCTTGAAAAGTGACACTCTGCTCAGCAATCCATCCTTGAAAGCTTCCCGCCAGGCACCTGGGGAGGCCGTGTGAGGACACCGCTCTGCTTGCAGGAGCTCCTTCTGTCCTCCTTCCTTGCTCTTTCCAATGCCTCCTTCAGCCACGCACCCTGCCTCTTGGGCTTTGGTAATTCTCCCCTTCCCAGCTGTCAGCCTGGGGTGTGGAGTTTGTGGCCAGCATGGAGATTCGTGAGGGTGAGGGCTGCGGGGGAGAGGAGTACAAAGTCCATTCTATGTTTGCGTTTGGTGTAGCTGGGGACAAGAGAAACAACAGAAGAGAAAATCGAGGCTCAGAGAAAAGCAACTTGGCCAAGGTGACTCTTGGTTGGCAGAACTGGGATTTGATTCCAGGAACCCAAGGCTCTGGCTCCAGAGCCTGGACTCCATTCCTTGTCTGAGCTGTCCTCTGAGGCTCTCCTGAGAGCCACCCATAGGTGCTGGGGTAGCAGGAGGGCTACTGTGCCTTTGCATGCAAGTTGTCTGCACCTGCGTGGGTGTTCAGAGTCTGCTGTCTCTACATGTGTGCCCATCAGGGTTTAATCAGGGAAGCAGAGCCACTGTGCGTTACGGGGGAAGAGATTTCCTATAGGAACGAATCCTTACACGAGGTGGGGGGAGCTGGGCAGAGTGGGGAGTGGTCAGTTTGAAAGGCTGAGTTGCCCAGGTGGCCCCGCCAAGGGGGAGCTGGGGGAGAGTTGACAGGAGGCCAAGCAACGGGTGACAGCCCAGAGCCCCCATGGGAGGGCAGGGCCAGTATTCGGGGGAAGAGCTGGAGGAGGAGCGAGGAGGGTCCCGGGGCTCTGCCTGCCCACTCTTCGGTTCTCACGGAGGGAGGGAGGTCAGACATGTGGACCAGTATTTCTTCGCCACTCTGCAGCTCCCTGTCCCAGCGTGGAATCTCACCTTCATGGAGTGATGCCTCTGCTCCACTTCTGCCTCCAAAGCCATTGCAAGCCCCACTTTTGGCCAACTCTAGGATTCTGGGAAATAGCCCAGTGTAGCCAAGCTGTCAATAGAATGATCGCCACAACATATTTTTGAGTTTCTAGGTTAATAGCCTTTAATTTCCTTCTGCTTGCGTTCACTGGCTACAAAGCCTTACACCAGAGAGGAGGAAGAGAGGAGACCCTAGGGGCTCCAAAACAACAACAACAAAAAACCAACCAACCAAACAAAAATCTCTGGAAGAAGTTCTCTACCAGTAACTGAAATTTACAATTTTTCCTTAGCAGGAAAATTCCTCATGGCAGCCCTGCAGGGGCTTGTCCCACGGCCTGCAACCAGGGTGATCCAATGCCCTCATTTGCCCCAGTTCTGGGTCACATCTGCTGTCCCGGCATAACCAGTGACCCTGCCTCCTTGCATTCCCAAGCATTTGCAGTTGGGATGACAAACCGCACACAGTCGCTAGGCCTGCTGCTCAACACTGAGCTTGCACTTGGGGGTGGATGAGGAGGGTGAGGGAGCCGAGGGCAGAGGAACTGGGGCTGCTGGGGTTCCTCCAGCCCCCACCTCCCGCCTTTGTCACCACTGGGTAACCCTGGGGATGAGGTAACCAGGCTGCCACAAGACCTGGAGCTGGAAGGGGAAGGAAAACAGAAGAGCTTCCCTGTCCTGCTGCCCCTCTGCTTCCCAGGAACTTCAGGAAAATTCCTGCCTGGTGTTTCTGCCCTTCCAGGGTCCTCCCTCGGCCCCCAGTTCCTGGGTTTGGTGTTTGCTCTGCCGAGGGACGCGCTGGCTAAGGCCGACAGTGGCTCAGTGCTGCCAGCAACCTCGGCTTGTCCTGAGGCTGGTGGGCCCAGGGCCACCCGAGGTCTCAGGCTGCACTTGCCTCCCTGGCCATCTGCAGAGTGTCATTGCAGGGGAGGGAAAGGCCCAGGGTGGGCAGAGGTGGGGCGTGGTGTCTTGGTGACACCATGATCTGCAGGGCACAATGCTCCCTCCAGGAGGAAGGGTCCCACGTGCCGGACCTCTGCGGTACTCCAGGCCCACAGAACGCAGATGTTTCGGTAGGTCCTTGTGAGGAGGCAAAGTGTGGCCGCTGGCCTCTGTGGAGGGGAACAAGCTAACTGTGAGAGTGGTTTCTGTCTGCACAGCTCCTTACCTTCTTCTGTGGCTGCTCTGCCTGGCCTCACACAGAGTGCGACACTCTGTAGCGTAGCAGCCCCGCCTTGCCTCCGAGCTCTGGCCTTCACCGGCTGTGTGGTTTTAGATCACTTCCTTAACCTCTCTGAGCCAGAGGAGCTCTTCCTCATCACATGGAGAGGGTAATAACCACCCTGCAGGTTGCTGTCTCGGTTAGATTAAGTCCCTGCGTAAGCCTGGCACATGGAGAGGCTCAGTCACCGTCTCCTTGCCGCTCAAGGCCATTTGCTTAACTCAGTTTCAGTTCAGCAGAGCTGCGCGAGCCAGGCATAGATCTAGCCCACGCTTTCTTGGAGAATCATGCTTTAATGAAGTCGGCGGTTAATTGAAATTCAAGGCTTTTAACATCTATTTCCTTCAGGTCACCGGTTGAAGATACGAATGAAGAGATCACGAGCTTTGTCAAACATGTTGTACACGAATGTGTCTGTAGAAACTTTCCAGCTCTTGCAGGAGAAAGCAGTCCTCTGGCTACTGTAGAACGCGCAGGGGTTGGGCCCAAATGAGCACTGTGACCAGAGGAGAGAAAGCTCGGCTTTGTTTGGGAGGAGGAGGAGGCGGCCTGGGGCAAGTGACTGACCACTGAGCCTCACCTCCTTCTCTGATTAGTTGTGGTGACACTGCCTGCCTCCCAGGGGGACTATAAATATTAGGACACCATTTATACAAGTCACTTAACAAGGTGCCTGACTCGGAGCTATCATGCATTCTTGACTCTTGCTGTTGACATTCGGGTGTTTGTCCTCAGCTGTACCCCAGACTCGGCTCAGCTGTCCTGCCTGGCACCCTCTAAGCACTTCTGGCTCTTCTCACTTGTCGTCTTCCCTAGGTCACTTCTGGTCACCTGACGTGCTGTCCATGCACCCCTTTCCCTGCCCAAATGCTTTAAGACCCCATTGGAGTCCGTCTCCCCGTGAAGACCTCCCAAATTTGTCTCCTGAATTCCTTCCTTTGCTTGGCGCGCATTACCTGCTGCTCAGAGTTCGTGTGTGCCTTCCCCAGGCACACGTGGTCTCCTCTCCCCCGTGGGCGTTCGGATCCTCGTGGATGTGAAGTCTTTCTTTCCCATCTCCTCCCAGTGCCCTGTGCTGGGTCCTGCACACAGTGGTATCTGGTGACAGCTTATGGAATTTCAGGCACAGCCTCCCTACTAGACCCAAGCTTTTGTGGGAAGACAAACTTGAGAACAGTTGAGTGTTTATCCCACAGATTCCTCTGTTTCCCAACAAGATGCTCAAGACTGCATCTGTCCTACCCTCCCCCTCATTTCCCAACATGCAGTTCAGCATTTAGGAGCCTGATGCTGGAGGTATGAACATCCTTCCTGGGAAAAATGTTGGCCCCAGAGCAAAGATGGGTGGCCACTGTGGCCTTCTTTTTCATTTAAGCCTGGTGTCTCCAAGTAGCTGAGGCTGTGGTGGGTGTGCGCCAGCGTGCAGGGATAAGGGAGGGAGGAAGGTGGGGCCATCCTTCACCCGGGTGAACCTCTGAGTTTGACAGGAGCAGAGATAGGAGAACTGCATGAACATGATTTTAGCTATGGCATTCTTCCTTCCGACTTAGCTTACTTAGAAGTTTGTATATAAAACAAAGCAAGGTGGAGCTGCTCTGGGTGAACCCGAGGCCCAGAGGCTTGAGGAAACTCCACTGAGTCCACGGTCGGAACTCTTGGTATCACAAACCTCATTCTTCTTGCCAAAAAAGGAGGGATACTAGTGTTTTTTTTTTTTTTTTTTTTTCCCTTTTGAAAGTGCCTTGCATGGATAGGACCTGACATTTAGTGCACACTTGAATTTCCCATCATTCTACGAGGTTATGCAACCTAAAGGTCACATTCCTGCTTTAGGCTCCTGCCCCTCCCTTCTGCTACAGCGTGTGAACGTGGTGCTGGGTGGATGGGAGGGTCTGCAGACTCGGGAGGTGGCAGCGTTCAGGGCGCTGCATGCTCAACAGCCTTGTTTCTGTCTGGGGTGGGGGCAGCAGGGCCCCCCTGAGAGGGGCTGCTGTGTGTCTAGTGGGGTGTGCAGTGTAGCAACGTGGGTGTCTGTGTGAGAGCCGGGTGGGCAGAAGGCCTGAGGGGAGGAGTGTGCACGTCCTTCTGTGTGTGGTCTTTCTCATCGCAGCCACGGGAGGCTCTGGTTTGGATGTCACTCTCAGCGTTGGAGGCTTTTGGGCTGCTTCCAGCAGCGCTGGTTGGTGTTGAAGGGCCCTGGGTGATGGCTGTGGGAATGGCACCAGCCTGCCTGGCCCTGGAGGTGGCTGGTTTTCTTCCGTGTCCCTGGGTGTGAGCAGTGGTGTCACAAGCTGTGTGGGAAAGCAGAGCCGCCCGGGGTGGAGCATGGGACAACACGGGGGTAGCCTGGGAGGGGTCGGGGAGGGAGGCAGGCGTGGGAGTCTTGGGGAATAAGGAGAAAAGGCTTTGAAAACCGGGATAAGGCACAGGCATTTCTCCAGCACTTGGCTGTCTCTATCTCTTCAAATTAAAGCCAGGCCTCTATCGAAATGTCCCACTGAGGATTCTGCCGAGAAATTCCAAAGGCTGGGGACGAGTGGGTAGTAAGTGGGACTTTTCTGCCTCAGTTGATAGTGTGTGTGCTGGGCTGGACAATACAGCATTTTCGTGTTTATTCATTCATCAACTAATTATTGAGCACCTGTGGTGTCCCCAAACCCTGGCTTACGGGATACATAAAATATAGTCATACTCCTTGCTCTCAAAGAGCTCACTGTCTGGTTGAGCATGCAGATAAACAGATGGTGATATGATAGCATCTCATATTATCCATGCTGATAAACATCAGTAGTATGTATACTATTGATATACTATCTTTGGAGGGTCATATAAAATATACTAAATAAGATATACATTATACAAAAGGTAAAGAACAATGGCAAAGTAGTTGGAGATTACATATATATTAGATATTATATATATCCAACTATTATGTATATAATATATTGCTCCAAGTACTTTGCCATTGTCCCTTACCTCTACTCACTTGAATAATCTCTGCAACATGTCTTTGCTAGTTAGTGACATGATTGGACTTGAACCCTCCAGAGTCCATTTTTGAATCACCCTACCGCACAGCCTCTCAGGAGAGGTGGATATAGGGTGCAAGGGGAGATTAGAAATAAGAATATGGCCAGCCCTCCGTAGTGTGCCTTCCCACCCTCGGATTCCATCACCTGTGGGTCTAACATACGCTGTTCCCGGGCTGTGGAGCCCACGGAGAGGGAGGGCTGCCTGTTTGCATATGCGGGTTCTGCAGGGCCAGCTTGAAGACTCGGACACCTGTGGACCGTGCTATCCGTGAGGGTCCTAACTCGTATTCAGCTCTGTTCCAGGGAGTCGGGAGAGGCTTCACAGAGAAGGAGCTGTTACGTAAAGCCTAGTGTTCCCAAATTTTGCCTGCATCTGCGTCGGGGTGGGGTGGCAGGTATTCTGAGGAAGGAAGCCGAACTGCGCGGGCGTGGACGTGAGGGAGAACAGGGCACCTCATTTCGGGTCAGCCTGGAGCAGGCGCGGGACGGCCAGCCAAGCCCTCCCTTGCTGTCACAGAAGGCCATGTCGGCCTCCTATCAGCTGCCTGTAGTGCAGGCTCCTGCCCTCCCGATGACAGCAGTGCTGGACGCAGCCGGCTGGGAGACGGCGTGCAGTAGGGCGGGAGGAGGGAGGCTGGAGCCGGTCTGTTTCCCAGCAGTGATACCATCCCAGCTGGCAGCTCTTTGCCAGTGGGGCCAGCGCAGGCACAGCGAGGGGGACTTGAAGGAGCCATCTGTGATGTTGCTCAACCTCTGGCACGTGGAGCCCGACTGCCGGGGTCAGCTGCGAGCTGTGTCTTGCTTCGCGTCCCTCTCCTGCGGCCTGCTCTCTGGCGCGTCTGGCCAGCTGACGGTGAAGCTTGCCGGCAGAGGGACGCCTGTCTCCTGGTTCTGGCCGTGCTTCTCTAGCCAAACAGATGCTTAGGACAAATAAACAGACCAGCGAGCCTGGGAGAGGTTGTGTCAGGCTCAGTTGAGACATGCTGTCCTTTTTGAAAGCTGTTGACGTGCTTAAGGAGATCAACATCCGGGGCAAGATCGTGTCTGGCTGCATATGGAGGCCAGAGTCCCGGCTCGTCCATGATGACGGCATCTGCCGTGCGTGTAACGCTTCACTACGCTCGAAGCCCTGGGGTCACCAGCCAGCGAACGGTGACCTGGGGCCTTGCATTCACGTTCCGGGACACCAAGTCCTGAGTTCTTCCCCTGCCTGTGTAGACTCGCAGCCTTGGTGGGTTAGTCCGGATGATAGTAGAAGTCCCCTCGGAAATCGCAGGCCGGGCTTTGACTGATTCTCTGGTTTTATTGGTCACAGGTCCTGGTTTCCTTTAAGAGAACAAACTCGGGGAGCTGTTGGACCTACTTGGGAGCCTGGTCTGAGAGGCGGGAGGGCTGGGCTGGTGCCGTGTCAGACCTTCACTATCCCAGGTGGGAGGGAGCCAGGCACAGGAGGTGAACAGACCTGAGTTTTTGAACACTGCCCCATTGGGCAGGTCCTTAGAGGAGTTCCTTAACTTCTCTGAGCCCAAGTTTTTGTCCGGCTAAAGTGGGGACAACATACATGACGGTTCTGTGCGGCTTCACAGGGTGAGCGTTCGACAGCTGTAACCTCCCTTCCCACGTCTTCCCCGGCTCGTTCCTCAAGTCCAGTTGCTCAGCCCCTTTCTTCTCCTCTTACTTGCTGCCTCCTTCTCAAGTCGTGCTGTGCTTCTCAGCACACACGGCTCTGGTGACACTAAGCACGTGGCTGCCACACTGCGCCCACCCAAACTCGCAGGAGGGCGTGGGGGGCCTGAGTGGGACAACTCCTGGCCCCGTGCGTGGAGAGCGCTGGTCTGCATACCTGCTCAATTTCGGTAACTGTCACTATTGTAGTTACATGAGACTCATGAGGAAAACCTTTAATGAATCACAAAATCTTGGGGCTGGAAGGGACTTTTGCCATCATTCTTCTTTGTTTCCTCTTTAGCAGGTGCAGTCTCTGAGGCAGAGTAACTTCAGATCTGGGAGTAAGTCCGAGGACCAACTGATTCGTTTGTTCATTTCACCCACATTTATTGAACACTTACTGTGTGCCAAGCACTGCGAGTCGGTCCATGGAGACCAGTGAGACGCACGCCAGCCGTCAAGAGCTCATGGTCTACTTGGGGGACAGGCACATATATAGGGTGCAATACGCTGGGGAAAGGGCAGCAATAAAAGTATGAGGGTCCCTGAAGAGTGCAGAGGAGGGACTGTCATACACCCTTGAGACTTCAGCAAGAGCTTCCTGGAATTGGCGGCCTGAGCGAGACTGTAAAGAGGTAGAAGCTCGTCAGTGACGTGGCGATTGTTGGGGGTGGGCCATGAGGTAGGTTCGCTATTTCTGGCGAGGGAGAGGACAAACCCCATGCTATATTCAGAGGACTAAGCAGCTTCCTGACTTCTGCAACCAGGTTCCAGGGAAGAAGTAGGTTTTGAGTAGGAGTTTAGAAAAAGCAAGATAAGTTAATTGGTGAGGTGAAATTCTCCACCTGAATGAGGCCTTGAAGGCAGAAAAAACACAGTTGTGTATGGGGTGCAGCAAACCGATTGCAGTGGCGAGGCAGAAACTGGTAGAAGGCTCTGAGATCTACCCTCTTTCTCAGCTCCTCTCCTCTGGATTATAGAAGAGCACTCACGTCTCCTCAGAACGTTTGCTGCAGAAGCATTGGGGTGAAAGGAATGAGGAAGCAGGGCTGTCACCTGTGAGCGTGCAGTGTGTGTGGTTGAGTGTGGGTGTGTCACCTCCTGGAGGGCAGAAGGCTGAGTTGTGTGTCATGAGCAGGGTCCTATGTGGCTGGTGCAGTCAATACAAAGGTCGCAGTTTCCTCAGTTACCTGCTGACTGCCCAGAGAGGGCATGGAGTGTGTCACATGAGGAAAGGGCTTCTTGCACATCAGGGGTTAGAGGGTCACCTCACAATACGCAGAGGATTCTAATACATTTCCTGTTATAATTCACTGTTAGTCAGACTTCTTGGTTGTAAATTAAAAAAACAAACCTACTGATAAACTTAAGCCTAAGATAAATTGGTTGGAAGGTATTTCTTAGCTCTTACGATCTCTGGGAAGATTAGTGCATCAGTTCTGGGCACAAACCAGGGAAAGGCTCAGCCGAAATCCTACTCTGGGAGCTCTGGGCTCAGGAGGTGGCTCCTGGTGTCACACCCTTGCACACTACTGCCCCCAGAAACTTGCCATCACAGGAATGGCCTCCTGACACTTCTAACTGATCCTTGGCTTTGCTGCACCGACTCAGAATTGAGCCCTGCATGGAAGCCTCTGGCCACACTCAGGTCACGTGCCCTTTCTCCAGCTGCCAAGAAAGGAGGGAGGAGGACCCGTGTGCCCCTTCGGCTTCCATAATAAGGGAACCCTGATTCCCACCTCATTTGAGATTTCCTCCCTGAATAGAAGAGTGTTTGAATGCTGAGTGGCCCCAAATGACAAATAACTACCATGCTTCCTGACCTTCCAGACCTGGCTCTCAAAGACATTTTGCTCTCTCCAAAGCTGCCCACCCTTGATTTCATAGCAATTATGACCATGCTTAGAAGCCACCATCTTTAAAATTCTTAATCAGGCTCTTCCACCTCCTTCCCTGAAAACTGATACCCTTTCTCTTTGAGTGAAAAGAGATATAACTACCTAAGTGTAAATGGGATTCCTACTTCCTCTGAGAGATTCCTGTCAACTTGTCCTGTATCGTGTACATTAGAGGCAATGAGTTGTTCAAAAGGAAAGGGGCCATTTAGTCTCTTAGACTTTTTCAGCTTTTCTCTGCTTCAACAAATGGCATTGATCATGCTTTCTCACTGTTTAAGGCTCAAGTTAAAACACTCAGAGTTACCTAGACAATTCTTTTCTTTGCCTTTTTAAAAACAGCTTTATTGACCGGGCGCGGTGGCTCACGCCTGTAATCCTAGCACTCTGGGAGGCCGAGGCGGGTGGATCGCTCAAGGTCAGGAGTTCGAGACCAGCCTGAGCAATGAGCGAGACCCCGTCTCTACTAAAAAATAGAAAGAAATTAGCTGGCCAACTAAAATATATATAGAAAAAATTAGCCGGGCATGGTGGCGCATGCCTGTAGT
>CM052438.1:95271114-95334752 GCA_028533085.1 Varecia variegata
CAAGACTCTGTCTCAAAAAAAACAAAAAAAAACCAAAAAAAAAACAGCTTTATTGAGGTATAATTGATATACAAAAAATTGTACATATTTAATGTATGTAATTTGATAAGTTTAGACATATGCTACATCTTTGATACCCTTACCACAATCAAGGCAATAAACATAGCCGTCACCTCCAAAAGTTTCCTCATGTCCCCCACCCCACCTTTTTTATGGAAAGAACACTTAACATGAGATCTACCCTCCTAACAAATTTTTAAGTGCATAATACAGTATTGTTGACTGTAAGTGCTGTGTAGTACAGCAGACCTCTAGAACTATTATAATTCATCTTGTATGACTGTAACTTTACACCATTGAGCTACAGCTCCCCATTTTCCCTTCCCTTTGGTCCCTGGCAACCACTATTCTATTCTTTGCTTCTATGAGTTTGACTGTCTCAGATACCTTTCATACGTGGAACCAGGCAGTATTTGTCCTTCTATGCCTGGCTCATTTTGCTTAGCGTAATGTCCTCCAGGTTCATCCATGTTGCTGCAAATGGCAGGATTTTCCTCCTTGTCAAAGCTGAAAATAATATTCTGTTGCATGAATAGACCACATTTTCTTGATCCATTCATCTGCTGCTGGACCTTAAGTTTGCTTCGTAACTTGACTCTTCTTAATACCGCTGCCGTGAACATGGGAGTGCAGGTATCTTTTTGAGATTCTATTTTCTATTCTTCTGGGTATATATTCAGAAGCAAAATTGCAAGTTTAAAATAGAACGACCATAGACCATTCTTTTTTGATCCTTTAGTGCATCTAATTTGGGTTGCCCAGGAACCCACCTATGGGTTTACCATGTGGAGTCAGAGGGGAGGGTTGGGGAACCTGGGTGGGGATGTGGGTTTTAAGGCTCTTTGGAATTCAAACAAGGCTTGTACTGATTTACCATAACAGGAGAATTTGGCTGTGGCCTCAAAACAGGCTGAGAGTGTTCATCTTTTTAAAAGGGGTCGGTTCTCCATTAGGGTACTAGCATGATCCAGGGAGGGAACAACTCAGGCCATTTGCTTTGCTTCCTTCCTTTTCTTGTTTCCTTATTTTTGGCCAGTTTGTTGCTTCCTAATCCTGTCACTGGAGGATGAAAGAAGAAAGAGGAGGTAAAACTTGTGCCGTTGCCTTTACATCTTTTGAGCTCTCCAGAAAAAGTTTTCATGGGGATGGCTAAAGATGTGGTAAGTTAAAATGAAATCAATACAAGGTTTATTACCCATGCCTTTCTGCTGCCCTCTAAATTCTCTTCCTGTCCATGTAATCTCTTCATTATGCTCTAGGAACCTTGCCAGAGACTGCATGACCAAGGTCTTCAGGAAACCCCATAGACATGAGGTTTCATCAGCAGAAACTATGGCTGTTCCAAAATCAGAAAGGAGATAATTTCTTGAGTGTCCCCAATTTTTTTGAAGGTCAGAGTTAAGACTCCCACTCCCAGGATCTTTAAGGCATCAAACTTGCCTCACAGGGGACAGGGGAACAGAGGGGAAAGGTAACATTTTAACAGATCACATTCCCAAGGCCAATTCAACTTGAGGAGTAGAATTTGGAGAAGTTGGAGGGAGCAGGACTTTGGTTCTTTAATCACTCGGGTATTAGCATTATGGGAGAGGTTCCTGGTCACTGAGGACCAGAACAGTAGCTACTTTTCAGCCCAAGGCTTGGAAGGTTCTGTGGAGCCCAGGGCTCAAAGCCCTATTGTCATGGCACTTGAATGTCACAGGCAGGTGGTATTACCAAGCAGGAATGATTCCTGACCTGCAACTCAGCTTTTCCTCCTTTCTCTGCCTCCCCTTCCCTGGACGCCAGTGACCCCGAGGCGCATTCCTTCGTTATCACTCTTCCTTCCACAGATGGACAGGCACAGCCCAGGACACCAATCCGTGTGAAAGTTCGCCAGGCTAGTGGGAACGCTGCTCCCAGAGAGAGTCTGACTTGTTTCAGAAGCTTATCTTCTGGCATTTGCTCTTCCAAAGAAAAAGGCAAGAGGATAAAAGAGGCAATCCGGGTGGATGTGAGATGGAGCCAGTTCCAAGCAGACTCACTGCCCGCCCCAGGGAGGACAGTAAGAGTAGAATGAATGTTGCCTAAGTCCCTCACCTACAATTTGTAAGAGAGAAATGCGTGTGTTCACCTTCTCCGGCTCGCTCGGCCACACCCAGGGTCGTTTGGGATGGCACAATCAGCTGGGCTGGGTTGGGGTTGCCAGGTGGAATAATGGTCACCCACAGCCGCCCCCTCAAGGGAGGCTGTGCCTAGGGTGGTTTCACTAGGAGAGGGTGTGGACGAGCTGGGTGTCCTGGCTGTCGTCTCTGCTAGCTGCTGGAAAGTTTAGCACATGTGTGTATGTATGTGAGAGGGAGGAAGTGTGTGTTTGTTGGGTCTTACTTGCTTCGGATGGATGCCTGGGTTTGAGGCCAGGCCAATGGTGTGTGTGGGGCAGCTGGGGGGGGCGGGCGGGAGGAGGGTGGGAGCTGGAGGAGGAGGGGAGTGGTCTCAGCAGGAACGGAACGGGGGAGGCATGAGAAATGTGGGTGGCAGGAGAAACAATGTTAAGGCTGAATGGAGTTTGGAAGTCTGGCTCAGTTAACACACTGACTGCCATGTGAGTTGTATTTAACTCAGGGTGGTTTTGAGCCCGGGCCCTCAAGAGGCAAAACCCGGCAGTTGGTTTGTGAAAATGTTACTTGTCCATGTTCTTATTGTTACAATTAATATCGACAATTTAATTCTAAAAACATGGATTGCATTGCATATAACTCACACACAGAAAACAATAAAAAATAACAAATTAGAAAGGATTGTTTTGTTTTAATAAAACACCATGGCCCAGGGGAAAAGTTTTTTTTTTTTTCCCTAGTGTGGTAGTCAATGTGTTAATAGGATGAAAACATTTTTTCTTTAATGCTGAAGAAATAATTTTATTTTTTCCCTTCTCTTCTTTGGTTCTTTTCATATAACAGTTTGTCGAACTCTCTGTAAAAACAACAAAAAAGTCCCTCAGATGGGTTCAAGCTACAGGATGCCCAGCTGCGCTCCCGGGAAGGTGGGCACGGGGGCCGGGCAGGCTGGGCCGGCTCTGGGATGCTCCGGGCTGCGGGGCCTCCACCATGCCAGCGCTCCCTGCCCACCCACCCATTTGGGAAAGCTTTAGCTTTTGTTTTATTGTTTGTTGGCATTTTCTTTCATCCCTTTTAACTGTGTCCAATCAAACTGGCACATCTGAGGCTTGGGAAGGCGGGGTGGAGCCACCCTGTTACTCTGCCTACCGAATCCTGGGATTTCTGCTTCCCACCCCATCCTGTCTTCCGTCTCCAACTCGCCCAACCTCTACTGACATCATGCTTTATCTCTTTTCACTGTGTGTGTCTAACTCTGCCCAGATGTTTTGGTATTAAGGGTGAGGGGTGGTGTAGCAAAACCACAGAGAAAGGGACGTGTTTTCACCATCCTTAGCCATTCAGATCCTCGTTTGTCCCATCCTTTCTCCATTTTGCAGACGGAGAGCTCTGAGTTACAGGGGACAAAATAAGTTGCGTGGCTGCTTTAATGGACCAGTAATGAGTGTGGCTTTTCACTCCTCATTGGTTCTTTGAATACTTATTTCCTTTTCTTACCCCATTTTAGCTACTGAGGGGACAGTCAAATTATGGAATTTTACAGTTGGAGGGATCCTTTAAGAACATTGGCACACAGGGGCCTTCCAACTGTGACCTGGAAAGGCCCTCCTCAGAAGTCACTCACTCTATTTCAATCAGGGCAGTTTCATGTCTTGAACTTTGGCGAGTTGGGAACCCCTGTGTTGTATTTCATGCAACTTCCAGGTTTAAGAGTTGAGTAAAGTGAGCCAGGCAATGAAGGGAAAAACCTGAAATGTTTTCAATCAAGAGCTCTATTTACTTGCAATCTGTCCATTGCTTAAAAAAAAGCAAACCAAAGCCCTAATATTTCAATATTTAGGTGACATTTATCAAGATAAGGATTGGAAATGCTTTACATAATTTTTGGGGAAAAACTGAAGTTTTTATTAAAAATACTTTTTTTTTGGCAGGGTGAGAGAAGATTGTTGTCACTATAAGTGAGGACAGCGTGGGACAAGCTTCATTTTTATATCTTAAGAACATAAATGGTGGTGACATAGTGATGGGAGATAAGGTCTGAATGTTGGATACCAATGTTAAGGCTCTGACTAAACTTCTTTTTAGTTAGGAACGAGTTGTTTTCTTTGGGTGTTGAAAGTAATGGAGTCTAAGATGACAAACTGGTGAGAGTAGAGTTTGGTGATCATCTGGTGATATATTTCTACCAGTGTTACTTCTCTGCTATAAATACTTTGCTATTATAATCCTAAATGGAAAGATCTCACTTGGCTTCCAAGGGGCTGAGTAGACATAATTAAAACAAAACAAAACAGTCATAGAATCCAATTTGTAGCTCATCTATGCAACTGTGCAGTGATATCTGACTTCAGGATATCCTAGTATCTTGCCTTGCCCAAATAAATATTCCTTTTCTTGGTGATGGCTTGAAACAGCAATTCAGAATTATTTAAATTTTATACCCCCTCGAGAGTGAAATCACTATTCTGTTCATCCATTCCATCAATCTATTCTACCTTTCATTAATTCTTAGTCCGTCTGTGCTGCTATAGCAGAATGCCATAGACTGGGTAATTTGTAATAAACAGAAATGTGCTGGCTCACAGTGTTGGAAGTTGGGAAGTCCAATTTCAAGGTGCCAGCATCTTCAGAGGACCTTCTTGTTGCATTGTTACATGGTGTAGGGCATCGTATGGCAGAAGGGCAAAGAGAGGGCAAGAGAGAGAGGATGAAACTCACCCTTTTATAAGGAACCCATTCTCACAATAATGGCATTAATCCATTCATCGGGGCAGAGCCCTAGTGATCTAATCACCTCTTAATGGTCCCACCTCTTAATACTGTTCCAGTGGCAATTAAATTTCAACATGAGTTCTGGAGGAGACAAACATTCAAACCGTAGCACTAATGCTTGCGTGTGTGCGAGAGAGAGATTGCTCACACATGAGTGTGAGACAGTACATGTGAGTGAGTGAGAGAGTGGGAGAGAGCTAAGGGTAAGAGGCTGGTGCTAGGTGGGAGTTCTTGGGCTCCCCAGCCCTGCTCTAACCTGAGCAGCTCCTCTGTGGTTGGCTGTTCATATTACAATTGCCTGGTAGAGCTTCACAAACTGTAGTCACAGATACAAGTAGACCTTGCTTTGCTTAAGTCATAGTTTTCAAGCTTTTTATTTAGCAATGAAAATTTTTTTCTCCATAATATCTTCTGATTACATATACATATATATGATATTATGATAAAATATATGTGATAAATAGAATATGGAGAATAGATAAAACCAGAATGGATCTAATTGAAGAAAGGGTGGAATGTCCAGAGCCCTGCCAGCTTGGCTTCCCTTGGTCTTCCGAGGTAATTTCATGGAATGTCAGGATTTCAGGGGACACGGTATGGAAACCACTACTCTAGACAACAGGTGTGTATTTAAGGTTATATTTAAGTAGAGCCTTTGCAGATGAAATAACATCTCATTTGCCCAAAGGATCCTTTGCATTTAGCTGCTGCAGAACAACTGTAAACTGACAGCACTGGAGAAGGATTTTAGGGAGACTGTGAAGTCGCATTTCTAATCAAGGAGCATAGCTGCAGCCCTTGAGAAGCAAAGGGGTTAGCGAGGCCAGGCTGTTTAGGATCAGTAGAGGACTGGGGGGCGTCCCTGATGAAGCTCATTGTGAAAGGGGGTGAGTTCACCAGGGAAAGAGAAGGCAAGCTGGACGTTGCCCCAGGCATCGAGGTGGTGGTAGCTCCAGCAAATCCTAAGGAAAGGTGCTGCGGTTTGTATGTGGCATGGAAAGACTTCAGGTCGCTACCAAGACCCTCAGAAGGTCATTTTCTAACACTAAGTCCACGATCTGCTCCTGTCACCACTGCCTCCTGCCTGGTTCCTTGCATGCCTTGCCCCCACCCTGCACCCATCCTGCAGGCAGGCAGCAGGACCCCTGAGCTCCCTGGGCTGCCAGGGCCACCCAGTCAGCAGGCCCCTGTGCCCTTGCTCGGTCATTCCATTTGTATTTGGAAATCAGGATTTCCTGAGTGACCTGAGGTACGGCATGGGGAGGAGACTCACAAGAAGGTGGTAGGATTCCATGAGGCAGAGGCTGAAGAAACCCAAAGGGTTGGTTCTAGCTGGGGACTAGTGAGCAATGAGACCTTTACTTTTCTTAATCCAACTATAAGATTTTCTTAATTGAAATGACCTCAGGAGATTTCATGGACAATCCTACCGTGGCTTTTTACTTTAGGAAATCTTTGAACACCTCGAGTTATCAGAGGTCACATCTGTGCAATGGGCTACTGGAGACACACTACCTTTTAGGAGCTGCTACGTCAAACCCACACCTTGGCTGAGTCATCTGCTTTCTACATGGTCCATCTCATAATAACTCAGATATGACTTTTTCAGGTGCTTGATTGGGGGTGGGGTTCAGACGGTCTAAGAGTAGACTTTTTCTCTGTGGGACTCCAAAAAGCTTGTGGTGATCTGATCCCTGGCCTGGGGCCTCTTTAGCTCAGTTAATTAATTCTAATGACAAATATTTACTGTGCGTGGTGTTGAACACAACAGGCAGTGCCCTAACTGATTGAGACAATCTGATATAGTAATGGAGGGTGGGCTTGAAACATTAATGATTTTAAAATGTAGTTAGGAACCTAAGGGTCTGGAGAGACAACGCCAGACATTATTTTTGTGTTAAAAACCGTTCTTGACAGTGGAGGACCTGGTTCAGGGTGCCTGTGTTGGCTGTTTTGCCTCTGCTCCGTAGCTGGGGGCCGGGGGCAGTTCTTGGTCCTCCACGCCAGTGTTTGTCATCCTCACAGCAGGCTCCCATGTCTTCTGGGTGGGCTTGTGTCTTTTGTTACACATTTGTCCGTGAATCTAGACCACTTCTGAACTCTCCTGGCACTGCTCAGGGGGTGGGCAGGCTGGTGAGGGCCTCAGGCCTAATTTGTTCACTTCCCTTCAGCCCTTTGGTGCTAATTCATTTGTTTGTACTTGAAAAAAAATCTCTCGTTATTGTCTATCCTTTATTTCCCAGAATTTGATATGAAAGTCGTCATTGTTTTAGTTAGTGGCCTCCAAAAGAATAAACCATCTGCGCAACAACAACAAAAGCAACAATTCTCGGTGGTACGAGCTTCAAACTGTTTGACTTTTGAGTCTGGGTGTCCATTTTGTTAAAGTCGAATGTGCACTGAACTTAGGGTGGGTATAAGGGAGGCTGTATTTATTTTTAAACTCTTTTTGGCTGTAATGAAAACCAGCTGCTTCTCCAACAAGTGCATTACTTTTCCCATAGAAAGCCTCGCAGACAAACTAAAGCTACAGCGGTTGGTGCGTTCGGACATTTCCTAATTTAACCTTGTGTGCTTTACCCTTGACCTCTCCGTCCTCCTGCGCCTGACCACTCACCGATGGATGCCTTCTGGCCTTCTGCACTTGCGGCACCTACTGGCATTTTTGGTTTGTGGAGGATGGATGTGGGACCTGGCCCACTCGGTGCTCATGGGGGTGGACACGGAGGACCTGTCCTGAGCAGAGTGGCCCCACTCATCTGGGGTGAGGCCCGGCTTCCCTGCTGCTGGTACAGCTCCAGCTGCAAACTGGGCACAGCATTTCGGCTGCCAGGAGTGCGTTCCTTCACATGTACCAGGCCACTGGGGCATCTCCAGTCGCCTTTTCCCTGGCGGAGTGGCACTGAGTGACAGTCCTTCCTCAAATGTCTGGGCCGGTGCGTGGGAGGGCGGGGGCGGGAGCAGGGACGCAGCGTGGGTCTGGCCACGGGAGAATGCGACGCATGATTTACTAGGTGCTTCCTTTGCTCACAGGGATGGCGCAGGGAGGTGATGGAATGTGCTTTTCCTGGTAACAGAATGATTTTGGTGGGGATACTTCCCACTTATTAAAAACGGGGCAATGAGGTGAGCTATACATGCAAACCCACATATTGGAAAATCCAGACGAAATAAGTAAGGGCAAGGTGGAGTGGAGACTGCGGGGAAGAAAGAGAAGGTTAAAAATAGTTGACGAGAAGAACAAAGAGGAGTGTTGGGACTGGATGGGCGAGAGTGAGAGTTCTGAAAAGGCAGAAGAACATCAGTCACAGTCAGGGAAGCACGGGAGGGACTTTGCTCCCCGCCCGCCAATTAGCAGCTGCGGTGGGGAGGGTGGGGGGAGGGGTGACAGGAGATTGAATTTATAGGTCAGTGGAAGAAACGGGCAAGAAAGAGAATAAGGAGCTCAGGGATTTTTAGGTCATTGGACACCCCTGAAGCTGCGGGTAATGTGCATTTCAGAAAGATCTGGGCAAATTTCCGTAGAACCAATTCAGAGAACCTGATATAGTGTGTCTTGACTCCTTTTGGAGGGACATGCTCTGTAGGACCAGAGACAGACACACAGCTGAGCCTTTACAACCATATCCGGTTTCCACGGAATTCTCTCTTTTCTGGTTCCCATCACGCTTGTCTGTGTTCAAGTATATTTAGCCCTTGATTCTATTCAGCTTAGCGATTGTTCCTGTTACTCACTCAGTTCCTTTCTGTGTATTTTGTCCTTCCTCACTGAGATTCCTAGGGACAGGGGAGTGCCTTGCATTTCTGTTGTATAAGTCACAGCCTCTGGGAGTGGTGGGCAAATGGTTGGTGTAGAGGGCATGCGATTAAATTTAACCTGACGCTCCTGCATATTTGTTTTAGGTTTGGCCTCAGGTTCCTCCGTCCCTAAGGAACTGTGATCTAGCTGGATGTGCACACAGGCTGTGAGGCACTCTGGTAACAGGCAGCTCAGTCCAGCCAATCGCAGGCAGACAACTGTTTAAACCGTGTTCAGATAAGGCAAGCGCCAGGCTGCAAACAGTCCAGCTGTTTCTGTGCCTCACTTCTGTTTTCTGTCCATCGCTGTCTGCTTTCTGCCCGTGTGTGTTATCTTACCGTACGGCAGCCCGGGAGTCGCTCTGAACCTACTCTGGTTCTGGGGGCTGCCCGATTTGCAAATTGTTCTTTGCTCAGTTAAACTCTGTTAAACTCGATTTGTTTAAAGTTTTTCTTTTAACAAGGAACAGTGGGGCAAATTTGGACTCCATAGGCAAACCCAGCCAGCCTACCTGCCACCTGCCTGCCCGCCCCCCTCCCTCTCTCCTCCCCTTCCTTCCTGTATTTATTGAACACTTACTAGGTGCCGTGCACTGTTCTAGGCCCAGGAGATGGGCAGTAAACAGACGGACAAGCTGTTAGGTGTTAGCAGGAGAGAAAGACAATACAACCAGATGAATACAGGCATCACGCTCCTCTCGGTGGTCCGTGCTATGAGGCGGGTAAGGGGGAGAGAGGGTCAAGGGCAGCAGGAAAATGTGCCGTGGGCTCTAGGTTATGTGGGGTGCAGGGAATGTCCTCCAATTCTTCAGTATTGGTGACATTTGCATAGAGACCTGAATGACATGGAGGCTCTTTAGCAGGGAGTGGTACAGCTGCTGGGAGCAGCGAGGTTTGAGGAGAACAGGGTCCTTGGGCTGGGAGGGTGAGATGAGTCTGCAGCCAAGTGGGTGGGGGTTTGGGGGGCGGGTGAAAGCAGAGAGGGAGCAGCCGGATCGCACAGGTTCCTGCAGCCGTGGTAAAAGAGTGTGCTGGGCTCTATCCTGAGTGAGGTGGGGTGCTCTGGTGTGGAGGGTGGGCCGAGACTGCAAGGGCTGTGACAAGATCTGAGGCTGTTGTCAGCTTGGACCAGGTGGCAGTGGCCGAGATGACAGAAGGGGTTAGATTGGGGATCTTTTTGGAAGATGGAGCTGACAACATTCATTGATGGGTTTGATCTGAGGAACGAGAGAAGCAGGGGAGTTAAGGAAGACTCGAGGTTTTTAGTCTTGTTGAAGATGTGTGTGTTATTCAGTTTTGCGACTCTGGACAAGTCGCTAAGCATAGGAAGCACTGAAATGAGAATATTTAATTAGTTCTGCTGGAAGGTCCCAGGAGACCCAGGCCAATGGGCCAGTCCTTATTTTCTGGAGTGTTCCCTTCAGACCTGCATATCTTCTTTTGAATGCTTTAGCTTTTCACACACTGCGCCTGCCACCGTGCCCACACTCTCGGCTTCTCCCCGCTTGTGTCTGAGTCAGGAATCAGCTGAGGTGGAGCTGGCTTTTGAACCCTTTTGGTCAAGACTTCTTGTCCGATACTTCTAAAATGTTGACAAAGTTCTGGAAATCACAACTGCAGATGTCCGGACTGATGTACCATGACCCAGTGAAAAACCCTGAAGAAGCTGAGAGCAACCGTTCCATGGAAATCTCCAACCTGTGTGCATCTGTACTAAGATTACAGCTTATGCCTGAGTGACCTTAGCATCATTTTCATCCAGTTTGCATCTAGGGACTGATTGCCAATTTCTTTCAAAATCCTGTGCTGACTTTGTCACCCCCCAAAATTTGGCTTTTATTCCCAGTTGCCTTTATTTTTGGCTTTGCTTTTGCTACGTGCTGTGCTTAAAACTTTTTTTTAAAGCATTCCAAGAATTTAACTTTGGCTCTTGTGGGTAAGTAGCCTGTTTATGCACCATGATCCTGAGGAACCAGAAACCCACTAGTGCAACCATGAAAACCTTGTGAAGAACAGGATATTCATCCTCCCGAAGCAAGGTTTAGGATCTGATAACAACTGTATCTCTCCACCCAAGGGTGGCTGTGGCAGAGGCTGGTACATGCTTCACCTAAAGGATAGGGTGGAAGAGGAATTGTGGTGTCGGCCAGGATGGGGCAGTGGTGAAGGCAGTCCTTTGGGGTGTTGCAAAAATTTAATCGACAGGTGTGGGGGTGGCAATTAGGCTGAGATGGATCCAGTGCCTTGGGTTCCTGTGTAAGCAAACTGAAGCCCAATGTAAATAGTGAAATAAAACTTCAATTTTACCAAGTAGAAACCACCAACTAATCCCTAACTAGAGGCTTTACCAATCAGAAACTTCCCACTGATGTGAACTAGGGACTCCCCCCAGATTATAAGGCAAACACTCAGCTATAGCCAATCAAGTAATTTCTTTACTTTGCTTCTGTGCTGCTCAAGAGGACCTCTCAGAACCTCTTCTGGTTCTAAGTGATGCCTGATTCATGAATTGTTCTTTGCTCACATAAACTCTGCTAAGTTTAATGTGTCAAAAGTTTTTCTTCTAACAGGGGGACTGCTGTTCCTTTCATCAAGCCATGTAAGAAAAGGGGTATTAATAAAATTGTCAAGTGCTAATATAAAGAATTATTAAAAAATAAAGTACGTGTGATTAATTTTAAGCAGATAGATAAGAATATACAAGGAGAGGTGGAGGATATAGCTTGATGGAAGTTTCTCAGTGATAACACTGGAGCAGGTAAAGGCATCACCCCTGGGGAATGGAGGACAGGAGGTGGAGAGCAGGGACGGTGTCAGGCCTTTCAGACCAGCCTCTGTGGCAGCCAGCAGCCTGGGCCCATCATAATCACCAGGAAGCTTAAGAACTTATCTCAAAGATTCTGATTCAGTGGGTTGGGTTAAGGTATAGGAATCTGTTTTCAAAAATGAGTTGCCTCCCATCATTACAAGGTGTGGCTGATTAACATCCAGATTCAGGAAGTCCTTGGCTGGGTGTCCACAGCTTATGGCCCTTGGGCCAAATCCAGCCTGAGGCCTGTTTATTTTGCAGTTTATAGCTAAGAATTTTTTAGAAGCCTTTTTAAAGCATTGTAAACAAAACCAAACTAAAGAAAAGCAAAAAAGAATATGTGACAAAGATGTAAGTGGCCTGCAGAGCATAACATATTTACTGCCTGGCCCTTTACAGGAAAATTTTGCTGACCCTTGACTTAGGGAATAAATAAATGCATAAGATTTTTCAACTGTTGAAGGGGTAGTGAGGTCTGCACAATTTTTACAATGAGTCACTCCGCATACAGCCAAGGGTACATTTGCTTTGGGTGTGGTTCTTATTGGAGTGGGACGTGCTATCATTTGAAAGACACCTATTGTTCCTCAGGTGCTATTGGGTGCAGTTATATTCCCATGGCCACTTTAAGGTTCCAGGTAAGGTAAAGATCAAATGGGCTTCCCACTGAAAGTGGTGCTTAAAATTATTTCAACTCCTCCTTTGTTTGGCTGAAGAAGGGGAAAGCAGATTAGGCCTTGGAAGTTCAGGGAAAAAATTCCCATTTACACAAACATAAGACACTTGAGCAGGCATGTGTTGTCCTGAGATAAAGGTAGAACTATACTTTCTGAAATATGGCTTAGCCAATGTTGTCTAACCTTTTGGTATACAAACCTGGAAAATAGGGAGACGGGGAGGGGTCAGTTTGTGAAAGGGTCTGATCCCAGAACTCTCTTGACAAGGAGGGACCTACCCCCTGACCCCCACCCAGACTGGCCTAGACTCAAGACAATGGCTGGTTTTGTGTGACGTGTGCCCTTGCACCTAGCTCTCCTGCCCAGGGGTTCTGACTGGGGAGCAATGAATGGGGTGAACTGTGATAAAAGATCTGTGATTTGGTGCCCCTGTGGTGTCCCCCGCTAATGCCAACTGAGAAATCCATGCTGGCTCCAGGGGCAAGCACTGATTGTTGCCTGCAGGGTGAGTCATCTGAGCAGCATCCTGTGAAAGCAGTGAGCCATTTGGTTGAGGACGGGGTGCCTTTGGATTGAGTAAATCCTGGAGTTCCTGGAAAAACCATGCACACGATAACCTTAAAAAAGAGACATTAGGTTTCTGCTGAAACGTCATGGACTTGAACAATTCACTAAAAAACCTAAAGCAATATTTTTACCCTGAGTTTGTATAGATTGGTCACATTCATTCATTCATTCATTCACTCCTGTGCAGGTATGGAAATGCAGGCGTCCAGGAGTGAAGTAACTTGCCCAAGTCACACACTGGGTGGGGAGTGAGAGTCCACGCCCAGTCCTGGGTGATTCCAGAGCCTGCTCTCCTTGCACGTTGCGCTGCTGCCTCTTGCAGAGTCACAGGTTAGTAGGGAGACCTTACCGCGTATTCACCGTTTTCAAGCGAGAAAACCAAAACTCAGAGAAGTGAAGCAACTTGTTCAAGGTTGTTCAACTAATTACTAAAATTCCTATGGACTTGCTTCTGGATTAGGGGGATCTGAGTTGCCATGGACTTCTGAGGACTTCTTATCAAAGGAACTGAGAATGTCAAATGGAGCCAGTTGAAACCCTTAGGGACAAAGGAACATTGAGGGAAAGGTGAGATTTGCAAAGTGAGCACATTTCACTTTTCTTAATGACCTGCCAGTTGATGTCCTCTTTGAAAGGCTTTTAGGAGGCAGGAAGGTCTGAGCTACTTTTGGCAGTTTGGTCCCAAAGAGTACCTATTTATTTATTTAGCTCTTTAAACATTAACTTGGCTAGCCTAAAGCAATCCCCGTCCCCCAAAGTTTGGAGTTCATGGACATAGGCCAGGTGTAGGAAAAGTCCTCTCTACTCAACTCACTACCCCAAGAGAGCACGAGTCTCACCTGACCCCCAGCCACTGGGTCCCTCTGTATGTAACCTGGTCACCCTGATTCCTCAAAGGGCTCAGACACAAATGGCAGTGGCAGAGATGCCCAAGAAGAGGCTTGAAATCAAAGAAATCTTCAAGTTTCTGTCCCAGTGCTCTGAGAAGTTGCCACTGCTCAAGAGAAAAGCCCAAAGCCCAAGGTCATCTCTGTAAGTCACATTCAGTTTTCAGAGTGCTGAAGGGATAGCCCGGGTTTTCTCACCTGTACAGCTCACCTGTACATCAGTACACGGGAGAGAATACCTGTTATTAACTCAGTTTCTGAAGGTGGCATAATATAGTGCCTGGGGAAGTTGCCAGATGGTTTTTGACGGTGTTTAAGGGAGGATCAAATTCTCTGTCTCGGTAATTTAGGTGAGGCCTTTCCTAGAGGTAGGAGACGGACTGTGTACCCTCTTTAATTTCTTGGCTTGAGAGTTCACAGTGTTGTCTACAAGAGCTGAGTGAAATGAAGAGGCGTGGAAACGCGCCGTGAACTGCGTGAATGGGGCGGTCGGCGTGGGGCAGGCAGGCTGGGGTGACTCAGTTGACGCTGTTTCCAGCTTCACCTCTCACCTCAGCAGATGGGAGTTTGGGTACGACACACAGACAGAGCAGGGACTCTGCCTCTGCCTTTTCTTCTAGCTCGGCCCGTCCCTGCAGTCAGAGAAGGTAAGCAGCTCGGGTCTCGCCTATTCATCCTTGAAGGGATGGTTATTTCTTTGTGCGCTCATTGGTGAGACACTCAAAGAACGTTAGAGCCATGAGGAAGCCTTAAGGAACTTCTTGTTTAATGCCCTTGCTTTGAGGGGAGGTGGATAAGGTTCAGAAGGGTGTGTGGGTGACGTGGGGACTGACCCAAGGCCCACACGGCAGTAAGGGCAGGGCCGAACTGGACCTCTGGTCTTTGGATTCTCAGATTTACGACCTGCTGCACTGTGTCCTACTGCCTCTCCTCTCCAAAATAGGGACTTATTAAAATCCAGGTCCATCCCAAAAGGAGGGAGGAGGCTTATTTATTCATTTATTAAAAATGTCTTATTGATCTGCCCATCGGATAACAAAGAACAAGACTGATGACTACCCCTCCCACCCCACCATGGTGCTTAGAACCAGGTATTTGCAAATAACTGTGTGGACTTAGTTATCTTGCTCTCTCACTTTCTTTTGTTGGTGAGAAACAGACAATAGAGAAGGAGATTTTAGGGAGGCGGAGAGAGGGGGAGGAAGATGTTTGCAGGGAGGGAAATATTTGGTGGTTTCTTCTTCTTCCTCTTCCTCTTCCCATTCCTCTTTTTCTTCCCCCTCCCCCTCCTCTCCCTCCTCCTCTTACTTCTCCCCTCCTTAATTGTGGTTAGCTGAACTGTATCAGACTCTTTTAACTCCTCTCAAATGCAGACTTTGCTACTTTCTGGTAAACTTGAGTTGCCATGGTGAGAGAGCGGCCTGGGACAAGTGAAATGTAAAACACTGGAAACAACACCCTAACCCAGAAGGACATACTGAAGAGTTAATTAGAAGGACCTGCCATGTGTTTCCCATTCCCTGCAACAGATCCTATTGCTGTATGATTTATCACCTGTTTTTCTAAGCAAAGTGTTAGTCCTCAGTCTCAGCTCTCCTTTCTTGAATGTGTTAAGAATGGTTGGGGGCAGAGAAGGTAGGGAAAGTAGACTAAATGAATAAATTCCCTGTTGTTCCTTTAGAAAGCCTTTTTAGACCCATCCTGTGGTCCTGTTGTAGCTGTCACCTTCTCTCTTTCTCCCTGTTTCCACCACTAATCTAATGACATCCACTTGAGTACCTTTCTCTTAGGGATTATTAGAACTCACTTGTAAAAGTTTGCTCTATTGTGAAGTCCACAACAAAACAGTCCACTGTGTTTGCATGACACTCCAGCAGCTATAAAGCACCTCACTTTTCATTTTGTCCCATCTTGACAACAACCTCAAGCAGTAGAAATGGGTGGAGGTACCGTAGCTATTTCTTATTAATATTTACAAGACCGGGAATGGAGGGCAGGGGCGGGGCTGATGGCTTGGCCTCGGGCACGCACAGAGGGGTGCCTGTAAACCTGCTGCTTCTGGACCCCGGTCGATGACTCAGCAGTTCTCTTCACATTCAGCGCTGAGGGTGAGGAGGGTGAGCATCTAACCAGGGATCAGAAAAGAGAAGAAAGCCGGTTCTCTCTGCTCTCAGTTTTCTCAAAGGTAAAATAAGAGAGTCAGAAAGAGAGTTTAATGTAAGCATGGTGACTGTAGTTAACAGTGCTGTGTTGTACGCTTACATTTGCTAAGAGGGTGGATCATAAGTGTTTTCATCACACATATGCACACATACACACACATATATACACACATACACACACATACACACCCACACACACAGAGGAAAGAAAATGATAACTAGGGGAGGTGATGGGTATGTTAATTAGCTTGATTGTGGTAATCATTTTACGAAATGCACATATAGCAAAATATCAAGCTGTACACCTTGAATATATTAATATAAAATTCCTATTTGTCAATTATACCTGAATAAGGCTGACAAAAATTAATTAAAAAAAATAACTTACCTGTCAGGTTCTAAGTGATTCTAACACTCTCTGTTAAATGGTTTCACTACAGGGAACTATTGACTGAGGCTGGGTCCCTGAGAGGCAGTTGTGGATAGTGCTGGTGTGATCTGAATGTTGATGTACCCACAACATTCATATGTTGGAACCTAATACCCAAGGTGATAGTATTAAGAGGTGGGGTCTTTTTGTAAGTTATTAACTCATGAGAGCCCTGCCCTCCTGGGTGGGATCAGTATCCTTACAAAAGAAGTTAAAGGCAGCTGCCTTGCCCCTTCCACCATGTGAGAATATGGCTAGAAGATGCCATGCATGAAACAGAGAACAAGCCCTCACCAGACACTGAATCTGTCGGTGCCTTGATCTTGGCCTTCCCAGCCTCCAGAACTGTGAGCGATAAATGTCTGTTGTTTGTAAATTATTTAGTCTAAGCTATTTTGTTATAGCAGCCTGAACAAAGACAATTCTATAACATTATTTTATTTTATATACTAATGTATTTATTTAAAAGTTATTTATTCCTGTACATACATGACCGATCTTAATGTTATCGTTGCTGCTAACAGTTATAAAGAAGAAGTGTTAAGACAGGGACAACTGAACTTTATTGGGGTCACTTGAGATTCAGGTTCTTGGTCAGCTTTTCAGAGCTAAAATTTGATTTCAGTGGTTTACCCAGAGGTGTTCAAACAGCACGATGATAATGATCAGTCAAGATTTAACCAGACCAACAATAACAAAAATTGCTAGCATTTATTATACACATAAAATAGAAAGCATTTTTTTCTGAATCATTCTATGTTAGTCTTCCCCAACAATCCATGAGGTAGGATTTGGTATAATCCACTTAACAGTAAAGAACTGAGACCAAGAGAGCTAAATGATTTGCTCAATGTCTTCCAACCAGTAAAGGCTAGCCCCGGGAGTCTAACCCCTGCAACAGTTCTGCAGAACTGGCTCTTTTACCAAATAAAATCCAAAAAACCAATTTACCAATTTACCATGGGTGACGTTCTAGTTGGGGAGCTGAGTGCGTGTGCTCACCTTTGTAAGATCTTTGTAAGATCTGTAAGATCTGCCTTCTTTTTTTTTTTTTTTTTTTTTGAGGCAGAGTCTCACTCTGTTGCCCAGGCTAGAGTGCCGTAGTGTCAGCCTAGCTCACAGCAACCTCAAACTCCTGGACTCAAGTGATCCTTCTGCCTCAGCGTCCCAAGTAGCTGGGACTACAGGCATGCACCACCATGCCCGGCTAATTTTTTCTATATATTTTTAATTGTCCAGCTAATTTCTTTCTATTTTTAGTAGAGACGGGGGTCTCGCTCTTGCTCAGGCTGGTCTCAAACTCCTGAGCTCAAACGCTCACCCGCCTTGGCCTCCCAGAGTGCTAGGATTATAGGCGTGAGCCACCGCGCCGGGCCCAGATCTGCCTTCTTGCTTAGAACTCCATTGAAGGCACTGGGTGACAGGGAAGATTTTCCTTGGAGATCCTGGAATTTGACCAATGGTTATTGGCTGTCTTCAAGAGATGCTTCAACCCAACAGGACCGATGCTCTAGAGCCCGGGCCCTGTCTCGGTGGTGGAGACACCCGAGAGTCTCACGCTTGGCTCTCAGCTTCCAGGCTCTGGTGGCTGCCCCCCCTCTGTTATGACAACACAACATTACCTCAGATTCATTGCAGTTCAACTGAGTAGGTTACCATAAACCACATTCCAATGTGTTTTCCTGGGGAGACACCCTGGGGTCACCATGATTGGACTTAGGGGAGACTCTGGTGTCCTTAATTGAATTTGTAAGTCATCCTGTTCTCTGTGACAGAAAATGGGGAGAAGCCCTGGTCCCGTCAACAGCACATTTACAATCATCTCCTGAGTGGTTTATTTCTGCAGATGGAGAATCTCAGTCATTTTATGTTCTTATTGTTTTCAATTTACTGACCAAATTCTGGGACCGGACCCAATTTGAGGTTTGTAACCTCTTGAGTGTCATTATCGAATGAAGTAGGGCACAATGAATGAACTTCTTGTTTTTGTCTCGGATTCAGCCTCTGGTTTTTAGGTCGGACAGTTAGTTGTTACATCTTCGTGCATGCAGATGTAGGTACATATGCACTTACACGCATTACGCAAGGATATGCTTATTTGATAGAACATACTTTGTAGCTGGAGGGAACCTCAGTCTTACCCCTTCCTTTTATATATTAATATCTTGCTTGTTACGACAGACTCATCTTCTGCCCTTTCCTTTTCTTTGCTTTTGACATAGTTCTCCCACATCAAGTATTTTTATAACAGGAATTGGATATAATATGATTTATCTATTTATCTATTCATTTATTTAATGCCACTTTTACAGCACTACTGTGTGCCGGACACTGCTCCAAGCATGTTGTAAATATTAATTGCTACAATCTTATTTATCACTCACTTAAGTGGACCTTATTACTACCTTGATTTTACAGATCAGGAAACTGAGGCAAGTGTCCTTATCTGCTGGAAAACTGGATTTGCATGGCGGGAAGGTGATGTGCAACACTGCTGCTTTGTTTGAGAAGTTCGGATTTTGTTTTCCATACAAAGAATGATAAAATGCTGTGGTACAATAGTGCTGGGAGTGACAGAAAAAGAACTGCCATTCCTCTGCAGCTGGAAAGCTAGAATCAGCAAAGGCTGGATTTACTAAATGATGTACTGGTTTTACAGCTAAACACTTACAGCTATTAAAAACACTTTTATTATTAAAATTCCTGTAGGAAACGTAACTTTGTTATTATAATACTCAAGCTCCTTAGCTTCTAACTTCCCCTCCCTTTGAAACAGTTGTGTGCATAATGTGATTTTTAATAATCTGTGGTTTCTTTGGAATGCACATGTCATGTTTGAGCATTGCAGACTGCTCTTCCTAAGCTTTTGGCCCTGCTGCCTTCACACACAAGGTTCCGGCTGCTGAGAATACTTGTTCTCACTCCTTTAGCAGGCAAGGAACTGAGGAAGGATGACAATAGGTGGTGCCTCCACTGGCTCACCAGGCTTCTGGCTGGGCGATGGAGTCAGTCAAACCTGAGTTCCTCGGAGTATGGCTCACGTGCACATGAGCCGTGGCGGCACCAGGATGGTAGTGGCGAGGGGCTGAGAGGTGAATGGGTTCAAGCTCTGCTTTGGAGGTAACATAGACAGGAGTTGCTGACTGGTCATGGGGGATGAGAAAGAGGGATCTGCCATAGATTTGGAGCTGTCTAGAGGGTTCAGGGACATCTGTATCTCCGGTGCCTCCCACAGCACTTGGCACATAGTAAGCAATCCATAAATATTTATTGAACAGGGGAATGAATCAGTGATGAATGAAGAAGATGTGAGCTGATGAAGTCTGTGTCTCGCCATGGTCACATAACTGTTGAGTGGAATCTAAGTTACCTGAGAGTGACGGGACTTTTGACTTTATGGCCTTTTTGTGGTCTTTCTCCTAGATTTTCAACTCTTCGAAGGTAGGGACTGTATAAAAATAAACCTAACTAAAGCTGTTATTTGGCAGTGGAAAATGGGATCAAAGATGGGTGTCTGAGTGCATGAGGGTGCACGTTTCTTAGGCATGAACACGCTTTTCTTTTAGGAATAAGGGAGGAGGGAGTTGGGGAAAGACTGGAAATTAACAGATACTGTAGTGCTCCCGGGTCCTCTCCGTGTCAACAATGTCAACTTCACTTTTTCACCATCTCTTGTATTTGTGCTTTCCTTCCATTCCATTCTACCAGTGGCTCTACGACCAGCGCAGTCGCCTCCTAACCTCCCACTGTGTGTCTTGTTATTTGTGTACTCTTGGCCTCATGAGATACAGCTGGCTTAGCTTTGCCAATTATTAGCAGGGCAACTTTAGCCAAGGTGTCTATTTTTTCTGAGCCTGAGTTTATTCATTTGTCAAAAGCAGATAATGACAAAACATGCCCTACTAATATTGTGAAAATTTGTTGAAAATATCTGTGTGAACTAGGCCAGACCACAAGGGCTGGGTCAGGCTAGGGGACTGGAGAGACCAGCTAATCAGACTTGGCCACGGCAACTTCCTCTTTGGTTTGCTATTGCCTCTGCTAGCAAGCAAGGCAAGGAGGTGGGGTGGAGGATAGAGTGGAAGCATCTCCCCAGTGCAAGCTCAAGTTCAGTGATTTTGGCAGGTTTCCAATGAAGCAATTGAGGACCAGGCCTACCTCAGGGTGAAACTGCTATGTAGATTCTACTGGGGGTCTCCATTACTCCTTCTGGTGCTGGTATCTACATTGTGCTAAATACTTTTGCATATTTCATCGTATTTAATCCACATGACCAGGATGGAAAGTAGGTATAATTTTCCAAATTTTACAGATATGGTAACTGCTAGAAAGGTTCAGTAACTTATCCAAGATCACAAAATTAGGTTTCTTTGAAAATTAAAAAAAAAATTGAACTTTAGGATTGAAACTCAGGTTTATTACATTACCAAGCCCATTAATTTCAAGTTACAGTTATTATCAAACTATATATTTCCTTCTTTCTTTTCTTTGTTTTTCTTGAGACTGGGTCTTGCTCTGTTGCTCAGGCTGGAGTGCAGTGGCATCATCATAGCTCACTGCAACCTTGAACTCCTGGGCTCAAGTGATCCTCCTGCCTCAGCCTCCTGAGTAGCGAGGATTACAGGTGGGCATCACTATGCTGGATCATTTTTTTTTCAGTTTTTTTTTTGGTAAAGATGGGGTCTCCTGGCCTCAAGTGATCCTCCTGCTTTGGCCTCCCAAAGTGCTAAGATTATAGGAATGAGTCACCACACTCTCAAACAAAATATTACTTAAGGCAAGATCTATGTGATACAACTGTTTATCCCCATAGGACCTTGCAAATAAGAAGTACTTAGTACATATTTTTTGATGAATAATGTTAGGTAAATATTAATAACAATTTCCTGTTTTGTAGATTATGGTTTAAAAGTTGAGGGAATAGATGAGACTCCTGGAAAGTAAATGAGATCTCCAAGAAGACTAATTGAGAACTTCTTGGAGGTGTAATTAATTCTAAATTAAACATCAAAGTTGGGATGCAGAGGAAAGGAAGATGTTTGGGAATGTTTTGTGATTTACACTTGCATACGAAGCTTCGTGAGGAGAATGAGTACAGACTGATCCTTGTTTGAGGGCTATGTGATGGCCAGAAATAGCAGCATGGGGTTAACAGCCCAAAAGAAATCAGGATGGTACTAAAGTAGTGTTTCCCAAAGTGTGTTCCAGGGAACCATATGCCCAAGAAACACCATCCTGCAAGATACTTCTTTAAAAATGATAATTCAATACATATGGAAACACTATGTATTACAGTCAAAGGCCTGCATATCACTTTTGACTCCCCAAAACTCAAGTACTAATAGTCTACTTTTGACTGAAAGCCTTATTGATAGCATAAGCAGTTGATTAACACATATTTGTATGTTATATGTATTACATACTGTATTCTTACAGTGAAGTAAGCTAGAGAGAAGAAAATCATAAGAGAAAACATGTTTACTATTCATTAAATGGAAGTGGATCATTATAAAAATCCTCATCCAGGTTATCTTCACGCTGAGTAGGCTGGGGAGGAGGAGGAAGAGGAAGGGTTGGTCTTGCTATGCCAGGTGTGACAGAGGTGGAAAAAAATCCACATACAAGTAGACCACACAGTTCAAATCTGTGTTGTTCGAGGGTCAACTCTATATACTCTTGTGGTATATATTAACACATTAAAGGCTGAAAATTCTTATAATTAAAAAAGTAACAATAATAAAGCCCTTTTTATTTTATTTCACCATTATTCCAAAATGTATTTAACACTTATCTTTTCCCATCACCCTTTCCATTCCACCACTTATTTTCACACCAAAGAACTAGTGGTTATCAGAGCCCACTGAGAAATGCAAGAAAGGAAACTGAATAGTAGTTTAAAAAAATACCTTTTTCTCCCTTTCATGTCTTCTTGTTTAGTGTTCATATAACTTTCTGTTAGTTGATGGAAGTTGGTCTACTCAATAAATATTTCCTAAATACCCATAAAGCACAGGACATGCTCTAAGTTAGTAGATCCTTGCTTTCTCTGGACCTCATGAGGAAGGGAAGAGAAAGAGGTCAGGGAGACAGGTGTGCAGGAGTATTGGGAATCATGGATAATTAAGGTATTCCCATATTTCTAGTCTTCAGAAGTTGTTCATGTTAAACAACGATAGTCTAAGTCTCTATTTTACTGCCATCAAGGAGCTGAGTATCTTATTAGGATTTTCTCCTAGAGTAATTTTTGAGAACTGCTATGGTTTGAATGTGTCCCCCAAAGTTCACCTGTTGGAAACTTAATCTCCAGCGCAATAGTATTGAGAGGTGGAACCTTTAAGAGATAATTAGGTCATGAGGGCTTTGCCCTCATGAATAGATTAAGGCCTTTCTCATTGGAGTGGGTTAGTTATCATAGGAATGGGTTCCTGAAAAAAGGATGAATTCAGTCCCCTTTCTCTCTCTGCATGCGTGCATATATTTTATCACCATGTGATGCCTTCTGCTATATTAGGTTGGTGCAAAAGTAATTGCAGTTTTGGACCATGAATTTTAAATCTCTATAACTGGGCTCAAACACATCTTTATTAATCAAAATAGGAACCATTACAATCAACACATTTTTGCCAACGAGAAATAAGTTTTTTTTATTCCTATATCATAAAAATCTATGCTTCAGGATTTGGGAAACACTTGGAAAGCATTTTCTGCATCTTGCTGGTTGTGGAAGTGTTTTCCCTGCAAAAAGTTGTCGAGGTGCTTGAAGAAGTGGTAGTCGGTTGGCAAGAGGTCAGGTGAAAATGGTAGATGAGGCAAAACTTTGTAGCCCAATTCGTTCAACTTTTGAAGTATTGGTTGTGTGACATGCGGTCAGGCGTTGTAGTTGAGAAGAATTGGGCCCTTTCTGTTGACCAATGCTGGGTGCAGGTGTTGCAGTTTTTGGTGCATCTCATTGATTTGCTGAGTATACTTCTCAGATGTCATAGTTTTTCTGGGGCTCAGAAAGCTGTAGTGGATCAGACTGGCAGCAGACCACCAAACAGTGACCATGACCTTTTTTTGGTGCAAGTTTGGCTTTGAGAAGTGCTTTGGAGCTTCTTCTCGGTCCAACCACTGGTCTGGTCATCACCAGTTGTCACATAAAATCCACTTTTCGTTGCACTTCACAATCTGATAGAGAAATGGTTCATCATTGTTGCATACAATAATAGAAGATGACACTTCAAAATGATGATTTTTTTTGATTTTTGGTCAGCTCATGAGGCACCCACTTATTGAGTTTTTTCACCTCTCCATTTTGTTTCAAATGCTGAATGACTGTAGAATGGTTGACGTTGAGTTCTTTGGCAACTTCTCGTGTAGTTGTAAGAAGATCAGCTTTGATGATTGCTCTCAATTGGTCATTGTCAACTTTCCGTGGCTGGCCACTGCACTGCTCATCTTCAAGGCTCTCATCTCCTTTGCAAAACCTCTTGAACCACCACTGCACTGTACGCTTGTTGGCAGTTCCTAGGCCAAATGTGTTGTTGATGTTGTGAGTTGTCTCCGCTGCTTTACAACCCATTTTGAACTCGAATAAGAAAATCACTCAAATTTGCTTTTTGTCTAACATCATTTCCATAGTCTAAAATAAATAGCAAGTAATAAGTCATTAGCAAAAAAACATAAAGCATTAAAATGATATATAACATAACTGCATTTTTTAAAGACTGTATTGCAATATCAAAGGGCAAATGTCAACAATGTTAAAACCACAATTACTTTTGGACCAGTCTTAATAACACAGCAAGAAGGCCCTGACTAGATGCAACCCCTTTATCTTGGACTTCCCAGCCTCTAGAACCATGAGACAAATAAACTTCTGTACTTTATAAATGACCCAGTCTATGGTGTTATATAGTAGCACACACTAAGACAGGAACCTTAAGGAAGCTCTTGCCCAAATTCTCCCATCCTAGCTGGGCAATTCATATGGCCTCGGTTCCGGGACAGTGCTCCAGTCTGCTGGCAACTCCTTGTCATCGTGTAGTTGTTTCTCCACGCTGTTGTTTTTCTGCTTCTTTCCAAGGACAAATAAAAAAGTTTAGTTATAAGAGAGCTTGAATCTAGATTTAGGGAAAAAAATAATGTTGCAGTTCAATAATTCTCCTAATTATATTCAATTTACATGCCCAAACAGAATGTTTCACATCTCAGCCTAAAGCATATGTGTGTATATGCACATAATGAAGGAGGGGGAGTGGGAGGTGCCTTAGCATCAGCATTACTAAAAAGTTCATCAAAATGTTGCCTTCCAGAGTTAAAGGACAGGCTATACGCTAAAATACAGAAGTTGATTACAACCTTCCAAATGACATTTTTTCAACTTAAAAAAGCCACCAGGTGGCCCATTACATATAGAGAAGACAATGTAAGCATTTTGGATTAAAGAGAATTTCTGCAGCAAGTGCTGTGATTCCTGGATTTTGCTGATGATTACAGAGACAGTAATGGGTGGCTTGGCTGAGCTGGAGTCAAACGTACACTAAAAAAGCAGTCCGGGAGATCTTGGTAGAAACGTGGTGGGATAATTTATTGCTGATGATTAAGGCTTTGTAATTTGAAGCAGATATGCAGAAGAGAAGCGATTATGAATAATCATATGATACACACATACATACATAATGTCATATTGGGGGTAGAATCTATTATTAATACAAAAGGAAAGATGAGTGCAAAATAGTGTGACTGTATTAGCCTGGATTCTTCTAAAAAACAGAGTCTGATATGAAGGCTTTGTGAAGGTAATTATTTGGGGAATGATTCCAGAGAATAGGAGTTGGGACAGGAGCTTGGATGGAGAAAGAGGGAAGGACAAAGGCGTGTTATTGAGCTGCTCATTGCTGTGGGCAACTGGGGCTCAGTCCAGCAGCGAAGGCCTCTGAGAAACTGTAGAACACACCTCGGAACTTTCTGCCTTGAGCGCAGAACAGTGTGTTTATCTGCCGGCTCTAGAGCTCACTGAGCAGGGCTGCCAAATGGGATGTTCGCTCGCTCACTTCCAGGTCTGCCCATAGGTCAGATGCCTAGTCAGAGGCCCCAGGGAAGAGCGATACCAGCTACTGTCCAGTGAAGCCTTCATTCCTCTCCAGACCCTGTCATTTATTTATCACGTCACTTTCGGCTGCAGTCTTTATCTGCAGCAGCTTCTCAGTTCAAGGGTCAATTGCTCATAAAGCTATAGGCTGCCGAAGAAAGCACAGATAATACGAAGAGTGAGCTAAAGTTGGAGCAAAGGAGATAGCCTTTGCCAGTGGGGCTCTAGCCTCCTTCCCATTTTTTCTGGCTGCTTTATTTGGTGTGTTTTGCACACCAGGCACCGCACTCAGTGCTTTGCACGTGTTACTTACCTTGTTTAATCCTCAGGAGGTGGACACTGTTATTGCCCCCATTTCAGGGTTGCTGGGTAGAAGCAGATGTTGTGGATCAGCTATCTCCCTGCATCTCAGTGTGTTGCCAAAGAGTGGGAGGCTTTGGCAACTGAGAGATGTGACGGCAGCAAGGGACTGTTTCCACAGGTGTGGAAAAGGCCTGACCAAGTCCCCGTCACCCTGTCCCATGACTGCTTCATTTTTCTTCTTAGAGTGTTATGTATTGGTTTCTCTACTTGCTTATTGTTGACCTGCCGATGGAACATAAGGTCCATCAGAGTCCGGGTTTACCTGTTGTGTTAGAACAATGCCTGGGACGTAGTAGGTAGTCAATAAATATTAACTATTGCATGAACAGGGAAAAATGAGCTGTTGTTGGCGTGGGTGCAATGAGGTTTGTCCTGTTTAAAAATTTTTTGATAAAGAGGTTACAGAGACTGGTACAGGTAGATGATAAATTGAAAAATCTCAGGGAGTGGAATAGATTTCCGTTGGAAGCCTGTAGAACACAGAGTCGGTGATGAGAAAATGCAAAGAAAAAGAAGGAAAAATGAAATGATGGGGAGGGGATTCATCCACAATGGCCTCATTTGTCACGTATTTATTGGATATTTTATCTGTCCTCGTGCATGGAGGACACAGTTGCTGGATGCAGCGTGATGAGATGCAGAAGGAAGAGCCCTGAAGAAGGCTGTCTGTGAGACACGTGAGGGCCTGGCCTTCCCTCTGCCGCTCCGAGGGAGTGATCTGAAGTATGTGTTGTGGAAAAGGATTGCAGGAAGTTTCGCACTACAGAGACCGGGAGAGAATTTGCCTTTGAGGTCGGTTTCCAGAGCCCAAGAGGGCTGGGCTAGCGTTTGCTACTGAGGCAGATCCTCAACGTGGAGAGCAGCTTTGACAAAAATAAAAACAGAACAAACTAGCAATCATGTGAAAATTAGTTCCCTGAGGGTAAATTTTTTGAAAGTGGCAAAGTTAAGAAAACCTGAGAGGAAAAAAAGGAACGCAGGAAATTATTTTGGGTTTCAGGGTTGTGGGTGGCGAAACTGAGCGCGGTGAATTCAGTCCATAGTTGAGCCGTAACTATTTGTCGAGTGCATCACTGTTTCCCCCATGAAAGATGGATTTGTCAGACAGACCTTCAAAGGGTTCGAGGATCCCAAGGTTCCAGGAAGAATGTGCCCACTCTCCTTCCTTGTCTCAAAGCCCTTCTTATGGGGTTATCTCCGTGGCTACCTTCCCTTATCTGTGGGGGCAGGGCGCGGTGGGTCTGCAGGTGGGATCAGAAGCTACACTGACCCACACACACTGTGGGTCTTCCTCCTTCTCTCTGTGTTGAACGCAGAGGGACCAAATCCCAGGCTGGCACTTCTGGCCTTTCCTGAAACTCTCTGTCCTGTTATAATAAATAATATCACTGTTACGTAAGTGATGTAAGTCAAGCCAGGAACACGCAGCCCAGGGAAGAAGTACATTCGATGTTTAGATTTCTTTTTTGCTTTTGGCAAAAACTTGTTGTTCCCATTCTTGCTAGGGCAGAAATAAAGTCCACTCGGTGTGGAGGTGGGAGGGGCCGTTCTTGACAGAACATTAGCTTGGTGCCTGTCCCAGGGGCCGAGTTAGTTACAGAGAAGCCACCGTGGGAAGTGCAGAGTGGGTAGGTCTGGGGCTTGGACAAATGAAGTGCTCTGGCCTCCCAGGCTGGCTCCCACGACATTTCTGGGCAGGTCTGGGTCTGCAATCTGGATTGCAGTTTTGATAAGATCTCATTGCACAGTGCACAGAGCCCTGCTGGAGTTGGGGGAGAGTCTGACTGAGAGAACACTTTTTGCCTGGTGGAAGCTGCGTGTCTCATTGAGCAGATTGTGAAATCAGCATCATCTGGGGAATCGTCATTCTCCTAGGGTCCCAGGCTGCAAAATTGGAGACTTGAAGAAATGTCTCCCTTTCTTTTCTGCCCTAGATGGAAGCAGTCACCAAATCTGACATTAAAAGCGCTCTGTCTCTCAGTGCCCCTGGCCTTGGCACGCCCTGCCATCTCTGCCATCTCTACGTAGGAGTTGGCTCACCACCCAGGAGGCAGAGGGGAAGGCGAGTGTGGCCGGTGGAGAGGGGCGTTCTGCACACGCATCTCGGCTCTGTCACGTGACTTGGGCGAGCTAATGTTTCTGTCTCTCAAGTTATTTTAATAAAATGGGAATGATAATACTTTTTACTTAGCAGGGCTATTATGAAATTAAATGAAATGACGTTTATAAAAATGCAGGTGACTAAACAATGTGGTCCCCCCTTTTTTTTTTAAAGATGTGGTGATTAGTAGAAATAAGTCTGGAAAGATATACACCAAAACGTTAGTGATTTTTTAATATTAGGGTGGTGGGATTTATGAGCTTTTTAAAAAAAACTTCCCTCTTTGTGCTTTTCTATATATTTTTAAATCTCCACAATGACCGTGTATCACTTTTGTAACTAAAAACTGTGAGTATTAATTAAAATTCCACCAAACCTTTAAGGACCAGCTGAAATAATACTTTTTTTTAATTAAAACTTTCCAATCTTCCCATTGGCAGAGATTCCCCTCTGAGCAAATTACCGAGTCACCCTGACACCTAGCTAGCTCACCTGTAAAGTGGGGCTTAATAAACTTTATATGCAAAAATACATTACTGTATTATATATTAAAATATGTATTATATGTATATACACACACTATTTTCTCTCTCTCATTATATATAAATATTCCAATGCCTGGGTTATAGAAAGTGCTTAATAACTGCACTTTTCTTTCTTCAAATACCAGAAACACCTCATACCTCTCTGTGGCAGTTACCGTGTTTTGTTTGCACTGTGGTTCTTTGTTAACTTCTTGTGTCTCCAACTAGATTGACACTAAGCACGCCGAGGGCAACAACTCTGTCCCACTTGTCTTTTGCCTGACAGGATTTAATACCTCACAGACAGTGGTTGCTAAATAAATCCTCATTGAATGAGGCCCAGTAAAGGAAGACGCGGCGGGGTCGTGCGCCCTCAGTCTGCTCACACGTGGCCCAGCACCGGGCCTGCCCGTGGCGTTGCCCCGACAACGACGTGTGCTGGGAAGCAGGCCACCAGGTGAACAACCCCAGCTGCTGTCCCTGCCCTTCCTCCGTGAGGAAGTCGGTAGGGTTTGAAACTCGGAGAGCCCCCAGGGCAGTCTCTCCAGCCTGAGACTTTCCTGAGTGCTGAGGAGAGGGGCGAGGGGCTGTGACTCAGAGAGCAAGTGAAGGAAGTGAAATGGAAAGGGTGGTTTGCATGAAAGTCTCCAGGGACGTGGGGAGGCGCACACTGCCCAGCTTTGGTAGCAGGGGGAGGTGAGGGCGTCTCCTGACAATGGGCATCCAGCACCACTGACACCTGCCCCACGTGGGTGACACTGGCCGGCAGGACTTCATCAGACAGCCATGAGTGAGCCAAGCCTTCTTCACAGAGCTTGGAGGAAGCCGATGGCAGGGGCCTCACCGCAGCGGAGACGGCCGGGGCACACGGGAACGTGCGAGCACTGCCTAAGGACTCCCGTGGCTGGTTGTGGAGGATTGTTGACAAAGACCGGAGGCTCTGACAGGTTGAGGCGGGCAGAGCTTGAGTAACGCCGGCTGTCTGGCCTGGCGCTCTTCTCCCCTAGGCTAGCGCCGACCAAGGAATAAGTACTTTATGGGTACATATGATGTGTTGGGATAACGACCTATTGAGAGAGCAGTGTGTCAACTGAGAAACAAAAAGAAATGAAGTTAAACCCACGCGCTCCATGGTCTTAATACAGTGCACCTGGTCACTCATATCTCAGTGGAACATGGTGGGACAAAACCGCAGAGTTCCAGGCCATCAGTGGAGGTGCAGGGTTGGTGAGACCTCACGTGATGTCGTTAGGGCAGGACAGGGAGCAGGTGAACTTTGTTCATTGCATTTTCCCCCACATCGTTTGCCAAGGGTTGTGAAGATCAATGCCGTCTATTCTCTGGGATACTTGTCTCGGGAAGGAAATAGTGTATGCGGCTGGTGTGTGTGTGTGCATGTGTGTGTGGATAGATCAAGAGTAAATAATACACTCCCCATAAATGGCCACACCCCACACCTCGTTAGTGGCTTTTTCATTTTATCATTTTAGGCAATATACTGCACGGTGCAGTGTGAGGATTTTAGAGACAGTCGTAAAATGTGCTGGGAGGAGGCGATGGAATGGAACAAGCATTTCTATGCTAAATGCAAGCCCTGTGCTGAGTCACTGCCCCTGTCCTTTCTCTCTCCAGGCAGTAGTGACAGCTATGGTTTAGTGAGTGCCCAAGTGACTGCCAGGCACTAGGCTGGAGCTTCATGCACACGTCTGTCTCTCAGTGAAGCCTCACGGGAGGTGGGCACTGGCATCATCCACTCCTAGAGATGAGAACTGATGTTTAGAGAGAGCTGTGAGCCCAGAGTCACAGAATAAGCAGCACAGCCAGGAGTCAAACATGCATCTCTGTGGCTCCAGGACCCATGGCCGTCACCACTTTGAAACACAGCCATATTCATATCTTTTTGGCCTTCTGCAAATTCGGTGTCCCAATCCATTTTACTTGCTTGGATAAGTGCAGATGGCTAGGATCACACTCAGCTTGTCTTAAATAGTTTCTCAGCTATTCCTGGGAACTTAGCAAGAAACTTTAGCCAAGGTTCCTCAAGGCCACGTAGGAATAAGAAATTTGAGTCATTACTTGATTTGGGAGTAAGGATCACTTCCCAACACTAATACCTACCTATTCCCACTTTCCTGCCTGGTCCCAGGATGAAAAGGAAAGAAAGCACTGGGTATCAGGGTGGGATGAGAAACCCAGCCTGAGCCAGCAGGTTGAAATACTTCTGTCTGCTCAGCATCCTGTGAGGTGATAAAGGAAGGCGTGGCTGGGGGTGGGGTGAATCATCTCACCAAACGTTCTTTTGTCTGCAGAATGAATGTGGCCATTAATGCCGAGTGGCCTCCTCCTCCAGGAAACAATGGAGCGCCACTGAATCTCTGACTCCCTTTCAGGCTTCTCCTTTTGGCTGTTGGAGCCAGCCCCATAATTGAGACTCAAGCTGTTGTCCCTGGCTCAGCAATTGGCACCCGTGCCAGTCCAGAGAAGGGATCTGTTCCCACAGCCTGTGGCTATCTATGGTGCTCTGAGCTAACCCTTAGATGAAGAAACCAGAAAACCAGGATTTTGGGTTTTCTGGTAAGGCAGCCTCTCCTGGTGCAAGACAGACAATGCTGCCTTTTATTAATAGATGCCTGAGGTTCCCAATATTAACAGCCTCCACCCCCCCACCTCCGCCTGAGCAAGGTCCCAAATTGATATTTAAAGTCACAGTAGAAGTCTTCATTTAGGCTTCCCAATGACATGGACTCTAAGGAGCTTTGATCGGAGTTATCAGTGCTGACAGCCAAGTGATACTTCCATTCCTACTCAACTCTTGTCCCTTGGGTGTGCACTGCCTTAGGGATCTTAGGCAGCTTGGTGGGAGTGGGATTAGGACAGCAGGCTTTGGGCATTTCTGGGATCTCCCTTGCTGTGGCACTATCAACGTGACATCACAACCTTACTCAGCACCTGGGATGATATTGTGCCAGAAAATGTGGTTTTTAATGTCTAAGCCAAAAAGTAATTCAGAAGAGTAGAACTCTGAATGTGAGGAAGTTTTAGAAATACTTTATTCAGTCTATTTTACTTGTATTTTCCTTTTTTATGTATGTACAAGAGTGACCTATGATTTTTTAAAAATGTATGTCGAAAGAAGTCTAGACGAGTATTTTTAAAAAGAACAAACTAAAAATTCTAAGTAATAGTGGGGAGAATACCTTAATTCATAGTTGCTATAGTCTGAATGTTTATCTCCACCCAAAATTCATATGTTGAAAACTAGTCCCCAATGGGATAATATTAGAAGATGGGGCCTTTGGGAAGTGACAAGATGAAGCCCTTGTGAATGGGATTAGTGTCCTTATAAAAGAGAGCCCAGAGAGCTGCCTGCCCCTCCACCATGTGAGGATGCGGAGAGAAGGCTCCGACTACGAAGTAGAGAGCGAGCCCCAGCAGACACCGGATCTGCTGGCACTGGATCTTGGACTTTCCACCCTCTAGAGTTGTAAGAAATAAATTTCTGTGTTAATAAGTTACCCAGTCTAAGGTATGTTGTTATAGCAGCCTGAGCAGACTAAGACAACATCTTAGCTAAACTACGTAACAGTGAATGACAGAGCCAAGGCAGGAATCACGGACTAGTTCCAGTGCCAGGACCATTTTGCTAGGGCTCCAGTGCCCTCTGAGCTGACACTGGCCCCTCATCAGGTGTCCCTCCAATGCTGCCATCTTCTTGGAGCTCTGCTGGAAGTCTCCACCACCACCACCACCCCCAGCAAAAGGGACAATGAATTTCTATGAAGGCATCAAGCACTGCCCTTCTTCCTTCTCAGGTGACCATTCAGGATGACTGGAAAGAAGCCAGCCAGTGGGCCTGTACACTGCAAAGGAGCCTCCCCCAGCTGGCTCAGCCATCAGAGCCCAAGGCCTCAGTTCGAGGCCCCTTCTCTAGGAAGGTGTGAGTCACGACCCACACAGGGACTTGGCAGAGAGAGCAGATATCACTGGGCAAACAGAAAAGGAGGAAAAGGAGAGGAGGAGGCAGAAGTGCTCATGTCTCAAACACTTGGAGGGCCTCCCAGAGAGGGAGGAAGGCCCAGAGGTCTCTTGGGTGTGCTGAGGAGTCAGTCGAGGTCAGGACTTGAACTCTACAGGCCAGACTCTAAGACCTTGACCCAAGGCTGGGGCTGTAACTCACATCTTAGGACTTGCCCTGGGTGTGTGGCTATCATGAAAATCTTTGGAAGTGTTCACCAGATTTGTTGGTGGCTTACAGAATATAAGGGGACAGGGCTGGGGCAAACACTGCTTTGGAGCCTGTGGTGCCTGGAAATACCAGATTTACTCTGGAAAGTTTTGGTGGTCAGAGTGAAGAGAGGAGACTGGCTTGTTCAGAAAGCCTGGTAGTAACTCCTCCAAAGCCACAGGAACCAGCATAGTGGAAGGACCGTGCATTTTGCAAATGATCCTAAAATCTACTCCCAGCTCCACCATTTATTTGCCATGTGACCTCACCTTCCTCATTTCAATATGAAGATAAAAATAAACACTTTGAATGGGTGTTGTAGGACATGCAAAGCACTTGGCTCATAGCAGGTGCCCCCAAAATATTTGCTCTTTCTTCTAAGCCTTGAAGATTCCACCAGTCCATGTTATGTTTAAAAACATCTTTTTAAACAATAGGAGCCTTTGTAAAATTGTCAGAAGTTTTCCCTTAGAAGCTGTGGGATTTTCAGGATGCAATTGGATATCATTTTCATAACAGTATGAGCTGTGTGGTCCTACTGGTCAGGAAGAATATGGAAAGAAGATAGAATTCCATCATTGTCAAAGGTCAGTGGAGCTAGATGGAAAAGAAATTGATACATCCTAGACAAAGAAAAGCAAAGTCAAGTCATGTGGCAGCCTGAGTTGGAGGCAGAATTGCATGACTAGCCTGCAATGGGGCTAAGTGGTATCAAATGGAAGTAAGCAGGGGATACCCCAAATTCCTAACACCTTGTACGGTGCAGGTCGCAACAAACAGGGCAGACACCCGTGGTAAATGGCCCTGCAGCCACATCAGGGGGCACAGCCCTGGGTACAAGATCTACTGCTCGTGACATTACAAATTCCTGGTGTGGACTACAAAGAGGGCTGACAAGAATCCAAGCTAAAATCCCTGATAAAATCTCTGAATTCTCTCAAAATTACTTGGGACAGCATCATTATTTCCTTAGTAGGTAAGCATTTTTACCTCTGGGAAGACTTAGAATTAAAAATAGAAATGTTCAAGAGAACCAAACTCAAAGCATTAATATCTATGCATTAATAATGAATCTGTGGGTATTTGGAAGTATTTGTAATATTCTAGAGAACTTTAAGTATTATAAAACATACTTGCATTGAAAATTTCTATTTGAAATGTGTGATTGAGTAACTGATTTAGATTTGTATATTTAAGTGTAATGTTACTAAGTTTATATACAGTACTAGAACAGTTAAGAATACTTAATCACCATATATGTAAGTTTATTTTATTAAATTTATGAGTTACTTAAGAAGTCGGGAAGGATTATTTTGTTAAGATATCTAAGGACTTCAAAATGAGATTAAAATATTCAATTTATAATGCAGTTTAAAAGGCTTAAAGGCATTTCAATGGCTATAAATAGGCTCAATTATTAATCAAAGATCCCCATAAAAGTAATTGCCAACATTTGCTAAACTTAGAATAAGAAGATTTGAAAATTGAATTTTAAGACTATAACTTTAATAAATTAAATATTAATTTTTCAAAACCAAAGAAAACTCTGAATAATATTTTCTGTATATAAATCTGTTCCTGAGGGCAAAAAACCACCTCCATTTGGAAAAAGAAATGAAGTCTTAAGAAAAAAATCCCAATAAATAAAACAGACTACTCCAATTGCAGTGGGAGTGGGACCCGGACGCAGCTTGCCGGCCTCCCAGTGAGCTTGGCCTCTCGGTCAACGCCAGGCTGAGGCACATGCCACCACCACTCCCAGCACTTTCCCCAGCCACACCTGGCTCGCTCTCCACCCGGTGTGGAGACAGAGCAGTACCAGGGCAGGTCAAGGCGGAAGATAGACCAAATGACAAAAAACAAGCACCCAGATTGTCAGAGATGGCTGGTATCTGTTACGCATGTCACCACCTCCCTGTCCACAGGCATGTGAATAAGTGCTCCCCCTCTGCCTTGAGCCACGATGTGGCTCCGCATCTGCCCAAGACAGTAGTGCAGGTGGCCCCTCCGGTGTTCTTCATGAACCTCATTACACAAGAGTGCAAATGATAGGACATCCCAGTGGGAAGTGCAGAGGACAGAGATTCAGCTGGAGCTAACAGGCTGACAGGAAGCTTTATGAGAAAATGTGGTGCACACATACGATGGAATATTACTCAGCCTTACAAAGGAAGGGCATCCTGCCATTTGTGACAACATGGATCAACTTAGAGAACATTATACTAAGTGAACTAAGCCAGTCACAGAAGGACAAATGTAGTACTGAGTAATTCTATATATATGAGGCACCAGAAATAGTCAAACTCATGAAAACAGAGAATAGAATGGTGGTCGCCAGGGACGGGGGAGGGGAAATGTGGAGCTGATGCTCCACGGGTATGAAGGTGCTGTTGTGCAGGATGAAAAAGTTCTAGAGATCTGCTGTACAGCATAGTGCCTATTGTTAGTAACAGGCTATTGTGCACTTTAAAATATCTTAAGAGAATGGATCTCGTGTTAAGTATTCTCACCAAACACACACACACACACACACACACACACACACACACGGAAACTTTTGGAGGTTTGTTTAGTACCTTGGTTGTGGTGATGGTATCATGGCTGTATGCACAGGTCCAAACTCATTAAGATCTATACATTTAATGTGTACCATTTTTTGTATATCAATTACACTTCAATAAAGCTAAAAAATTTGTTTTAATTTTTAAATTTTTTAAATAAAAAAGAAGGCTTTATAGAAAAGACATTTGAAATGAGCCTTGGAGGATGAGTAAGGAACTAGCTAGAAATGCAAATTCTCAGGCCCTGCCCCAGATCTACTGAATGAGAAACTCTGAGGGTGGCCCCAGAACTCCGTGCTTCCCCAGGCCTCCGGGTGACTCTGATGTACACTGATGTGACAATTACTGGACTGTGTCCTGCTCCTTCTCCGGAGCTGTCTTTCACACGACACTCGAGTTGATCCTTAACAACCACATTGTGCGGTAGGCAGGCAAGCAAGAGCATTCATCCTTCTTATACGAGTAAGAAGAGCAATTCCAAGATATTTGAGGACTCACCCAGGGCCACACTGCTGACGTGTAGCTGAGCCAGGGCTACAGCCAGGTCTCCGGGTGCCAGAGCGGTGCTATTTCCATCAGACCTCGGGTAAGAGAGAATAGCGATGGCGCGATTCCCTCCAGCCCCCAATTTCCTCTCTCACCTTCCCAAGGAGTTGGCCAGCCTCCTGCCAACAGGCTGTGAAGAAAAGGCCTGTGGGGGTGATGACAGCTGCCTGACAGAGGGAAGGTGACGGGTTTGGTGCTGATCCCCCACCACACTCATACCTGCAAGAGTGAAACTTTCTTTCCTGGCCCAATGCAAGAGCTGGAAAGTCGAATGCACCACAGGCAGCACCGCATGGCCAGGCATGGGGACCACAGACACTCAGCTCATCAGATGCCACAGCCCAAAGCTGGCTGACGGGAAGAATGTGGAAACTCAGCCTTCAGTGACCCCCAGGAACAGAGCCATAGGAGTTCGTCCAGGATCCAACTCTTGTGCCAATCGCTCTCAGGCAGAAATGACCAGGGTTTAAAGAAGAAGTATCTGTAATCCAAAACCAAAGGCCTGACAGGTCAGCCTGGGCTAGTGGAAAGGGCCGGGCTTTGGAGTGTGACACAGCTGGGTTTGAAATCAATGCCACTGCATGTGAGCTTTGCAAACCAGGACGTGGCCCTTACCTTCTGTGAGACTCTATTTCCTCCTCTGTAAAACGGGGATGAGAATACCCACGGTGTTGTGAGAATTAAGAGAATAGTACGTGAGAAGGTCCTGGCAGAGCCCGGGGCCCTCAGTGTTGCTCAGTAATGTCCATTTCCTTCCTTCACTCTTCCCCCAGGGAGTCCTCTTTCTCCATCACCACAGGTCCCAGGAAGGGCATGCCAAAGTGGCCAAAGGGAAATAAGTCTGCCCAGGGCAGAAGACAACTTCTAAATGTGCCTTTCAGTATTCAATCATAAATTTGTCTTCTGTTGAAACCATATTTGTGGGCTGTTAGCTCTGATGGGTATGTGTCTCACTGGTTTTATCAGCATTCATCACTCACCATGCATAATAATGAGCCACTCCATAACTTACGCAATATTGGGCATGAAGAAATTAATCATTCAAGAATTGTCCAGAATTCTCTCATTTTTCTGAAATTGATCAGTAATTCTCAGTAACAAGTAACTGTTTGGACAATTCCAGCCCACTGCCTGTTTTTATAAATAAAGTTTTATTAGGACACAGCCATGCTCATTCATTTGCATGTTATCTATGGCTGCTTTCACATTATAGCGGCAAAGTTGGACTGCAAGCCCTAAAATATTTACTCTCTGGCCCTTCACAGAAAAGTTTACTGACCTCGGCTCCAAGAGAAAACATAGTTAAATCCAATGGTTGCAGTTTGAGCTCTGCAAGAGGTAGAGTCTGAGGAAGATTGTAGGGCTCAGCTGTTACACTGGGAACGACTCTGAGATCCACAGTTCTGGAAGGGAGAGGAAGGAGCTGGAGTGGGCAGAGGGAGCAGCGGAGGGTGACGCAGGTCCAGCAGCCTCTCCAGCTCCACTGGGGGCTCCTCCAGAGCAAATGGCCCCTCAGGTTGTCCTGCACGGGCTGAAACAGCCAGGCTTTTATACCTCCACTTCATCAGTCACTGGGTGTGGGCCACACCCCAAATGTCACCTTGGGTGAGGCGCTTTCAGAAGCTCACTGCTAATGGCCGTCAGTGTCCACAACACTCCCAGCACCTACAGCAACCAATCAATCCTCCCTCGAAGGGGACTGTCCAGAACATCCCCATGCCCAAACACAGCCCACCCTCCTCTAGAGCCCGCCCCCAACCTCCACACCACCAGGACAGGTGCCGTCTGAATCACCTGTGGATGGGGCTGGGGGAGGGGGTGTCAGTGAACACAAGAGTCAAAGCAGACACAGGGTGACAGAATAACTGACATGTCACCGTAAATGTATTCCCAATAATAGTCTTGAAAAATTTTATATCCACAAATTGTACTGGAAATCATAAACAGAGAAATGGCCTATGAACATACGAACACCACTCTTAGGGAATGTGGACTTTCTATTTCTGTCAGAATTATATTTATATTTTTTGATAGAATGATTAATGCGATCTAAGATATATGAGATACATACATAAGATATAAAATGTCTTCTATAAGAGATATAAAATGAGATATAAGGTATAAAGTGTCACTGATGTTGATGTAGTAGCAAGAACAAGGGATTCTGAATCCAAAGACCCAGACTCATGTCCCTGTCTGGCCACTCACTGTGGCAAATCACTTTACCGGCTGCTATGGTGTGAATGTCTTTGCCCCCCCCAAATTCATTTGGTAAATGCTAATGCCTAATGTGATGGGATTAGGAGGTGAGGCCTTTGGGAGGTGATGAGGGCATGAAGGTGGAGCCTCATGAATGGGATTAGAGCCCTTAGAAAAGGGCCCCAGAGAGCGGCCTGGCCCCTTCCACCATGTGAGGACACAGTGAGAAGGCGCCATCTATGAAGCAGGAAGCAGGCCCTCACCAGACACCGAATCTGCCGGTGCCTTGATCTTGGACTTCCAGCATCCAGAGCACTGAGAAATAAACTTCTATTGCTTATAAGCCACCTAGTCTATGGTATATTTGTTATAGCAGCCCAGTGGACTAAGACACCTTCCCAATCCATGAATACTCTACCTGCCTCACAGGGATGTCATAGAACCAGATGAAATAATACGTGTGAAATAACAATGAAGTCATGGAAAGTACTTGAAGAATATTTTATCACTCATGCCTATAATACCTCCTTAATTGCTACCTTGAAATTCTATTCAAATATTTAATATTTTAACCCTTCTTTTTGGCCAGTCTTACCAAGTATATCATAAACATTGTTTTCATATGTAAAACAGGTATGTGGTGACAAATTAGGGAACAAAGATAAATTCACTAATTCTTTGGTAATTGCATTGTTGTGATGGTTCTACTAGCAGGTGAAATTTGTCTTTGTGGTGGGCCATTTTTCTTCTGTTTTCTAGATAAAGATGTAAACGTGTGGTTTTTAAAGCTCCCCAGCATCTTCCAAGCTCTAAAGGAAGCCAATAACTATAGAAATAATTGTGTTTCTGGAAACACCAACAGGAGCTGACTGCTGGTTTCTGTGTGAGAGCCTGTAATCTCTACGTGGTCTTTAGCTGATCTGTCAAGCAGAATATTCTGGGACTTTATTAATCTCCTTTCATTAGATCTGGCATTAGCGTCACTGGTAGTAGCAGGCAGCTTCAAAAGTGAGGAATACAGTGTGAAGCGTTCATGCCAAATAACCAGTCTTTCTGGGCAGCAAAGGCAGCTCCTGAGGAATAATTCAGCCAGCAGAGAAAATCCGGAATCCATGTCATGGCCTTCAGTGCAGTTGAACTCCCAGTTTGCTCCAGAGGCAGCCCAGGCTGGCTGAGAGACGAATGTACCTTAATTGAAAGTTCTAATTTCTATTGCTGAGCTCAAGAACCAGACAAAAGGCTTTGAAAAGATCTAAGGAAAACCAAGACACCAAGAAGGATTGGACAATTTTTATCAGAAAACCGCAGCTCTGGGAGGAATCTCAGAGATGATCTTGTCTCCTGATCCAAAGCACTTATCTTACAGATGAGGAGCTAAGATGCTGATGGTGGAGACGGGCGGTTAAAATCAGTGGAGACTAGAGCCCAGATGTCCTGGCTGCTGTTCTTGTGCTCTTCCCACCCGAAAGCAGTCACCACCTACTTGTGGGGTGCCCGCTGTGTGTGGGGATGTAGTGCACCCCGCCTTACAGCACGAAGCTCTCTCCATAGTCAGCCAAACAAGGCATGCGCACACGGAGTAATTACAGCATTCACGTCGTGTGTGATGGGAGTTGAGGCAGAAGAAGGAGCGATCTTCTCATTCTTGATGAGTCAGCGAAGCTTTGCAGAGAGGCGGGACTTTAGGGGGCCATGGCAGATGCGCGATTTGGGTGGGAGGAGAGGAAGGCCATTTTAAGTAAGAAAAAAAGACATGTTCCAAAGAGCGAAAGTAGAAATGCAAGAGGAATATTGGTGAGTCAGCAACAGTTTGGCAGAAGAGGTGGTTTTCCTGGGATCACAGAATGTTAGAACTGGGAGAGACGTCGAAGATTACTGGACTCAAGCTCTTCATTTTACTGCTGAAAATATCAGGTCCAGAAGGTCTGAGTGGCTTGTCCGAGGTCACGTGGCTGAGAGCGGCAGAGGGGATTGGAGCCCGCCTGCAACTCTCCTCCAGGCTCTTTTCCACTGCACACTGCTGACCTCAGGGAAGAGACGACGGGGGGTACAGGAAGACCACAGAGGACCTTGTGTGAGACACAAGATGCTTGTACACTATGCACTGGAATCCTTTGGCTGTTTTTGAACTGGGAGGTGACACAGGGTCAGGGTGGTGCTGCATAAAGAAGGATCTGGGGACGGTGTGTAGAGTGGATGGAAAGGATAGAAAGCTGCGGAGAGACCAGTTAAAGAGGCCTCTTACCTGGACCAGCTATGACATCATACAAACTACAATGGAGGCGGAGAAAGTGGAGAGAAAAGGACACTTGACCATAGGCTATGGGAGGGCATGGGAGAGTCAAGGACAACTCTGGAAATTCAGAGTTGACCAACTGTCCGTGGGAGAAACCACCTGACACTTTCCCCATGGCTTTTGCTGTCACTTCCCCTTAGCACTTCATTCACTGATTGATTAATTCATTCAGCAAATGGTTTTCAGACCCTGTGGACGGTGTTGTTGCATATTCGCCCCCGCCAGTAACCAACTGAACGTGATGCTTCTGTTGTTTTCTGGAGATCTGCCCCCTTCAACTCTTCTTGCTCAGAATTGTTGGAGAGAACCGAGGTGAAATAAGGGGAACAGCTTGATTATTGAAAAGAAGAGAACCTGATTGTCTGGAGGGTGTTGAAAAGCCAGCAAGATTTCAAATGCAAGGAGGATCAAAGCGTCTTGGGGAGGGAGGAGGCGGGCCCTGTGCACACAGACGCTCCTGGGTCTTGGGAAGAATAAAAGGTCCCAGTGTGATAGCAACAAAGGGAGGCTTCTATGCATTCACAGTCAGGGGCCTGAAGGGGTGGTGGACAGCCTTGGCCCTGCGACCCTGCTGGGGTGGCTCTAGATTCAGGCTGCTGCCCCCCAAAAGAGTGGAAGGGCTCCTGTGTCAACTGTCAGAATAGGGGAAGGTGCTGAGGGCTCTTTACGGCAGAGGGAGGCCCAGAGGCTGTGTCCCTGAGTGTCTGTTCTACCTCCTGGCAGTTCCTGCCCCGCCCTGACCTTTGGGTACCTTCTGCTCTTGGCCATTGAGGCATTTCATCTATCTCTCCCATTGAGGCATATCATCTATTTTTATCTCACAGGTTTAAAGTTTACCAACTGGACTCTTGAACAAATGTGACAAATAGGTTAAAACACATGGACCAACTAACAGACTGGCCTTAGCTATGTGGAGAAGTATTCTCCCAGGCATCCAGGCAGAGCATACTGATTCTGGGCATATAGGGGCTTTCAAAATTGTTTCACTGATCTTTGTTTCTGTCTCCTAGTGATATCAAGTGAACATAGGGTGAAGGAGGTCTCCAAAGTAGGTATGGAAATGTGGTCAGAACTCTGAGTCACACAGCTTCTCATCCACCTTCCACAACGTGTGGCCATGGTGAGTGATCTCTGGCTGGCTGCTGTGCCCTCCAAGGGCAGGACGCTTGGGGCTGCAGAGCGGTGCTTTGGAACCCTGGCTCTGATAATTTCTGGAGTGACTTTGGGGAAATTACTGAATTTCTCTGGACTTCATTTTCATCTGTAACATAGATATGATACCTACCTTGTATAGTTTTAGCAGGAGGATTTAGCAAGTCTCTGGCATAGAGTAGCTGTGTGCTAAGTGGAAGTTATTATTGGAATTAGCTCTTAGTGGGACTGGTGCAGTGCTTAGGACTTGGTATCTGATTCTTGCTGTTGTCTCATAGTGGTTTCCTATGTAGAATGCGGGGATCAAGAATTGTCATTCTCCCGGTAAAGATGGTGGGGGCTGTCATGCGTGAGTTTGTGCTGGAGGTCAGCTCCCTCATCAAACTGCCCTGGGCCTGGACACCAGGGGCGGATGTCCATTTACTCTGTGATAGGAAGCTGAGGGCTGGGGAGTGTGTGGTTAGTGAAGTCACATCCCAGCAGGAAAGAGTCAGTGACTTGTGCAAACTGCAAGCTGAGCCAGGAATGCAACCCAGGCGTCCTGACTTCCCGCCCCAAGCCTGATGATAAGGCCCTGCTCCGCTCCCTGTGTCGGGGGATGGACCGCTCTGGAGCCAAGAGTGTGAGGTCAGGACATCGGTGCGCTCACTCTACTGCCCGGGTTCGGACATGGAGAAGTGAGAGCAGCCTCCATGGGAAGAGCTCTGCAGCCCGGGTTTCTCAGGCCAGTGGTGGGAACAGGTCCTTCCCTGGAGACTAGAAGGAGCACAGAGCTTTGAGAAGGCTCCTCGGGCACGGGAGCCTTGAAGGAGACCGGACAGAATGATTTATGAGTGAAACCTAAATGAGCAGAACTTGTCGTCCTGACCTCAGCACCAACTGAGGGGCGTGGGAGAGCATTCTGCAAATATTTAAGAGGCATCAGTGCCAGAGAACTCGATGACTGAACCTGGGTGGAAGGGAGGGAGGGAGCGCAAGGCTGAGGCTGACAAGGAAATCTCGCCCAGAGCCACGGGGGCACGGCCTCCTCTCGGGGACGCTGAGTGTGGGCATCTCTCCATGGCACAGGTTTCGGGGCTGACAGATTGCAGGATGCAGACTGCATGGGCCAAGAAAACAGGCCCAGACCACTGTTCTTGCAAGGAAGTTGGGCAGAAAGTATAAGGAAGGACAGGCAGTGGGGACAAAATGAGTGGGGTAGCCCTATCCTGTCCTTTCCCAGCCTGTTCCAATTGGCTTTCTGGGATCAGTGTTATCCGTGCAGTCCTGGCTTGTTGTGCCTTCCTCTTGCCTCCTCCCTGTAATATTGTCCTGTTTTATCACGCCAAAGCCTGCACAACCTTCAGGCCCAGTTTAACCTTTATCCCTTCAGGAAGCCTGCCCCAACCTCAGCTGGACATGCCATCATCACCCACCCCAGACCCCTCAAAAATCCCAGCACACTTTAGCCTCTGGAGGTTCTGCGCTGTCCTATGTTGGCACATGGTTGGCACTTTGTGTTTCCTAATCGTTCCTCAATCTGTTTGATCATGTAATCCGGCTTTTAGAATGTGTGACATGCTGGCTTGCTCACTTTGTATGTGACTGGCACCCGTCGATTACCTCCTGTCCTAAGTGCATCCATGGTGAAGAAGACATCTTCTGCTTCCTTTACCACCCCCGTGGCATACAACAAGTCCATGTGCTCCCGGCATTTGGGTTTAATTAAAAGGTGAGACGAACACTAGAAACAAAATGAAAAAGCAAATGACAAAACTGGGAAAAATTTGCAACATATACACAAAGGAATGACATCTTGAACGTAGAAAAAATTTTGCATATCAGTAAGAGAAACAATGAACATTGCAGTAGAAATAGGAGAAATCGTGAACAGTCAATTCACAAAAGAAATACACAAAGCTCATATATTTGAAAAAGTCTTTAACCTCACAGCAATAAAAAATATGGCATAAAAATGAAGTACCAATTAAATGGGCAAAAAGAAAAAGAGAGGGGTTAGTGAGGATATAGGGAAACAAGCACTCTTACATTCTTGGCTTTTAAAAAAGTCACTATGTACCTATTTTTCAGTCTAACACTCTCCCAACTGAGCTATTTTGACTCTCTTTACCTATTTTTTCATGATTGTACTAAAAATGGGAATTTTCCCTTCATGAACCATTATCAAAGATGTGCTATTACTGGCTGCATAATATTCCATAATATGAAGTATCAAAATTCAGTTAGTTGCCATTTTTGAGTGGACATTTAGGTCACATCCAAGGTCTTGTCTGATCTTAGATTATTTCCTTAGGATCAAATTTTAATAACAATGTATTAGCTATATACTGCTGTGCATTAAATCATCCCCAAACAAACTGAATATTATGTAGCTTGAAACAACAATAGCAATTTAATCTTGTGTCTATGGGTCAGGGATTTCGACAGGGTACAGCAGGGGCTTGTCTCTGCTCCCTGGTGTCTGGAGCTTCATCTGGAAGCCTGGAAGCCTGGGGCTCGAATCACCTGAAGACTCATTTACTCACGTGAATGGCATTGATGCTTAGCTGTGGCTGTCAGCTGCAGTCCCCACATGCAGCTGCCTCATGTGGCCTGGGCTTCCTTATAACATGGTGGTTGAGATCCAAGGGCAAGTGAGAAGGGTATTGACACTAACAAATTGCCACAAATTTAGTGGCTTGAGTCTGGGTCACCTGCTCATGTATCTTACTCGTGCCCTCTGTTCCTATTTGGGCTCAATCCCAGAAATGTCCTTTCTATTTTATGTGGACCATTGCCAGACTCATCAGCTTTATGACTTGGTGGATCTGACAAAGCAAGCTCGTCTCATATTGGGTGGTTTTAAGTGTGTGCTCAGTTGGCATTCTGTGGTCAAGCATTCTGTCTCTACCAGGACTCAATATTATTCCAGAAACTGTTCTCAGATGGCCTTAGACCAGAATCCCAGAGGCCTACATCATGATTTTCCACTGTGGCTCACCATGATCTCTATGCTGCATTTTCCCCAATACTGACACTACCAGTACTACAGGGTCTGCTGGATCACATGGCCTGAGTGGCAAGGCTTTTGGCATCATGGCCTGGACCTACTGTAAGGACTTTATTAATCTGGACACCTCTCAAGGCTGGCAGCCTTACATGTTACCCAGTATATGGAGAAGAGTGATACTTCTAGGTGTGGACTTTGTGGCCTCCAAAACCCAAAGAAGCCAGCCAGGCTCTGTGCTTTTGTCTTTGTGGTAGTGGTTGTAAGATGCAGCCATTTGTCTTTTACTCTGGAGGGCATATCCTACTTCACCTCTTGCCACTGTCCCCCAACAACTTAACAGAAGTGGCTAATACCTGGATCTTCATAGGGTTTATGACCCACCTCTGGCATGCATGTGTCTTCTCAAGTCCTGTCCTTCCCAATCAGCATGAGGTTGTGGTGTAACGGGTCAGTGTGATAGTCTGTGAGCTGTCTAGGTAGTCAGATCTCTTTAGATTACATTGTACAGAGAGAGGGAGAGTTAACATAGCCCCTTGGCAAACCTCTAAAGGAATATCGTTTTCTGTTCCACACAAATACAAACTGTTTCTAATCTCTCTTCTTAATTGGAATGGAAAATAATGCACTTTCAAAATCAATGGTCACATACCCTGAGGCGTTATTAATCTGCTCTAGCAATAAAATCTCTTTGGACACAGCAGCTACAAGTGGAATTCCCACTTGTTTAGGCCTGTGGTAGTATCAGTCATTCTCCAGGGTCCATTGGTTTCTGCAGGGGCTGGACAATTGCATTAACTGGAGATATATATCACAGGGACTCCAGACCCAGCATCATACAGGTTGTTAATGGTAACACTTATCCTGCTGACCACCCCCCCATGCTCCCAGGGATCTGACGCTGGCTGGGGGAGTTGGGGGTAACAATTCAGAAGTTACAGATTCACCTTCCCTACCATGATAGCTCTCATCCCATAAGCTATAACCCAATGTAGGGGTAACTCCAGCTGCCAAGTATATACATTTCAACTGCATGCTTGGGGACTGTGTGAGTGTGCGGACCCAGTGGGGCCACTGTGCGCTGTTTGTCATGTAGTCCTGCTATTGGCCAGGACTGTATTCATTACCTGGCTCCAGAGGAATCAGTTCTAACAAGGGGTTCATTGCCATGCTCTGGGTCCCCAGGTGTCGATGTCAACTTAGATCCTATGTTCAATTGTCTTGGAAAATTCTGGTTATTTCCCTCTCCCTGGTTTACAGTCCCATGAGTAGGACCCTGCGGGACTCACACAGTAGTTGTTTGCCATGGCATCCAGGGTCTTTCCTCCTAGGAATCCAGCTATGTCTCCAGTCAGTGGGTTCCAGTCAGGTCTGGGCATTGAGTAAGAGATCATATTTTTTATTTGGGTGACTTCCTTCTGCCTTCAGCCTCCTGTTCCTCCAATTTTGCCATTTTTGGACTGTAAGTATTAAGCAGAGCTCCTGTTGCCTCTATTTCTTTGGAGCCCTGTCATTCCTGTGGACACTAATAAGCCCGTCTTTGTGCCTGCCTTTTCTACCATGAGTCACACAGAGAAAAGCCACCACTAGGGTTGTCAGATAAAACACAGGATGCCCAGGTAAATTTGAATTTCAGATAATCAATGACATTTTTAAAAAGTATAAGTATATCCCAAATGCTTCATGGGATACACTTATACAAAAATAGCATGTTCTTTATCTAAATTAAAATTTAACTGGAATCCTGTATATTTATTTGCAAAATCTGGCAACTTTGGTCCCCACCAGTCTTTTTACTGATTAGCGGCGTAGGTGAAGAGTGGGCTTTGGGGCCCTCCTATGAGACATAATCCCTTGGGGGGTCTTCTGTCCTCACATAACACATCTACTCCAGCATGGCCACTTCCCTCAGCCTCTTAGTGCCTCCTCTGCTGCCTGCCAAGCAAGCTGGGCATCTCCAAGTTGATGAATGACCATTGTTTTTCCAGGGTTTTAAGAGTTATCCCAGCAGCCGTTTGCACCATCCGCTGGGCTCTTCCAAGGATGTTAAATCCATCAATCACAGACAGTGCCCCGAAGGCCACTAAAATTTGCTGACTCAGCCTTTCATTCTGGCCACCTTGGCCAAGTGCCTTCAAAGTGCAATCCCAGGAGCACTCCCTGCTCCTGCTGGCACATCCAGGCTTATTCTTGCAATTCCTTCAGTGGGTAGTTTCTTTACTCCCCTCTCAGGCACAGCATGTGCCCAACTGGGTTACACTCCAGGTATTAGCCCAGTGACTAGGAGATGCAATGGGGCCAGGTTCTGAGGGGGCACCTATTGCCTTGTGGAGGAGAGGACCCTGCAGCATCTTCTATCATTAAAGTGCTGGCTTTTACTACGGGAGGGTGAGTCATCTCTCCAAGCCCAGAGGGTCTGGAGGGGAGGGGAAGCCTGCAGTGTCAACATCGTCCATCAGGAAGTCCCTGTGCCATATTTCAGAGTCTTAGGTTTTGGCCAGCAGGGTTCTCACATTTGCGAAAGAGATCTGTATCGGCTGCGTGCTTAAATGTTTCTGGCGCTCTGTGACTCTGAGAATTAGACATTCAGCCTGTCACTAAGCTGTGTCTGTTCTTCCCTTGCAGGAGATGGCCTCACCGGGAGCTCCCAAAGAGGCCTTGTGGCTCTCACGCAGCTGTTATTTGTTAATGGCTCTGTCTCTATCGCCTTTAGGGCATCTATAATTTAGCAATAATTTGCCAACTCTGTTGTCCTTATAGGCATTGTTCTTTCCATATTTTTACAACTCCACAGCATTCCCCTCAACTGGGTCATTCCCCATGGTACCACTGGTGAAACTGGTAGCAATTTGAGCCACCAACTTGTACCAGAGACTATCCGTGTTTTACCTACCCATGAGGATGGTGGGTGGGCCAGATCAAATCCCCAGTTCCCATCCAACCACTGCTTTCTTCTTGGACCACTCCTGGAGTGGCATCCTCGGAGAAGCAGATGCCAACATGGGGTTAGAGAGAATGAGGAGGGAGCTGGGAGAGGCTGGGATTGCTGTCAGCCTGTGATTTAGGTCTATTCCCAGTTGAAGATGATAGGAAAGGAAGGAAGTTTGGGTGGAAGCATCTTAGTCTGCAGTAAAATTCTAAGAGAGTTCGGCAAGGCTACTGGGGCATGACCAAGCGAAAGTAGCTTGTCAGAGATACGCCATGTCTTCTGGACACAGGCCTGCCTGGAACCCCTGGCCTACTCTGTCATTGCTGGGAACAGCTACAGGAAGAGTGCAAGAGTAAGGGTGGAGTTCCGAGTGAAGTAGCTGGGGCTGTCAGTGATGCTCCCAGAGTTGGGACACGGGAGGTGCCCCATGTGGTTTCCACAGGAGCCATGCCTTTAAGGTGCCCAGAATCTCCTCTATCCAGGTCAGAGGCTCTGATAGCACCACCTTGATTCTTCTGGAGGTCCTAACAGAGAGTGTTGCACCTTAGCTTGGTCTGTATCCTGGGCCCCCCTGTATATTGGCAGCTTCCTGTATTTGGTCTGTGCTGTAATTTAATTTGGTCCTGACTATATTTTAATTTGAGAATTTTTATTGAGAAGAGAGACTGAAGATGGGGATTGTTTTATTTATATGCCTTCTAAATTCTGAGTGCAAATTGATCAGTCCTTTCCTAAGCTTGTCACTTTTTTTTATAGTATCATATACCACTGAAGAAGTCAACTCATGTTTTCAACATTCTGTCCAAGTTTACAAGTTCATTAGATATATTTTCTATCTTCCAAGTTACTGCTGGAAATAATTTTACCAAATATTTCACCACCATGTAACATAAGTTGCCATTTTTTCTGGCCACTGTAATAATTTCCTCATCATTTTTCTAGCCTCTACCTACCGTCCTGTTTCAAAGCCCAGTGCCATATATTAAGGTTTTTGTAATAGCAGAGCCTCATTTCTATGTAAGTAGTATCAATTTCTGTGTCATTTAATTACTGCTTCATTAATAGTGCATAACAAACAATCACAAAATCTGATACAACACGAAGCATTTATTTAACTCATGCCTCTTTGGTTCAGCGGATGCAGTCTCTGCTCCAGGTGTATCTCAGTTGTTTCCTGGGACTGGCAGGCCAGCTTGGGAGGGCCTTTCCAAGATGATGACAAAAGCGCAGGAGAACAAGATCAATGGCTAAGTGCTTCCTAAGCCTTTGGTTACTTTACACTTGGTGGCGTCCATTGGTCAAAATGAGTCACGTGGCTGAGTGGGACAGCCAAGGGGCAAGGACGAATACTCTGCTCATGGAGATTGACAGGGGAGGGGATGCAGTCATGCGCCGTGTAAGGACGTTTCAGTCAACCACGGACTGGCGATCCCATAGGATTATAATGCTGTATTTTTACTGTAACTTTCCTGTGTTTAGGTATGTTTAGATACACAAATACTTACCATTGTATTACAATTGCCTATTTCAGTACAGTAACATGCTGTGCAAACTTGTGGCTTAGGAGCAATGGGCTATGCTACATCACACAGCCTAGGTGTGTAGTAGGCTATACCATCTGAGCTTGTGTAAGTGTGCTAAAGGATGTTTGCACAATGATGAAGTCCCTAAAGATGCATTTCCCAGAACGTATTCCTGTTATTATGCAACATGTGCCTGTAAATATCTCTGAACAATAATCTTTTTACCCTTACCATCTTTGTTGCTAACCAGGTTTTCATCTTATGGTTTGGAGGTCAATTTTACTTTCAAATGTTTTTGAAGTAGAAGAAATTTAAATTTTTCTGGAACCAGAAGACTTATTTTTGTAAACACTTTTGAGGTTACTTTCAACAACTTTTTGAGTCTCTATGAATTGTCTAAGATCATAGGTACAGAGGTGGCGTGTCCATTAATGCCCTGAGAAGAATGGGTTCCTTATTGAAGTTCTACGCATATTCCCTTAGGACTCCAGGGGAATCTCTCAAAAACCCTAGAACTTTACCCAGCCCCTGCCCCCAGGAGCAGGCAGACAAGGGCTTTCTTTCTGGTCCACAATTACTTTATCTTTTTTAAAGTTGTCACTTATTGACCACTGACTCTGCTATGTCAAGTTTTGTCTTAAGTGCTTCAAATGTAGTATCTTACTGAATCTTCGTCATAATGCTATGAGACAGGCATTGTTATTACCATTCTCATAATCTCTTCTGGTGTAGAAGGATATGTCCCAAATATCACAGCAAAGTCAAAGAGATTTGAACTTGAGCTTATCTGACTCCAAAGCCAGTGCTCCCACCCTTATCAATGCTGCCTTTTTGTTTGAACTCTGCCTCTATCTACTCTTCCGTCAAAACAGAGACATCTCTACTTCCAGAGAAGCCCTTAAGATCCAATGAAATCAAAGAAACTGCTAACTCACAAGAATCTGACTATAGACTACTATCAGAGGAGCGAGTGGCATTGGGATGTTTTGCTTTAGCCTAACATCTAGTCTCCAGAAGGAAGTACAGCCTGCCAGGATTGGTTCCCGAACTTGCCAAGAGTACTCACCCCCATGACTCTGGTCTGCGTTGAGGAAGCACCAGTGACAATGGAAAGTGAGAGTCACCCCTGCCAGATGCTCCCCTTCCTCTCTTCCCTGCCAGTAAATGTTGCTCAGGGGGCTCTGCATTGCAGGATGGGCAGGGAATCACAGGAGGAGGGTGGTGAGCAATTTATTTTCCAGTTAACAAAAGGCCAAGGGAGTCCCTTTCTGAAGTTTTGTTTGGGGTCTCAGGCCATCTATATATAGCAACCCAAGCAGAAAACCCCTCGTGCCACCCTGCTATGGCAATGAGTTCTACATTGTCTTCCTCTGTGCTCTGTAACCACTGCCTCACTCAGGCTATGCCAACTGCCCAGCTCGGCCTCTCTTGCAGTTAACTTTCTAGCTCCATCTCTAAGGGATTTGTCCTCATTTCAGGGTTGGAAGTTCCTCACTTTCAAGTTACACAGCCAGTTTCTTGAGAAGAATGAGATAATAGATGTGAAAGTGCTATGAGAGACAAAAAGGAAAAGACCAGGCTAGAGGGAAAAAAAGCTTGTTAGTCCTCATTCCCCACGCCCAGTGGCCTTTCGTAGAAATGAAGAGAGCTGGATTGGTCAAAAGGTAGAGGGGTTTGAGAGTAAGGAAGGCAGGGACAGAAATTTCTAATTTAGAAGTGGGCCTTCCTCTAGGGACATAGTAATTAGGGATCATGAGGAATCTGAAATTAAGATCTCTGAGAGTCAACAGCAACACGAAGCTGAGGGCCTTGAAACTTCGGATCATGGGCACTTGGGGATAGAAAGAATCATAGAAGATAAAACGACATCTAGATCAACCTTCTCCTGCCTCCTCCTCTCTCTCCACCTGATGCTTGGGTCCCTTTGACAACTTGTCTTCTGGTTGAACACTCCCAGTGGTGGTGAACTCACTCTGTTCTGAGACAGAGCTTTCTCTCCTTAGACAGATCTGTCAAAACATTCTCCCTTGCACTGTTACCGTCGCCACCCTCCCTGATCCACTGTGCTCCAGAACAGGAATTAAAGAGTTGTGAACAGGGTTTGGAGGTAAAGGATGTGTGTCTGGGGAATGAGGAAGAAAGGATTAATAGCATTTCCCTGCGCAGAGGAAGAGAAGGAGGCAGAGGAGGGTGGACAGCCACCAGGGAGGAGAGCTTATATGCCTGCAGTTGGCTGTGTGCACCAAGTCTTCTGGGACTGATGGATGAGACACACTCATCCCCACCACCCTTTTAGTAAATGGCAACCCCCCAGCAAGAGGACGAACTTCCCCCATGAGGGTTTGCAATGTCTTGCTTTCCCTCCAAAACACAGTTATTCCCAATGCTCAGAAAGTCAGAAAATGAGGGAGTAGAAGGGAGACAAAGGGCGGGGGTAGTGGGGAGAAAGAGAGAGAAGGAGATGGCGGGAGGGAGTTGGGGTGGGGGAGAGACCTCGACATAAAGACAGGAAGAGACAGTGAGAGACTGAGTATACCATAGAACAAAGGGAGCAACAGGGAGTGTGGGCAGGATGGAAAAGGAAGAGGGAAGGAGGGCAGGGGAAGGAGCAGCAGGGAGGTGACCTGGAAGGCTCTCAGAGCAGCAGCGCCTGGGCCCTGGCCCCACGTTGCTGCTTCTCCTGGGCAACCTGACTCCCGGCCCCAGATCGGGCACTTGGTGGGGCTGGGGGATAGGGAGGTGGGGACTGCCGAGGAGGAGCAGGGGCCGTGGAGTTTCTGGTCTGTACTGACACTAGAGCCCCGGGTGTCCCAACAGCTCCGAAAGAGGACGCTGGGTGGGTGGGACGACACTCTCCTCGGCAAGCGCCCCGGCCGGGTGGCGCATGCGCAGCGGGTCCGTGTCCCGTGGAGACGAAGGTGCAGGGGGTCCTGCCGGCTCCACGTCCACGACTGGGGAGGTGGACTAGGGGGCATCTCCTAGACCAGGGTCCAACTAGGCCGGGAAGTGGTAGTATTTTTTGTTTTGTTTTACAGTTTTCATGAGTGAAACCTGTTTGGGAAAACCTTTTCTAAAGCCTGTAAAGCTTTATGTTATTACCCCATCCTCAAGCCAGTGAGCAACATGTCCCCGTTTTACAGAAGAGACACGTGCAGGCATAGCTCAAACGGCTGTGCGACGAGACTCCAAAGCTAGTGCTCTGTGTGCTGTGGTGTGACAGCAGCTAATCTCTTGAAGGCTTGGGACAGGTTGAAGGCTTTGCTGGCTGGGACCAGGGGCATGGGCAGGACTTGGCTTTTCACTCCCTTTGAAGGTCTGCCCACGTGGCCTGTGCCTTGCAAGGAATAAAGGAAAACAACCTTTCATGCTCTTTGTTTCCCCTTGCCAAAGTGAAGCCACTAAGCAAGTGCAAGTCCACAATAGAACGTCTCACTCCTGCTGGGCTGATAAACACAGGGAAGCACATTCTGGGCCCATTTAAAAAAATCAGCGATGGTCTGCTCTCCTGAGAAGCAGGGGCAAGGGGAGAAACAAGCAGACACCAAGAGCATACCGCAGGGGGGCTATGAGAGTGGCCTCAGACCCTCCCCTGGCCCACACAGCCAGAGCTCAGTCAGAAGCCAAGAAACCGGGGTTTGTAGGGATCAAATTTAACCCTGCAAGGCTTGTGTGAGGGCTATACAATGAGCTGCAAGAGGTGGAAACTGAACACAGCAGTTCAGTCTCACAGTCTATAGGACAGGACCAGTACATATAGAACTGCAGTACACAGAAGCACTCGTAACTGGCAAGACACGAACAGACAGGGTCCCGTGCGGGATCACAGGAGGGGCGCAGTCACCTTGGGCAGGAGAGTGGGCAATCAGGAAGACTTCATGGAAGAGGTGGTCAGCAGTGTGCCATTTTGGATATAGATGAAGTGTCATAGTTTACAACCCTTTCCAATGTGTTATTAATGTTTTGATACACAGTATAATGGTAGCAAATGTTGGGGAGGTGAAGAAACAAGTATCCACTGTTAAGAGTATAAATGGAGATAACTTGTTTGGGAAGCAATTTGACACTCAGAATTAAAAATTCTGGGAATTTATGCTACAAACATACTGACACATATGGGTGGGTGTACATGGACAAGACACCCACTATAAATAATGTTAGTAGCAGCAAAAGATTGAAAACAACCCAAGTGTTCAGCAGTAGGGGTCAGGTTAAAGAATTAGAGTATATGCGAGCCATGGGATCCTGTGAAGCCATTAAAAGGAATGAGGGAGCTCTAGATGTGTTGATAGTAAACCAAATCTCCGAGATATAACATTGAGTAAAAAATAAAACAAGGCAAAGAATGGTGTGTGCAGCACACTCTCATTCGAGTGTCAATTGGGTGTGTTTGTATATAACAGGAAGTTTCCGGAAGGATACACAGAAACTGTTCACAGTGGTTGCTTGGGGTGGGGGAGTAGATTGAGGGTCTGGAGTAGGAGGTGAACTGTTAAAAACATTTTAAATAATAGTGAAATGTATCATATATCTAGAAGAGTGTATAAAACATATGTACCATCTGAAAAGTGATTATAAAGCATACCAGATTTAATGTATATTGTGTAATAAATTCTTGTACTCTGAATTTTATACCATCTGCATATAGTCATCAGTTACTTTTCCTACTGAAAATAGTCTCTGTGAGTAGACATTCCTTCCTCTCCCATTTCCTAAATGGACAGCAGGGACGGAGAGCTTGGTGGGAGGGCCCGAGGGGTGTCCAGGGAGGCAGCCCTGAGGCTGCCATGATGTTGGGAAGGAGGAGGGGGAGGGGAAAGCTGGGCTCCATGCCAGCTGGGGATGGCCGGGCTCAGTCTGGAGTTTGTTAGCTTCTGAGGACTCGTTAAGTGTTTTGGAGAGTGACGTGATCAAAGTCTTACAAAGAGGAAGTAAAATTAGATGCTCCAGTGGCCGGCCAGTCTACCAGCCAAGCAGACTAGCGTGGGGTGGGGGTGGGGGTGGGGGCACACGGGGTGGGTGGGGGCAGAGGCTTGTTTCCCTTGTGGTGTTCTCAGGAATAAGGACACAGCACCTGTGGATGGCCTTGGTGTGCTCCCACCACGTGGACTGCATCAGGTTGACTGCGAATCCTCATAACAACAGTACAAGAGAGGTATTTCATTCCCATTTCACAGGCAAGGGGAGGAATTTAGAGAGTAGGCACCTTGCTAAAGGCCGTGCAGCTGGGAAACGGCGCAGATGGGATTGGCTCTTGCCATGAATCTGTGCATCTTCCCTCTCACTCTCGTTTTGCCTGACAGCTGCTGGCTGCCAGGGGGCCTTTCCCACGTGCATCTTACGTGGTATTTCTTCTGTCTTCCTGTGGCTTTGGCCTTGCCACCGAGATGAATGTGGAGTGGATGCCAAGGTAAATATGCATGACCTGGGGAGGCCGGTCTCCCCCTGCTCGCTCACCTGCCTCCATCAATCACAGAGGCCCTCTGTGTGCGTGAGAACGCTGCAGGGCAGTGGAGCCTCCTTTGGGAGTGGAATCTTCCTGAGCTCAGGCTCTGGGGCAGTGGACCACCTGCCCCTTTGCTCTGACTCTTGCAGAGCCATGTTGGGTGGGCCTCTGTGCTCACTGCCTGGCTTTGCCAGGTGTCCATGCACAGCACACAGCTTCTGAGGAGAGGAAGGGGTTAATGGCCTTGTTCCCTCTCCTGCCTCCACACATCCAGAAACACACTGGTTTTATTTTTCAGTCTTGCACATACCACTGATGAGCGCCATTTCCTGGTGTCTGATACAATGGAGTGACTCCACGGTAAGATTTGGCCAGGGTCCTGCAAAAGTAAAGAAATACCAGATATTGCAGAGTGGCCTGGGCTCTGGCCCTGACCCCAGGGGCCGCTCCCTTCTGTATAAAAGGCATGAGGGGTGCTGACCATCCCTCAGAGTCTGTGCAAAGGAGTGAGCAACTGCGTTTACAGTCTTGATCTCGTTGTGTGCTGGCCACGATGATGGTTCGTTGCTCGAAGGGCCTTATTTGTTAGGGTGAGCCCACGGGCCAAAATTGAGGCCTGCCTACCCTTTCTGGGAGTTTGGTGGGAGGAACCAAGGTAATAATCCTGATTTATTTCTCTAGCCAAACCCCAAACACAGCTCCAGTCTCTGACAAAAGTAATTCTCCCCTGGACGGTAATGTGCAGGACCTATGCCAGTTTGAGCCTATACTGTACATTCTTCTCCTTGACAGGACAGAGCTCAATGAATATTTCACCTTCATAATCTTGGCCACAGTCGGGGTTTGTGAAGCTGTCTAAATCCAGTTTATCAGCAGGAATAAATGCCCTCAGACTTAAAAAGTGGGAAGCAGAACTTGGCTCTGTTGGACGGATGATTTATGAAGGAATACCGAGCTGGGACCGGAGGAGGAGAGAGAGGAGGGAAGGCAGGCAGGAGTCTGTGGGATTCCACTCACAACCTATAAAAGCAGCAACATGTACTCTAACGAGAGATCATATTCCAAGATACATTTCCTCCCGTGAAGGATAAGGCATCTGGCATCCATCACTTGCTGGGGACAGAGGAGCTGTAGGGACTCCAGCTGCCTTTGGGGTGCTTGGCAGGTGTGGGGATAGACCCAGATTGAGCCCAGGGCTGGCTCTGCAAGAGTCGTGGCCTTGGGATTGCATGTCCTTTTCCTTGGCTGTCCACAGGCCCAGCCAGGCTCCCCACAGCCTGGAGGACTTGTCCTGCCACCATCCGGCGGCTCCGGAAACCCTGTTCCCTCCATAGATCATCTCAGACTGAAGCCTGCTTGGCGTGTCCTCTGCCTCCACAATTACTTCTTCGGAGCCTTACGTGGCCCAGTTAGGCCAGCAGTTTTCCTACTTGCACATTTAGTTTTTTGTTCTGTCTCTGCAATCTGCAAGGTCACACCCCACTTCCCCGCAGGTAGAATCTCAAAAAACAAGCAGTGTGGTTGAGACCAAGGGACCTGGATCAGGCTGCCTGGGCTGACATCTCTGCTCTGCCTCTTAACAGTTGCCTGATTAGAGTGAGTTTTTTTTTTCTGTACCTCAGTTTTTGCATGTGTAATGTGGGTACAATAATAGCACACTTAAACTCATTGGATTGTTGGGGGAATGAACCGGAACAATAACTTAGCCCGGTACCCAGCACGTGGTTATTCTTCATTATATGGAGACTCATGAAAATGATGATGACGATGATGATGATGATAAGAGAAACAGAGCTTTACAGTCACTAAAAAATACTGTGAGCAAGTGATTGTTTTAAACAGCAAAGGCTTTTTGTAGAGTCTGTAACTTGGCTGTCTTTTGCTTTTTCATATAGTTTCGGGATAATTGGCACTAGAGCCTCCTCTCAGCTCGTCCTTGGACACAGCGCAGTGCAAGGAGCACGAGCTTTGCAGTCACACAGGCCTGGAGCTGTACCATGTGCATGCATAGACCACTTAATCTCTCTGTGCCTCAGTTTCCTCATCTATAAAATGGGAATAGTAATAGCGACTTCGCGTGACTGTGGAGTGGACTGAACGTGTGTACCCTGTTGAACGTGGTAGCAATGCAATGAGCACCTGGGTACTGATTTCCTCCCCCACCCGTGCCCCGGGAAGCTCTGGGCTCCGTCTGTCTAAATCCTCTTTTTTTCCAAGATCTCCTTGAGACTTGCCTCTCCATACGTTCTTCCCCACATGCACTCCTGGCGAGATATTTTGTCATGTGTTTTGGGTCTGATTATTTCATGGATGCCAAATTTGTCACTTGAAGTAGATGATAGGCTTTTAAGGACAATGTTTCTTGTAAATGCCTTTTTTTCCCTTATAAGAAGCATATTTCGTGGCACACCAGTGCCTCGTAGACAGCTGAGTTGAGCTGACTTTCACTTTAAGAGGAGCTGGCTACTGAAAGAGGTGAACTGGGAGACTAGGAGCCAACTCTCTCTAAGGTTGCATTTCTTCTCTCTCCCCCTCTTTCCCTCTCAATCTCTCACATTCTTTCAGCTCTTAAGATCAACTGCAATTTCAATAGACTATGAGAGAGAAGAAGGTGTGGTTCTTTTTAAAAGGGGAAAGAGGAAATTGAGAGTGGAGCAGGACATGGAATATTCATTCATTCATTCTTTTTCATTCAACAGACATTTGTGTGATTATTGTGTGCAAGACACTCTGTCAGGCTCTGAGAGGTGGAAGCAGGTTATAAAGAGTATGGACAAATTCCCTGTCCTCGATAAATTTATAGCCTTGGGTCACTCAGTTGGAGACTCCAGGTCTAGTTGACCTGCCAGGCTGGAATTCCACTGCTTTGCTTTTTGCAAGTAATGAAGTCAATTCCCTCGGACTCATGGAGTCTGTCCAGAAGATGTAGATGTGATTTGCTTCCCAGCAAGAATGAGGACTCTTTGAAGGTGCTTTTTCTATTTAATACATGTTTGTGGATCTTGCTCAAAGCACAAGGCCTGGCAAATAGTAGACCCAGTAAGTGTTTGTTGAGTGAACAAAGAAAAGAATGATACTCTAGAGAGGTGGAAGAGACTCTGCAATTACAAGAGAACTCCCTGGCTCCAGGTGGCCTTCTCGCAGCCCTGGGAGGAAGCGCTTTCTCTGCACCAGCCCTGTAGCTGTGTCAGGCCGACTCAGGCCTCCAGAGTGTGGCTCAACAAACAACCGCAGAAAACAAAAGCTTCCTGACCAGCCTGTTCTGTTTGGATTGGCAGGAGGTTTCCAGTTGGAATTAGTGCCTCAGACGTGAATATCAGAGTCATTCCGTATGAGAGGAGAGCTTGCTGGCGCTGCCTCCGACTTTGATCTGGAGCATGTGGGCCTGGGGACGCGAATGCAGGAGAGGAGGTGGGGCAGGATGCAGAGCAGTTGCTGCCTTGGGAACCTCTCAGGTTCTTCTAGGTGCTTCCTGTTGGGTCCGGTGTTCTAACTTGTCCCTGTGTGGTCAGGGGTCAGGAGAGCAGGTTCTATTAGCTGGGTGACCTCAGGCAACTCATTCCACCTCTCTGGTCTTCAGTGTCCCCATCTGTAAAACAACAGAGTAGGTTAGGTGATCCCCAAGGCCACCCCTTGCAGTTTGTTACCTTTTGGCTGCAGATCCTGGCCAGGGATCACTGAGGTATTAATGTTAATATGTTGGGATGTTGGAGGAAGAGGGAGGGGATATGGAGAAACAGGGATATAAAATGCACCCTGAAACAGAACCCGAGATTCCTTCTCCCCGGTCCCCCTCCTCTGTTTTTGCCTGTCCTCTACCCCACCTTCAAAGGATGATCCTTCTGGAAGATGACAACGTGCTATAGTGGAAACACAGAACATTCCTTAATTTGGTTTTCTCATCTGCACAGGGAGACGAATGCCACCTCCCTTACTTGTGAGGATTAAGCGAAGTCATCTGTGTGCTGCACCTTGTAAACTGTCAAACACCACGTCAACGTCGGGAATTGTTATTCTGACATGAAGCTGGCCTGGATGGGAAAACTGTTAGCAGACAGCACTCTGTCCGGGAGTCCCCTTCCTTTTGAAGATGCATCAGTACAAGGGATGCTTTCCTGCCACCTGCCCATGGCCCACCCTGTGGGGGTTTCCCTGCCCCTTGGAGGTGGAGCACTGCTGCCCGAGACGTCACATCTTTGGACGCTTTTCAACTAGGGCAGAAAAGGCATTTCCCGTGTGATTTGGCTCATCCCACCACGCACGTGCAGCAGCTCCTCCAGGTCTAGGAACGAGAATTGGATGTCCATCCCTGGTTGGGAGCAGGTGCCAGGCAGTGGTGGTGGGTGGGATGTTCTTTCTCATGACTGCAGTGGAGTTGGGTACAGAGAAAGGGCACTGCACGGGACCAGAGTTATTTAAAGATATTCTTGGTTTTTGATTCCACATGTTAGGCGAGAGTTTGGCCGGCCCTCAGATAACATCTGGTTCAGTCCCCCCCTTAGACCTGAGAGTTGGGGCCTGGCTGAAGCCACACAGCTTGTTCGGAGACAAGCCCGGCCTAGAACCCAGGCTCCGGACTCGGCTCCAGTGCTCCTTCTGTAGCAGCACATGGATCCCTTTTCTTCCTCCTCCTTACCATTCATTCCCTGTCTCTCCCCACTCCTCCCTCACCTCTGTCCTCTCGCTTCCCTGTCCTAAGCCCATTTGGTGTAACTTGCAGGATGGAGAACCTTCCTGAGTTTCTGGGATGGGCTGGCTGTTTGATGGGGTGGAGTGGCCTTCCCGAAGCAGTTTGGACGTGCTCTCAGGATGTCAGTGAGCATCCAGGGCACCAGCTCACCGCCTGGGCCTCTTCCCAGAGATCCAGGACATGCGAGAGAGCAGAGACTCCACCCATGGGCCCCATGCCTGCGGGGTCAGAGACAACCTGAGAACTGGACTCTGCCCTCCCTGGATGGCATGGAAGGAGGGCTGCTGTGTGCTCACCCAAGGCCTCCCTGCACCCACCCCTACCCACCCCTGCTCTCTCACCTCCCTGGGGGCATTCCACAGCCATGGGGAAGGCCACGCAGCATCCACTTGGCAGCCCTGTCCAGAATCACCCAGATAGCGCTGGCCCAAGTTCAAGTGCCCGTTTCGGCTCAACACGGTGTTGGCCTGTCTAGGGGAACTCACCCTGGGGAGATTTCACCCTCTGGCAACAGCTGACTCTATTTATTCAGATGAGAACAATTTTCTCTCCCTTGCACTTTCAACATGTTCGACCTCAGGCCCCCCCTGCTCGGCTGCCAAAAGCAATAAAAGGCTGAGGGAGGAGGTGGAGGGCAGGGAGACACTCCACGATAATTGAGCTGTCAGCCGGGGCCTGGGCTTCCTGGATCTGGGGTGTCTCACAGCCCACATGGACCAGTTTGCAGCCCTGGGGAAGGGAGCTGTTTGACTTCCTAATCACCCTGAGAGATAGCGGTGCTCAGGGCCTCGGGAGAAGGAGCTTCTAACCCGCCTCCCCCTCACCAGCTTCCTCCTGGTCTGGGCTGGAGTTGCCTCGGTAGTTTGATCAGGAAACCAGTCTGTCACTTGGGGGAGGTGGGTGGGGAGCACTGGAAGCCTCAGTGCTGTGCTCCCTGGTGCACCAACACGAGTAAGTCAGGATCTGGTGTCCAAGCATGTCCCAAGTCTGACGGCCTGAGAGCAGCTGCGCCCTCCTGTTAGCTTGTCTCTATTCTACAGGAACCACGTTGTGGTGGGGTCACTGGGTTAATGGTCCCCCTGGAGGAGGGTCCTGGAGTGTTGTTTCCACCGACCTCACACCATCTAAGCATCTTGTGTGAGCCAGTGGCCGTGTGCTGTGGGCTGCTCTGGTTGGACCCGGCCACCCTTGGATGTGGAGGCCATGTTGAGTGCCATGGCCATGCTGAGCTCCACCCCGGGACATGGGTGGCTTGGCATCTTATCAGGGGCACCAGGGCAGGGGAAGGACAGTGAGCACGTTCCCTCCAGTGTGGGGATCATGAGGGATCCGGCATCACTATTATTTGAAAACAGTTTCTTTTCCCAGCTTGGCATTCAAGCCCTCCTTGGTACTCACTGCCCTGCTTGCCGTCCCCACATCATGTCATTCTTTGTCCTCCCCAGGCCTCCTCCAGTCCCACCATCCCACGGACACAGCTGGCACCGCGGGACCTCTGCTCACGCCAGCCCCTCTGCCGCAGTGGGCCTTTCTTCATGTGCGTCCACACCCATAAGCTGAGCCTTGGTTAGGCTCTACTTCTTCCCGAATTCCTTCCCACGTCCCTCTGAGACCTCTCCTCATCCTGCCTCATGAGCACCGAGAATACTCTGTCTTCTGTCAGTAGCTCACGAAGGGTCCTGTCTCTCCCACTAGGCTGAGCTCCCTGAAAGAGAAATTTCCTGCGTTCTCACTGTCATGTCTCCACACGGCCTAGCACAGGGCCCTGTGAGTAGGTGTGCAGTAATTGCCTGTAGGGATAAATCATTCGAAGCATGCATTAACATACATTTGCATATAGCATATAGCACATTTACAGAGTGCATGATGGAGATGGAGTTCCTGATCTTGGTAGCTCTTAGTCTTGAACAGAGGGCTCTGGAGGGGCAGATAAATAAATGAAAAGGCTCAGGGGCTCCAAGGATGGGTTAGAGGCATCAAATTTCAGAGCTGGAAGAGGTATTAAAGATAATCTAGACCAATCTCTTATTGTACAGATGAAGAAACTGAGGTCCCAAGAGGTGAGTTGCTGACAGCCACACAAGCAGTTAATGGCAGAGCAAGAGATGGCTCACCGTGGTCTGGTAATCCTTGAACCTGTTTTGTGGTTATTGGAGAAGAATCTCTACCCATGCTGCTGGGGTTCAGTGAGTTCTGGATCCCCCACATTGCCTTGTCCATCTTGCCTGCAGTGTTCCAGTTTGCAGCCTCCCCTGCTCTGTGCTAAGTCCTGGAGGGGAACCAACGTAGCAGCAAGCCACCACTGGCTACGGGATTCCAAGTCCTTAGGTCCCATCCACCCGCATTGCTTGATTCCTGTTCTGGCCCCTGGGGGATGACTTTGAAATAGATTTCAGGTCGTAGTTGATGGGAAAAAAAAAGAAGATTGAGATGAAATTAAAAATAAGTGACAATAGCATATGGAAGTGTGGGGGTGGGGAAGATCTGGGGCAGGGCCCCTGGGTGCTAAAAGGAGCAAGATGTTCTTCCCGTGAGAAAATCATCCAAGAGCTTCAAATAAGCCCCTTGTGAGGGACAGAGACTCCTATGTCCCCAGACTCCCTTCACTGAGCAAATAGAAAGTTCTGGATTTGAGCTCTCTCCAGATGTTGGACCCAGGCTTAGGGCTGGTGAACTGGTTCTGTTGTTCTGGTTATCTCAGAAAAACCGGAAGTCCTCTTGGAACATCTTTCGCAACTAGATGTAGAAACCAATTGGTGTCAAGGGGAGAGACGCAAATGACCCCCCTCCCCTGCCCTCCTCCTCACCCTCATCAGCCTCCTAAGCTCGGAAAAGAAGTGATTTCTAACGACCTTTCTTCCTTGTCCAGGGCTCTTTGGGGAAAATAAGATGCACAGGGTCAGAGGGAGGGTAGCCCAGCAGGCAGGTGTCCCAACTGGGGATGCTCCAGCAGGGCCTGGCACGGGCCTGACAGCACCCTCTGTCCAAGTTGGCTGTGCTCGCCCCAGAGAGGGCGGGAGGAAAGGCAGGGCACTGCCCAGGATCAGCTCTCCCCCTTCCCCTGAAAACATTGTTGTTATCTGACTTGAGAGAATACCCTTTAAAGAGACTCCTGAGATCCAAAGACAGTCCTTTATCTGCAAACCAGAGACGTTTTTTGGGCACCTGCCAGCAGCAGAGATCAGAGCTGGCCAGAGAGAGGATGGCCAGAGGTCCAAAGTCCGCCTTGAGTCCCAGATGTGAGCCGAGCCTTCCAGGTAGGGGCCAAGAGGTTTGGGTTTGCCATGTCCCCACATGGCTTTTGACTGCAGAGCTCAGAGGCTGTGCAGCCTGCAAAACCACTGCCAGGAAGAACTCTCTTCCAAGCTCGGGCTGGCTCGGGGCCCGAGGGTTCCATGCGAGGAACCGCAGCCTGCAGACCACAGAACGGTCGGATGTTGTGCTGTGCGCACGGGTGAATCAGGCATCGTCAGCATGAAGAGTTTTCAACATTTCTCCCCTGTACAAATCCTCCTCAAATGTTATGTGGACCCTGCCCACATTTTCTCAGTCACTAGCATTTATTTCTCTGGGCTCAGAAAGTCAACTCTCTTAGGCCTGCCTGGTGTTTGGAGTGAGACAGGATTTCCGGGACACCTGAAATTTGGAAGTCAGTAGAGGAATGTGAGGGGAGAGCCTAAGCCTTTTGTCACTTTCGTGCACTTAGACAGACATTGAAGACACTGTTTTATGTCCTGAGTTTTCCAATTGCTATGACACGCGAGCTTTCTTTTTCATAATTTTTTTGGAATGTGTGTTTACTTCAGCCTTGGATTCCTTGCCCGGCTTTCTTTAGATTGGCTCTGGAAACCACAGCACAGGGAAATTAGCACTATTATTTTCCAAAGCCTGACATGGACACATGGACAAGGGCATGTTTTCTGACCTCGGAGGGAAGTTAAGAGATCCTCCCTCTGTTTCTTGAGTCCTCTCCTGTTACCCCAGGGTAACAAGGTTGGCTGCAATCTCCAAGATCCCTACAGATCCAACGAGGGAAACAAGTGGGCTTGATTTCTACAGGGCTTCAACTCTGCAGAGTGACACAGCTTTGGATGTGTACAAATCTCAAAAGGCCAAACTGGGAATAAGAAAACAGCAGGACCCAGGGCTGGCCAAGGTGATGGACTGTTAATTGTCACTGGAACCAGGCTAGGTGGAGTCCCTTGAGATTTTCCTGAGGGCACCATGTCCCCAGATTCCATTTTTTGCATTGTCGTGGAGAGTCTGGCTTGGCAGCCAAGAAAAATTTTCTAGGACTGAAATGTCCCCTTCCTTTCTGCCCTTCTCCCCTCAGTTTTAAACCTTGTTTCTACTCCATGGCCCACTGAGTTTTCCATTTTAAAGACAAGGCTCTATTAAGAATAAAAACGCAAAACTTCGGCTGGTTGTCATGTGTGCTTCCAGAAATAGTGCCCAACTGCTATTTAAGACCCTGAAGTCAGAATTTCCAAGGAAGCATCTGGGGTGGGCTCTAGGGGGTGACGGGTGCCTGGCAGTGGCCTGGGTAGTTGCTCTGCCCCACATATGGGACCACATGCTCCCTGGGGAGTTGGACTGTCCCTTTCTCTGGGTCCCATCTGGCTAGTCTGTCCACTGAGCAGCCCCCAGAGGATGCAGAGAAAGATTTGGCTCTAAAGCGACCCAGAGATCTGCCACTTCTGCTGACTGCTAAGAAATTCAGGGTCTGGTGTAGCCCAGAGGTTAAGAGCAAGAGCTTTACAGTCAGA
>CM052438.1:95335252-95355158 GCA_028533085.1 Varecia variegata
TGATGGATTATTTTCTTGGTAAGCACCTGGATTCGATTTGCTAGGATTTTATTGAGAATTTTTGCATGTATATTCATAAGGAATATTGGTCTGTAGTTTTCTATTTTTGTTGCGTCCTTTCCTGGTTTTGGTATCAGAGTTATGTTGGCTTCATAAAATGTGTTATGGAGGATTCTGTATTTCTCAATGTTGTGGAATAACTTTTGTAGGATAGGCACCAGTTCTTCTTGGTAGGTGTGGTAAAATTCAGGTGTGAAACCATCTGGTCCTGGGCTTTTCTTTTTGGGGAGGTTTTTTATTGCTGTTTCGATTTCAGTTCTTGATATTGGTCTGTTCAGGAATTGTATTTCTTACTGGTTGAGCCCAGGGAGGTTGTGTGTTTCTAAAAATTTGTCCATTTCCTCCACATTATCCAGTTTGTGTGCATAAAGGTTTTTGTAGAATTCATAGATGATATCTTGTATCTCTGTGGCATCAGTTGTAATTTCTCCTTTCATGTTCGTGATGGAGGTTATTAGAGATTTTTCTTTTCTGGTCTTAGTTAGTCTAGCCAAAGGCTTGTCGATTTTTTTTATCTTTTCAAAGAACCAACATTTTGTTTTATTAATCTCCCGTATAGTTTTCCTGTTGTCCATTTCATTTAGTTCCGATTTGATCTTATTAATTTTACTCCTTCTGCTGGGTTTGGGGTCGGTCTGTTCTTTTCTCGAGCTCTTTGAGTCTGTTCATTAGGTTGTCTATTTTTAAATTTTCTGTCTTTTGGATATAGGCATTTATGGAACTAAACTTTCCTCTCAGGACTGCTTTAGCTGTGTCCCACAGATTTTGATAACTTGCAGACACACTTCTATATTTCTTAGCTGTGTTACCTCAGAAAAGTTCTTTTACATCTTTACCCTTCTAGGTCCTCATCTGTAAACGGGGGCTAATAATATCTGCCATATAAGGTTGCCATAGTGACTAATGAAATAGCAGAGAGGAAATGCTTAGCAGAGGCCTGGCGCATAGTAAGCACTCAGTACATGGTAGCTGTTAGCACATGTAAATTCATCTGTAGTGATGCTTCTTTCTGGATGTACACCAATCTCTGTAAACAGAACAGACAATTGCCGACTTGTCTGTGTCACTTCTAGACTGTAATTGTCTTGGTTTTTTCAGTTTATTTCCAGTGTCTAGCCAATTCCTGGGACCTAGGAGAAGCTCACTAAACATTAGTTAGGTAAATTAAGAAATTGGCAAATTCAGTAGGTGGGGAGGGAGGCAACTCACAAGGTGAATCTGTAACTGCTTCTTTGGGGGGGAGTGTGAACACTACGATGGTGAAGACACACCCAGGCCTCATTTTGCACAAACCCCTGTGAATAGGCCTGCTGCAGTTGTGTGCTACAGAGCCTAAGTGGCCCTAGGTGGCAGCTATGGACACTACTAGCTTTGAGGAGGACCTAGATTCCTTGACATTGGGATTTACCTTCCAAAGGATGATTCATTTTCAAATGGCCTGAAAGAAATGAAGGAGGTGGGAAGATTAAGAGAAATTCAAACGTCTCCTCTGGAGATAGAACTGCAGTAGGTCCTGACCTAGGAGATTCTGAGGAGTCCAGGGCTGTGCTGGAGCTGTTCATATCATCCCATGAGAGTGAGGCACCAGTGAAAATGGCATATGCTGCAAACCCAGGCTCCCTCCCTCACCCTCTACCCCAAGAGCTGGTTGTTACATATTTATAGAACACCATTGACTTTGACTGGAGGCCAAAATACCCACAAGAAATAAAAGAGAGGATGGTGAGGAAGAGGATAAAAAGAAATCCTGGGGAATGTGTCTGGGCCTATGCAAACATCGCTGGGGAGATGGAATTTGCTTGCAGAATGCAATGTGAAAAGTGTTCTCAGACCCAAGCTGGTGAGAATGGCTCTAATTTTAGTTTTTAGTGCTCTAGCACAGGGATTTGCCAACAACACTTTCTGGGGCCAACCCTTCCTTGAGAGAAAGGGATTGCCTTGGGGCTGAGGCTGCTGGAGTTTCCTAGGAAGCATATTGTCATAGAAAGGGTTGGAACAGCCCTGGGCTATCGCTCCTAAGCCTGGACAGCTCATGCTGTCGCACCTGAGCCTAGACAGGTCATGCTGTCGCACCTGGGCCTGGACAGCTCATGCTGTCGCACCTGATCCTGGACAGCTCATGCTGTCGCACCTGAGCCTGGACAGGTCATGCTGTCACACCTGGGCCTGGACAGGTCATGCTGTTGCACCTGAGCCTGGACAGGTCAATGCTCTTTCACCTGAGCCTGGACAGGTCATGCTGTCACACCTGGCCTCCACACTTCTTTTTGCCTTGCTAACCCTTCCTTTCTTCTTTAAGTATTTGAGGCAAATTTCAATAGGTAATACACATATAATAATTTAAATTTTATTCAGCACACAGTCTGGCACATAGTGAACACATTAAAAAGAAATTTAAAGAACCCTAATGTTAACTGAGGGTTTAGGGATGCCATGCACAAATTGCTTTACATATATTATCTCATTTAAGTCTAAGAACCGTGTGAAGCAAGTACTGTTATTCTGTTTCATTTGAATGAAAGAGGCTCCTGAGACACAGAGAAGCGTTCGCTGGAAGTGAAGACCCATGATGCAGATGCAGGTCTTTCTGTGTCCAGAGCCCCCATATTTAGCTGCTGTGCTACAAATACCAAGGAGAGAAAAGAGGAAGATACAACGGGCTTTTTCTAATTAGCTTTTGCTAAGCTGTGCTGTCTCTGAATGGCCCTGTTGTGAGGCACTGTTTTACTTTTGGGGGACTTTGAAACCCTCTGGCACGATTGGGGCACACCGTAACAGCCCATCCTAATCTGAGTTTTAAAGAACATCCACTAACCTGTGCTCCAGACCCCAGCCTCCTCCTGTCCCTCATCTTTGCAATCTTGCATTTGTTCATCCAGTTACTCACTACAGCTAGCTTGTTCCTGGGAAAGTTATGCCCTATATCCCTCAGACTGTGTGTGTATGTGTGTGTGTGTGTGTGTGTGTGTGTGTAGAATAATAACAATAAGAAACCCAACTCCTAAGCCACATGTTTCACTTTGTTACTTGTTAATTTTAACAAGGCAGCTGGTGGTTTGGACTGAGAGCTTGCTTTTCTATTAACCACAGATTTCCCTCCCTGTGGATTTCCTGTTTGTAGTTTCAGAGGTAAAGAGTCTTGGTCTAGGCAAGCCAGAATCATTCCACCTCGCAGGAGTGCTCTAAGAACGTAGGCAAAGGGAGCCTCTCACTGGGGCAGATGTGGTTTTTCCAAACAAGAATTTTTACAGCACATTGGTCATGGTCCAGGACTCTCCTATGCTCAGCACGGGAGAGACAGCAGAGGTTAAGATGATCAACACCCCCAGGGAGTGTACAGTCTAGTAGTGGGGATTACATGTGTCCCAAGAGTTATAAAAATGCACTAAGTACTCTACGAGCGGCACAGCCTATGGCTGGAATGCAGAGGAAATAGCAGCTTCTGTACCTGCAAAGTCTTCATGGAGGAAGTCAGATTTGCATTGGCCTTTGAGGGGCAGGCAGGTGTTTTTATTTGTTGTTCTGCTTTTCTTTCTTTTTACAAGCAGGAATGAGGGGAAGGGTGTTCCAAGCAACAGATGACCCTGTGAGGAAAGGTCCAGAGGTGAGCAGCTGTGAAAAGAATGACTCTGCTGGTTAGACCAGAGAAGAGAAAGTGGGAGAGCAAAGACAAGGCTATAAAGTCAGATGAGAGGGCATGTAAGGTCACATAGGAGTTTAGATTGTTTCAGGTAAACGACGGTCACTAAAGATTATTGAGTGCTAGAGCGATGTGTTCAGAACTGGGTTTTAGAAAGGTAACTCGTCAGTGGCCGTTAGAATGTGGAGGCCGGGATCATTATGTTTGGAGTGCGCTTGGGGCGTGAGCTCAGTGGGGATGCAGAGGAACTGAGGGAAAAAGACAATTTGGGGGACACCGGGAGTAGCTGAGGTGACTGAGGTTTTGAACTGGGTGAGTTGGGGGGATATTGATGCAAGGACGGAGATGAGGAACCGAGGATGTTCCATGTTGAGGAACAGACTTCTTGACAAGCTGAGTTTGAGGTATTGGTGGGTCACTGAGGTGAAAAAATTCAACCACCAGCTGGGAAGAGAGCTCAGGACCAGAGTATAGGCTTAGACTTCTCTGGGTGGAGGCGAAGTGGAAATTCTGAAAGGGGAAGACAATCTTAGAAGGCAACGCAAGAGCAGAGATTGGAGAGTGAAAAAGAGAATCAGGAGAGTTTAGGGCTCCAAAGCCAAGGGGAAGAGCATTTGGACAAGGTGCTGTCAGTGCGCTAGAAGCTGCAGACAGGTGAAGGAGGGTGAGAGATGGGAAGAGATGACTGGGTTTTACAGGTGGGAAGAAATTGATGGCAAGCTCAAAGAGAGAAGATTCAGCAGGGCAGCAGCTTCAGAAGTCACCGCATTGAGGCACGTGTGGAAGGTTCAGAAATGTCGCCTGCAGTTTATTCACTTGTAAGTTCATTCAACATTCAGTAGTTCCCTCCATGATTTTGCTTTTCCCAGTTTCAGTTACCCATGGTCAGCCACAGTCTGAAAATAGTAGAAGGAAAGTTCCAGAAGTAAACAATTCCTCAGTTTTAAGTTTCACTCTGTTCTGAGCAGTGTGATGAGATCTGTGCCATCGGCTCCATCCCACCTGCGATGTGAGTCATCCCTTGGTCAGCATATCCAAGCTGACTACGCTGCCTGCCTGGTGGTCACTTAGTAGCCGACTCTGTGATCAGCTCGACGTTTGCGGTTTCATAGTGCTTCTGTTCCAGTCACCCTCATTTTACTTGATAATGGCCCCAAAGAACAGGTGTAGCTATGCTGGGATATTTGGATAAGCCAAAGAGAAGCCATAAATTGCTTCCTTTAAGTGAAAAGGTGAAAGCTCTTGATTTAAAAAGGAAAGAAAAAAAAAAACCACATGCTGAGGTTGCTGAAATCTACAGCAAGTACGAATCTTCTGTCTGTGAAACCTTAAAGAAGGAAAAAGAAATTTGTGCTAGTTTTGGTGTCACACCTCAAACTGCAAAAGTTATGGTTGTAGTATGTGAGAAGTGCTCAGTTAAGATGGAAAAGGCATTAAATTTGTGGGTAGAAGACATGAACAGAATCATGTTCTGATTGAAGGTAACATGTTGCACCAGAAGGCATTGAGCCTGTGCGGAGACTTCAGCAAGGTATCCCCTGAAACAAGTGACCCCAAGCCATTTACTGCAAGTAAGGGATGGTTACACAGACTGAGGACTGAAAAATGTAAAAATGACAGGAGAGGCCATGTCTGCTGATGAAGAAGCTGCTGCTACATTTCCAGCTGAGTTCAACTCGGTTAAGAAGACAGGATACCATCCAAAGCAAGCCTTTAATTGTGATGAAACTGGGCTCTTTTGGAAGAAAATCCCCAATTGAACCTATATTTCTAAAAGTGCGAAGGAGGCACCAGTGCACAGAACATGCAGGACAGATAACTGTGGTGCTGTGTGGCAGTGCCGCAGGGCATACGATAAAGCCAGGCATGGTGCACAGAGTGAAGGACACGCTCACTCTCAACAACAAAATCAAAAATTACCTGCCTGTGTTCTGGCAATATAATCAGAAAGCTTGGATGACAGCTATCTTGTTTGTGGAATGGTTCCATCAAGGCTTCATCCTGGAGGTAACAAAATACTTGGAGGAGAAAGGGCTGGAATTTAAAATCTTATTAATTAATAACAGACAATGCACCTGGACATCCTGAATCTGTTTGCTGTGAAAATGAAAATGTTGAGGCTGCATTTTTGACCTCCCAATACAACTTCACTGGTTCAGCCCCTTAACCAGGGCATCCCTGGGTTTGCCAAGGCCGCATACACCCTAGTATTTGATTGCATCTGAGATCGGCAATTGATGCAGACTCTACTCTGGATGTAATTCAGTGTTGGAATCATGCACTATTGCTGATGCATGAACATTAATCAAATCTGCAGTGGATGAATTAAAATCAGAAACTGTAAATGCCTGCTGGAAGAACTTACGGAGTGAAGTCGTGAATTATTTTTAAGGCATCCTAGGGATGGACGGAGAACTTAGGAAAATCATTCATGCAGCAAGACAAGTTGGTGGAGAAGGATGTGCTGATGTGCTTGATGAAGAAGTGGAAGAACATACTCCCCTTTAGTGTGGCTGGAACCTGTGACTTTCTTCTAGCTGATAAAATATGGCAAAGGTGATGAGAAGTCATTCCCATCATTTTGTTACTTTATAAAAGACTTGTCTTCACAGCCTTGGGTGAGACTCTGCTGCTGACCTTGGAGAAACAAACATCCATGAACTGCCTCTGGGGAGGGCCATGTGGCAGGGACCTGAAGGTGGCTTCTGGCTGACAGCTAGTAAGAAGTGAAGACCTTTATCCTACAGCTGCAAGGAAGTAGGCTCTGACAGAACCTGAGTGAGGTTGGGAGATGATTCCTCCTCAGTTGAACCTCCAGATGAGCATGCAGCCCAGCTGACACCTTGGCTGCAGCCTGTGAGATCTGGGCAGAGGCCCAGCTGAGCCAGCCCAGACTCCTGACACACTGAAAGGGTCAGATAATAAAAGTATGTTGTTTTACACTGGTTTGTTTGTTGTGACTTGTTATACGGCAAGAAAAAACTATTAACAATATGCTCAGTATATTTTTTAGGCTAAAATGTTGAAGGCTGTGGGAGCAAAATGCTGGGAAGGGGTGCCAGCTGTGTGGGCTGGGCAATTAATGGGACAAGGTCATGGGGAAGTCAGGAGAAGAGAAGATGGAGTAGAGAATTAGGCCCTTCCCTTCAGCTCAGCGACCCAACAAGAAATGCTAAGCCAACTTGGGCTTGGTTGGGGCAACACTGACAATCATGGAAAAATGTTTTTCCTTGTTTTTATTTTCCTTGAAAATATTATACTAACATTAAGAGAAATTAAATACCTCAAGCCTATTTTAAAGATAATTTTATAAGTTAAAAAATTCATGCAGAACTCTACCTTCTTAACATGTAAACATACCCCTCATAGTTGTAATTGCAGTTACATGTAAAAACTGTAATTGCTACTTACATTTAAATTACAGAATTTACACATGCACCTTATAGAAAAATGTACATATAATGTCCAATTTTCCATTACTATAAATATTCTTCTATGTCGTTTCATAATTTCTGTTGTTATTTTATGGCTGACTAATGATTCATCAAATTGAAATAACCTAATTTATTTTAATATTTGTACATTGAAGTATTTGTTACATTTTATAGATCATGCTGCAAAACTATGCAAATAACTTCTTTCTATTCTTTGGAGAAAAAAATTTTAGGATAAATTCTTACAAGTGGAGTTACTGAGTCAAAGGTAATAAACATTTTTATGGCATTTGATATATAATCCCATTAAAAAATAAACATCTAAAGGTAGGTGAAATGCTGCTTTTCCCCATATCCTAGAGTAAGCAGTTATTTAAAATCATTCCATTAGGATTTATCTCTGCAATCAGTTGATTGGGCAGTGATTTAGAAAGGTGACCCCCTTAAGGCATAAAGGTATAATTCCCACAGATCATCCATCCATCAACTTATCCATTCCTCCATATCTACTCACCATCCACCCACCCATCCATCTGCCCATCCATCCATTCATCCATTTATCTATCCATCCAATCATCCACCCATCCATCCAATCATCCATCCATGCACTCACTTATACATCTACCCACCCACTTGCTCACTCATCCATCCATCCATCCACCCATCCATCCAGTCACCCATCCTTCTGTCCATCCAACATATATACAGTAACCACCCACTATTGGCTAGTGCTTCTGTCATTATTGAGGCAAAGGGTTACTCTCTTCCTTCATACATAACCTGAAGTTTTTCTGACTTCCCTCTGCTTCTCAAGTCTGCCTTTGATGTTCACTTTAATCAGTCTTTCTGGGCTTAAGAGTTTTGGCAGAAAGAAAACCTTGGCCCTCTTGTTTGCCTCCCTCCTCATTCTTACAAGGACACCTCTGCTCATGTCCCTGACAAGTGGTGAAGATAGAATAGTATTGCTTCCCATCTAAAGAAAAACAGCTCATGTGTTTCACAGGAAGGGAGCATTAATCTACGCTGGCGATATGGCACCTCCACTACTGACAGGCCTGTTAAGAAATATCACATGGTGACCTCATTAGAACAAGGCTTGTGTTCTCCACAAGGCGAAGAATATTAAAGGAAGGTCATTAACTCAATGGTTCTTTAGGTTTGAGATTCTTCCTTCAGGTTTTATACTTCACATGATTCTGACCTTTACACACTTCACTGTGTTAAATCGGTAGTGTCTTTTCTGGGTGCTTATGAAGGGCAGAGCTTCAGGAAGGAAGCTAAGAGAAACAGGGTGTGACCAAAGGATGTCGCGGCCAGACTGGAAGGCAGACGTCCCTTGCTCTTTGCCTCCCTTGTTGCTTTTTCCTCCCTCCCTCCTTCCTTCTTTCTTTCTCTCCCCTTTCAGTAACATTTCAGGATTAAGCAATAGGAGATTACTTGTTTCAGTTAGTCTCATTTTCACTCTTAAACACCTCTGGGCATATATCTATCTGTGTTATATCTATCTACATCAGCTTTGACATCATTAAAAGAAGAAAATAATAAGGCTAGCTTCCTCTGAAGCCTTCTCCCTATTCTAGGGACAAAATGAATATTTCCTGACAAAATTCACCTTGGTTTCCATTACAGTCTTCCACACAGAGAAAAACAACTCCACACAAAACCACGTGCGTTATGTGTCTAGCACTGTGTGACTGACACCCTCCACACTAATTGTTTCCATCCTTAACTAGACCTCAGTGTTTATTTGAAACCATTATTCCTCCTCCCCCAACTTCCCTGCCCCCCTGGCTCTTGGAGCCACTTTCTTTTATGTGCCTCCTTCCTCGCTGCGTCCTTCTCCATTCCTTTCCTTGCAGCCTGACGTTTTCAGTCTTAACCAAGCTCCCAAGTTGTCCTAGTTCAGGTGAAGTCGCTTCTAAGGCGCATTTTTCTCCATTCACTTTTTCTGAAGTTTTTCTCTGTTAAGTAACCCTGACTTTATATGGGAAATCGATACACATGTACTCTGTGTTTACATGCAAGGCGCTGTGCTGGGTGTCTCGGAGCAAAGAAGAACACTTGGTTTCTGTCCACAAGGAGCTTGCAGGGTGTTCAGGGAGAGGACATAGGTGCATAGGAAGGCTTCCCCCCAAACCCCCAAACGAAACAAAACCCAAACCGTTCGGCATCTTCCCGTGTGTATGTCTCACAGGAACCTCATTTATCAGGTTCCTTTACTCTACAGCGAGTTCTCCTCGAGGGCAGGGAATTCCATCTCTGTAAGGTTCAGTTAGCTCTTAATGTTCTCAGTCACGAATCCAGGAAAAGCTTTACTGAGTGTCCCTATTTGTCAGACACTGTGTCAGTCCAGATAGCAGTAACCAGGAAGGCCACGTCAGATGGCCAAACTGTTACAGGATGTCAGAAAAGGAGGAAAGAGACCCTTCCACGGGGGAGAAGTTAAGGAGGTGGGCGTGGGGTGGTCACTAAGAACGCGTAGCGCTGGGTTATGTGGGTGGGAGGGGCTGCAGGGCTTCCCAGGCAAGAGACACAGCAGCGTGACCCTGGGTTGTGTGAGCACGGCCTGGAGAGTGAGTAGAAGAGTCTGGCTGAGGGGGAGGGTTTGCATTTGCACTGGGATGCCCGGAAGGTGAGGTTGGAAGGCGGGCTTGTATGCTAAGAGAAGCCCCCTGGCTGCTCACCACACTTGCGCCTGGTGCCCGCTTTCCCACCTGCCTTTAAGCAGTGTCTGTTTCCTCCTGGCCCCTTTCATCAATTTTTCTCTCCTTAAGGATTGGGGCTGGATTTCTGCAGGCATATTGGATTGCACGTTATAATATTAATAGAATGTTTGGATATTGTACATTGCTGCGTTCTTAGTGAAAACATCTGGCTCACCTCTGCATAAACCTGTCTGCTCATGAGTGCCTGGAACCTCTGTGTTTACAGAAGGTTCTTGACTGCTTTATGTAGTTACAACTCTCTGTTTCAGTTCGCACACAGAAAGTTCCAGTCAGCTGGTATCTCTCCGCTAAAATTCGTAAAATCATGTAATGTCAGAGCTGGAAGGGATTTTGAAAGCCCCTTCCCCCAACCCCTGCATCGCACAGGTGATGAAACTGAGACCCACAGAGGGTTGTCCTTTGCCCACGTCCACACTGCTGACTTGCCTATTCATCATTAATTTGTACTTTTGTTCTTTCATTCGGTAAAACATTTTAGAAGTGCCTAAAAAGGCCATATACTGGAGCAAATATGAATAAAGCACGAGGAAGAGACTACAGGAACTCACACGCTAGCGGGACAGACGTAGAAGGAGATTGTTACAGCCCATGTAAGTGCTGTAATCGTGATCTGAACACAGTGGGGAGGAAGGCCTTAACCCTGTCTTGGGGAGCTGGGAAAGACTGTACAGAGGAGCAGTTGGTAGAAGTGGGTCTTAACGGATGCATGAGGGTCCGCCAGGCAGGGCTGAAGCCAGGATGCTCCAGGCAAGGAGAAGAGCAAAACAGCCCAGGAATCATGGAGGGGGATGATGGGGCCTAGTGACGGTTAGAAGCACATTGTGGTTTGAGGGTCCTTGGCCAGGAAGATGGGAGTTAAGGCCATAGAGGAAGGTAGGGGTCATACTCTGGCCTGCTCAGGCAATAACGAGTTGCTGGAGGTCTGTAGTCAGGAAGTGACCAATCTGATTGTTTTCCTTAGTATAGTAACATCTATGGCATTGTGGCAGATGACACGGAGTGTGACAGGCTGGTGGTAGAGAGACTAATAAGAAGATCAATACTGAAAATAAATCCTGGTAAAGTCCTGGATTATCTGGTGGTAATGGATTTGCAGAAGGGGACCTGATTTGGAAGTTGGTAATTAGTTGGTTCTGGGGGATGAGAGAGGAGGATGAGAGGAGGACGACTAATGTTTTTAGGTTGATGCGCTGGTTGGGAGGATGCCGGCAGGTTAGGGACTGCGAAGGAGGAGTGGATGTGAGCAGAGAGGGAAGGAGAAGAAAGGGAGGTGTCCTTCCAGGAGGAGAGAGGCGGCAGGCTGGAGACTGGAGTCTGGGTATCTGGATCCAGGTGTTATCCCATCAGCAGCAGATGTGTCGGGGCCAAAATCCCGAGTGAAATGTACTGATCCCCAGCTCCACACTCTAATCCACGTCGACATGCTGCTCCCGCCCTTCCCCTTGTCTGGACTCCAATTCCTACCGGGTTCTCACTGGAGTGGAGGGAGTGGACTCAAAGCCTTCTCTCACTCCGGTCAAGACCAAGGAGGCTTTGTTGCTGGGTTTTTGCTTTTTCAAATCATTTCCCAGGACTGATGTTACCCAGGACTCCAGGGGAGGGCCTGTCAGATGGAGTTTATTTATTTAATGAAAAGAACTTTATAATTTGGTTTTGTTTCCCCTTGCTTCTTTATTTTTCTTTCTACCCCCTTCTCCTTCCCTGGGCTTTGCAGGCGGGAAATGGGTCAGCAGTGTGGCCAAAACGTTCTTGAGTATTTAATTCTTCAGCTGTTTTACAAGCCTGCCTGGTTTATGTAACTAATCTCTCTTCTGCTTGTCCCTGGAGGAGTGTGTGGGATGTGTGCATGTGTATGCATGTGTGTGTGTGTGTGTGTGTGTGTGTGTGTGTGTGTGTTGGGGGTGTGCAAGGGGTGGGATGGCCGTGGGCAGGGGCCTGTTCAGTCAAGAGAAGGCCTGGAGCGCCTGCCTGTTTCTTCCTTATTGTGCCAGACTTTCGCTAGGTCTGTTTCTGTGTACATGCTCTTTGTGCTTTCTTGCTGAGTCTGGGAGCTGGCGAGGGGGTTTGAAGATTCTTTGAAAGGCGTAGAGAGACGCGGCCCCAAGGGTTGGTCATCTGTGGGCATCCTTGTGTCCAGAGGGGACACATTTTATCTAGAGCGGACAATAGCGGTGTGCTCGGGAATGACAGTCATTCCCAGGCTGCTGCTTTCTTCCTTGGAAAGACACTGACTACGAAGGAATTTTCTGCTGACCCAAATCTCCCACTCCGTATTGTCCTTCTGGAAGGACTGTCACCCACCCAAGCACAGCATCCCTCTGTATTCCTCAGGCTAATGACATCCTTCTCAACCAGTCTGTCAGGCTAAACATTGCAAGTGGAACTTTTTCAAAGGACTCTACATTGAGGGGCAATGGAAAGTGTGCAAAAGTCAGGACTGGGCTTTGGAAGTCAGGAAAATGTGGGTGGTGCAGGCCTGTTTCTCCTTGTCAGAAAACAGGTTGACTCTGTGAGTCCGAAAGTGCCTAAATGTCTTGGATTGCATCTCAGGAAAGTGTGTACACTCCTAATGAACTGAAAGCGGGAACAGAATAGTTTTTGATGCTTATTAGGTGCTAAGTACTGCACGAAGGCTCATGCACATCATTTAATTAAATTTGACAAAACCGTCAAAGATAGGCATTATTATTATTGTTATCATTATTTTACATTCTACAAATGAGGAATCTAAGGGCAGGAGAGTTAAATAATGTGTCCAAGGTGGTTCCCAGCGCAGAGTCGAGACTGCGTTCCCTCGACCCCACACGGGTGCCGGTATGATTTCCACAGTGGTTTCTCCTGCACTCACATATCAGGTTCCCCACCACAGAAACGTTATGTCAGGCAAGGTATGATTACCCCCATTTGACAAACTCGGAAGCTGCGGCTAGGAAAGGTTAAGTGGCTTGGCCAGAGCCACAGGGCTAATTAGCAGAAGCGGATTTAGATCTGGATTCTTAGTCCAGACTTTCCCCTACTTTGCTAAACGGCCTGCCCTTTCTTGTCACTGCTGTACTCAATCTTATTCCCGGGTCTTGTTTTCCGAAGGGTGGAAAATTCCCCTGTTTTAATCTCCAATCTTAAAGTGTAACTTAAAGAGCCCCAGGGAAAACAAATCAACTGCAGCGCTTTCCGTCAAGGCTACAAAATCTACCCCAGAGTTAATAGGACGGTTATTATATATAAAATAGTAACCTGATTAAAAACATATTTATTGAGGATTAGCAAGTCTGTAACAGCCATAAATCTCTTTCATGGTCATTAAAATTTTAAAATATGTTTCCAATAACAATGTAATTATTTATATAATAATTGCCTGAGTAACATAGAATTAAATGCATATTTAGAGAATATGGATGGATTTCAATCTCTAGCCCTCACATAGAGAGCCTGGGATCGTGGGGTGGGACAACGGTAACAACAAAGGCCTCTTTAGAAACAGGGAGAGTGAGCAGGGGGCATGAGGAAAGTCGGCAAGGCCCCCAGCCTCCCACCCCTGTGCTCCAGACCCGCCTGGGCTTCGGGTGTTTCCGTTGACTTTTCACATGGTGTTCATGCCAAGTATTTTCACTGTGTTTCCAGATGTATCTAAAGTATTTCCTGGGCGAGAGTCAAAGCAGAAGAAGAGAAGTAGTCAGTTCCAGCAGATCGGGCCACGGCAGGCCAGCCTATGTGGCTTGCCATCCCTTGCCTTGCCCAGCCAGCTCATCGGATTGCCGTGGCAGTGATGTAAACAAGAGGGATTACATAATGGTATCGTTTTGTCGCAACAAGGTTTAACAACCCCTGTAGAATTGTTGGCATTTTAGTGATAGTTTTACTGTCACTGTGATCTTGGGGACATTATTTACCATACACTGAGATGGAATTGATGGCAAAATGAGCAGTTCCACAGATGGTGTTTCCTGCTCCAGATCTGACCACGTGGTCTTACCCACACACTCCCATATGTTGCATTAGTTCTTTGTTCATTTATGCATTAAGCAAATATTTATTGAGTGCCAGGCACTGGGTAGGCATTTTAAGTGGGTAGAATAAGTCACCCCTGCTGGTATGATTCCAGGGTATGGGGAAAGACACTGAACTAAACTGTTCCCATCTACTTGTTGTTTCACTTATTCTTTCATTCAACAAATATTTATTGAATACTTATTGTGTACCAAGAACTAGTCTAGATGCTGGGCCTAGAGCAGGAAACAAAACAAAGTTGTTGTCCTCATGGAGCTTACATTCTTGATGTCTGAAAAAAGTCCATAGAGGGATGAAATGTTGCAATTTCACAGTAAGAAATAAGACTTGAAAAGGTATCCATATTAGACATCACCCTCTTTTTGTGAAAATGCCTTTCTTCTCCTCTTAGAAGCTTATAAGACCTAGGTGAGCTTATAAGACCAGGTTCTAATACACTAATGCACGTTAACTTCCTAAAAGATGCATCTCTAAGAACTTCTTTTACTAAATGAAGATGATAAGAAAAAGGACACGCTGCTTCAGTTCACAGAGTTAAGCAAACATATAAATAACCAAACATCTAGCTGCTTTCTCTGTGTGAAAGGTAATGTTTTCATATAGAGTAAAACTATTTCTATTTGCAGATGACATGATCTTGTATATAGATAATTCTAAGATATGCAGAAAAAAACTACCAGAACTCATAAATGAGTTCAGCAAGTTTGCAGGATACAAAATAAAAATATATTTTAAACACTAGCAATGAATGATCAAAAATATGGAAAGAAAAAAGTAAAACTATCTCTATTTGCAGATGACATGATCTTGTATATAGATAATTGTAAGGTATGCACAAAAAACTATTAGAAATCATAAATGAGTTTAGCAAGTTTGCACAATGCAAAATAAAAATATATTTTATACACTAACAATGAATGATCCAAAAATATATAAAATATATTTTATACACTAGTGATGACTGATCTAAAAATGAAGTTAGGAAAATAATTCCATTTACAACAGAATCAAAAAGAATAAAATAATTGCAAAGATGTGGAAACAACCCAAGTACCAATCAATACATGAGTGGATTAATAAAATGTAGTATCTGTACACCATGGAGTGCTACTCAGCTATAAAAAAAATGGTGAACTAATATCTTTTGTAACAACCTGGATAGTACTAGAGACCATTCTTCAAAGTGGAGTATCACAAGAATGGAAAAACAAACAGTACATGTACTCAGTACTAAATTGGAACTAATTGATCAACACTTATGTGCATATATGGAAGTAAAACTCAATGGAAATCAAGCAGATGGGAGGCGGGTGGAGAGGATGGGTAAATTCACACGTAAGGAGTACAATGCACACTATCTGGGTGATGGGCACACTTGTAACTTTGACTCAAACTGTATGAAAGCAAGTTATGTAACCAAAATGTTTGTACCCCCATAATATTCTGAAATTAAAAAAGAATAAAATACTTAGGCATAAATTTAACAAAAGAAGTATAAGACTTGCACATTGAAAACTACAAAACATTGTTGAAAGAAATTGAATAATACATAAATACAGGAAAAGACATCTTGTGCTCCTGAATTAGAAGACTTAATACGACTAAGTCCTAATAAGATGGCAATACTCCCCAAGTTAGTCTACAGAGGCAATGTATTCCTGTCAAAATCCCAGTTGCCTTTTTTTGTTTTTGGAGAAATTGACAAGCTGTTCCTAAGATTCATATGGAAATGCAAGTGAAAAAGAACATTGATTGACATTTCTAAATTTCAAAACTTACTAGAATGTTACAGTGATCAAGATTGTGTGGCACTGGCATAAGGATACACACACACACACATATATGTATGTGTATATGTATATGTATATATAGATTGAAGGAACAGAATTCAGAGTCCAGAGATAAGCTCTAACATTTATGGTCAAGAATGCCAAGACAATTTCAATGGGAAATGAATAATCTTTTCAACAAATGGTGCTGAGGCAACCTGATATCCACATGCAACAGAATAAATTTGGACCCATACCTTATACCACATACAAAAAATTACCTCAAAATAGGTCATAGGCCTAAATACAAGAGATAAAACTATAAAATTCTTAAAGAAAACATAAACATTTTTGTGACCTTAGATTAGACAATGGGTTCTTAGATACAACAACAAAACCATAATCAACCAAAGAAAAATTAAATAAATTGGATTTTATCAAAATTATAAACTTCTGTGCTTTGAAAGACAATAAGAAAGTGAAAACACAATTCACAGAATGAGAGACTATATTTGCAAATTATGTATCTGATGAGGGTCTAGTTTCCAAAATATATTTAGGACTCAATAATAAGAAAAGTAGCCCAGTTAGAAAATGGACAAAGGATTTGAATAGACATTTCTCCAAAGAAGATATACAAATGGACAGTAAGTACAGAAAAAGATGCTCCACATCATTAGTTATTAGGGAAAAGCAAATCAAAACCACAATGGGATCTCACTTCATTCCCAGTATGATAGCTAAAATAAAACATTAGACAATCGTGTTAGTAAGGATGTGGGGAAATTGGAACCCTCATGTCTTGCTACTAGGAATGAAAACTGGTGCAGCCACTTTGGCAAACAGTTCGGCAGTTCCTCAAAAAGTGAAACATATAATAACTATATGACCCAGCAATTCTGCTCCTAGGAATACACCCAAGAAAATTGAAAGCATGTTTCCACATAAAAATGTGTACACAAATGTTCATAGCAGCATTGTTCATAATAGCCAAAAAGTGGAATAAACCAAAATATTCATAAATTGATGAATGGATAAACAAAATGTAGTATATCCTTATAATGAAATATTATTTAATCATGAAATAGAATAGATGCTACAACATGGATTACTATGCTAAGGAAATACTATGCTAAGGAAATACTATGCTAAGGAAAGAAGCCTGACTCAGAAGATCACATATTATTAATATATGATCCTACAGATATGAAATGTCCACAACAGGCAAATCCATAGAGACAGAAAGTTGATTAGTGGTTTTCAGGGATTGGGGGAAGGAGGAATTGGGGAATGACTGCTAATAGGTGCAGGGTTTCTTTCTGGGGTGATGAAAATATTCTGGAATTAGATAGTGGTGATAGTTTCAAAACTTTGTATATATAGTAAAAGTCATTGAATTGTACACTTTAAAAGGGTAAATTTTATGGTGTGTGAATTATATCTCAATAGAAAAGTATTTAGGAAGAAAACTTGAAATGCAAATACCCTGAAGAGAAGTTATAACTGACTGATATTTTACCTGCCACAGTATCTGGTACATAGTAGGCGCTCTCTACTAGGTGCTCAACATATATTTATTGAATAAATGAGTGAATAATCAAATTATTGTCCCAGGAATCAGGAAATCCTTCTGAAGAGGGAAGACACAAAGGGAGAAGCTTGAGGGAGCTCTTCACAATACACAGCAGAGGGAGGGCACAGGTGGGGTGGAGAACGATAACTAAGAGATTTACCCGCGGCTGTCTGCATACTCCTGTCATCTCCTTTCTCTGACCTGGTTTGGTTTTGCCCCCTGGTGAATCTCTAGTGCCTGGAAGCTAGTAGGCTCTCAGTGAAGACTTGTTTAATGATGAAAACCTCAAGAACTTGTCTGAGACTTCTTGGTAGTTTTGGAGGAGATGAGCCTTGAGAAAAGGCAGAGTCTGGTAGGGCAGCCAGATTTACCTTTTGAAACAGGTTCCTTCTATAGGGCACAAAGTTAAACCTCCACCCCATGGGCCCTTTGCACAGCTGGGTACAAGGCCAGCGCATGTCCCCTTCTTTGTTCTCCCACTGTGTGGTTTGGCGCTACGCCAGCCCATGGGAAGGAAGGGGTGTTTCTGGAATGCAGAGCCTGCAGTCATCAGCAGACTTGCTCTGCCCGATGTGAGGCGAGGCCTGTGGGTGTGTCCTGCCTCTAAGCCGTGTGGTCAGTACAGCTGGCCGAGCATTACTGTGAGGGGCTTTATGACAATATCTGTAGTTAGCTAAGGATCATGCTCAGTCAATGGTACACATGTGTTTATGTATGGCTTCTGACATGTGTGTGTTATTTTTATTATTATTATTTTTCTTGAGACAGAGTCTTGCTCTGTTGCCTGGACTAGAGTGCCATGATATGTGTGTTATTAAAGAAGTATAAAATGTATAAAAGACAGACATACAATTATGTGTATGAGAGAAGCATGTATTCATTTATACTCATTTACCTTTAGGAATACCTTTAATGAATTTATTGGAATAATGTAAGAAGGACTGGACTTTGTTCATTCTTCTCTCTCACTAATTGAGGGTCTTTGGACATGTGGTCTGACCTCTCTCACCTGCAGAAGTTCTGAGTTTCATTTCTGGCTCTTGGGTTTGCCTTTTGCCACATACTTATGGACAGGATAAGGAGAAAGGAACATTAGAGCTGAAGTCTTTCTAGTAATTGTTCCCAAATAAAATCAAGATGCAATGAAGATAAAATTATCATACTAAATAAGAAGGTAATAATATTGCTTTCCACAGCGGTTGCACTAGTTTGCAGTCCCACCAGCAGTGTATGAGTGTTCCTGTCTCTCCGCATCCACACCAACATTTATTGTTATGGGACTTTTTGATAAAGGCCATTCTCACTGGAGTTAAGTGATATCTCATTGTGATTTGCATTTGCCTGATGATTAGAGATGTTGAGCATTTTTTAACACGTTTGTTGGCCATTCTTCTGTTGTCTTTTGAAAAATTTCTATTCATGTCCTTTGCCCACTTTTTTTTCATGTGTACCCCTTTAATATTTACAAATATTATGTATCCATAAAAACAAAATAACATAAATCATTTAGAGTGGTTTTGTTGACTTTCCAAGTTCAACCAGCTGGTACATGGTAGATATGAGATGCCAAATCTGTTTCTTTCTGATTTCAAATGTTTTGCATTTACTATATTTAGAAAAATCTTTTACTGTTGCTTCTTTGAAAACCCCCGCTTTTGTTGTAATTTGTTCTATATTTTATTTGTTGAATTGTGGATTTATTTTCTTTGCTCATTTTTTTCTCTTAGAATGTTCAATCTATAAAGTGTCTTGAGACTATAGAGATACCACTCCTTATTCTTTATTAATTATTCTGAGCATCAAGGGTATTTAACCAGGATTGGAATCCTGGCAGAACCAAGGAAGATTTCTTCATCACAACCTCTCATGGACCACCTGTGTATACCAGATCTTTCCCTCCCACTGCCATCCCATCATGCCCATTTGACTCTTTTCTCTCTGTTTATTCAGGAGTGTTTTTATGTTTTGTTAAATATAGAGCACAAAAATGTCCTATAAAAATGAAATCCCAAGTCAACATGTCCATGAGAAGATTACCAACTGGAATTTGCTGCTCTGTCTTCATCCTTAGAGGGCTACGTGTATATTCTCCAGTTTAATGAGAAATTCTTTCACGCATTTGAGTTATACAGAGTGTCAACCATATTCCAGGCACTGCTTAGGTAATGAACATAGCTTGGTTACAATTCAGTTTGATGGAGAAAGAATATGAGCTGATCAAGAAATAATCATGTGACATGATAGACGGCTGTAAGTTCTTAGAAGACAATGAAAGCAAATATAAAAGAGAGTGGATAGGGAGTGCTATTCTTTTGTGTGTGTCCAGGCAAGACCAGCAGACAAGGTGGCATTTGAACAGAGACCTCCAGGAAGAGAGGGTGGGACCCCTGAGGATATCTGGGGACAGGTGTGCCTGGCAGAGGGAATGATTAATGCACAAGCCTTGAGGAAGGTGTTTGTTTCATAAAAACTTTGCCCACTTTTTGATAGGGTTGTTTGATTTTTTCTTGCTGATTTTCCTGAGTTCTAAATAGATTCTTGTTATCAGTCCTTTATTGGATGTGTGGCATGCGAAAATTTTTTCCCATTCTGTAGGTTGTCTATTTACTCTCGTGACAGTTTCTTTGGCTGTGCAGAAGCTTTTTAATTCAATCAGGTCCCATTTATTTATTTTGGTTGTTGCTGTGATTGCCTTA
>CM052438.1:95355658-95394401 GCA_028533085.1 Varecia variegata
ACAACCCAAATGCCCATCAATACATAAGTGGATTAGTAAAATGTGGTATATGTATACCATGGAATATTACTGAGCTATAAGAAATAACGGTGATATAGAATCGCTTATGTTCTCCTGGATAGAGTTGGAACCCATTCTACTAAGTGAAGTATCCCAAGAATGGAAAAATAAGCACCACATGTACTCACCAGCAAATTGGTTTCCCTGATCATCACCTAAATGCACATTTGAGAATAACACCAATTGGGTGTCAGGCAGATGTGGGGAGTGGGGGGAAAGGATGAGTGTATACCTACATAATGAGTGCGATGCACACTGTCTGGGGAATGGACACGCTTGAAGCTCTGATTTGGGGGCTGGGGGGCATGGGCAATATACATAACCTAAACTTCTGTACCCCCATAATAAGCTGAAATAAAAAAAGAAGGTAATAATAATATTAAATTTTACTCTGCTGTAAACTAAGGCATATCTGGGGTAAAAAAAAGTGGCATTGAAGAAAAGCCTTTAACTGGGGAGCAGGTGAACCACCTCCCTCTGCAGCCATGTGTCACATGCAGTTTTGGTTTACATGCTCTTTGTCTCACAAGTTCTAAAATTATGTGATAATAGCTAACATTTTAGTATTTCCCATATGTCAGGCATTGTACTGGTACCATATCAACTAGTATTATTTTTCTTTTATAGACGAAGAAACTGAGGTACAGAAAACTTAAGGAACTTGCTCAAGGCCAATAGTTAACAGAGGACAGAGATGGGTTTCAAACCCAGGCAGTGTTCCCAGCACTCTTTTAACTACTAGACAACACTGCTTCCTGCTTTATGCTTCTGAGACATGAATTCATGAACTGAACATGTCATGTGCATCACTCCCAAAACTATAGAGTAAGAAGTAGGGTAAGAGTAAGGAGTGCTTTATCATTGATGGGGGATTTGAGCCATATCGCGGCTTTGCGAGAGGATTCCTTTTGGTGAGTCAGATGGCCCAGCTACAGCTGGCCCAGCCATCAAGATGGGCTTTGCAAAGCCCAGCACAGGATTCAGTTTCCACCTCTATGTCCTTCTAAGTTGATGACAAGCTGCAGTGGCCATCTTCAGAGCCTTGGTCTTCTGTAGTGGTCTACTCCTCTGTTCTTATTTGGTTGCTGGGCACAGAAAAAATAAATAGAGAAGCTATGGTAAGAAGGAGTCCTTTTAGAGGTGGAGCCAAAGAGTGCTTCTCTCTTGCCCTGTTTGCCACTCAAAGGTAGGGCTATGCCCAATGACTTGGGGTAGCTGGTCTGAGGGAGGTTTAGGTTGATCCCTGCTCTACATGGGTAAGTTCTGAGGCTTTGATTTATGACTGTGGTCCCCAACTCCTGGGCCATGGACAGGTACCATTCCAGGGCCTGTTAGGAACCAGGCTGTACAGCAGGAGGTGAGCAGTGGGTAAGTGAGCAAAGCTTCATCTGTATTTATAGCTGTTCCCCATCACTGGCATCATCACCTGAGCTCTGCCTCCTGTCAGCTCAGTGGTGGCACTGGATTCTCATAGGAGTGCGAACCCTACTGTAAGCTGTGCATGCAAGGGATCCAGGTGGCGTGCTCCTTGTGAGCATCTAATGCCTGATGATCTGAGGTGGAGCTGAGGTGGTGATGCTAGTGCTGGGAAGCAGCTGCAAATACAGATTATCACTAGCAGAGAAGTTTCACTGCACAATAAATGTAATGCACTTGACTCATTCCCAAACCATCCCCTCCCCTCCCCACTACCGTCTGTGGAAAAATTGTCTTCCATGAAACCAGTCCCTGCCAGATACCAAAAAGGTTGGGAACCACTGGTTTATGAGCAATAAATTCTTCCATGAAGTTTGTCTTTTCATTTTATTGGAAAACTTTCCTCATAAAGTCCTTCTCCAGGCCATCAAAACTGTCCCAAACTCTTGGGAACTGCTTTCCATCTCCTTGCCTTGTTGTCCCCCACCCCCACCCCATGTGTCTTTTTCTCTCTCCATTCCAGTCTTTCTCCCTCTCCAGTCACCCTACCCTCTATTTATGATCCCAAGAAGCTTTGTTTTCCTGGGGATGCCTTTTTGAAAAATTTGCTTCATCAGCAATAAAAACCCTTTCTTTTTAGAAAAGTCCCAGACCAGATGGTTTCACACCTGAATTTTACCAGACCTACAAAGAAGAACTGGTGCCTATCCTGCAGAAATTATCGAGAAGGAAGGAACCCTCCCCAACGTGTTTTATGAAGCCAACTGATACCCAAACCAGGAAAGGATACAACAAAAAAAGAAAACTACAGACCAATATCCCTTATGAATAGATACAAAAATTCTCAACAAAATCCTAGCAAACTGAATTCAGGTGCTTATCAAAAAAATAATCCATCACGACCAAGTGGGCTTCATCCCAGAGATGCAGGGATGGTTCAACATATACAAATCTATAAATGTAATTCACTATGTAAATAGAAGCAAAAACAAAGACCATATGATTCTCTCAATAGACGCAGAAAAAGCATTCAACAAAATTCAGCACGCTTTTATGATAAGAACACTTAAGAAAATAGGCATAGATGGGACTTACCTAAAAATGATACAAGCCATATATGACAAACCCACAGCCAACATCATACTGAATGGGGAAAAATTGAAAGCATTCCCACTTAGAACTGGAACCAGACAAGTTTGCCCTCTATCATCACTTCTATTCAACATAGTGCTGGAAGTCCTAGCCAGAGAAATCAGGCAAGAGAAGGAAATCAAGGGCATCCAAATGGGGGCAGAAGAGGTCAAACTATCACTCTTTGCTGATGATATGATCTTATATCTAGAAAACCCCAAAGATTCTGCCATGAGACTACTGGAATTGAAAAACAAATTCAGCAAAGTCTCAGGTTACAAAATCAATGTATACAAATCAATAGCATTCCTATATGCCAACAACAGCAAACTGAGAACCAAATCAAAGACTCAATATCCTTCACAATAGCAACAGAAAAAATAAAATACCTAGGAATATATTTAAGTAAGGAGGTGAATGACCTCTACAGGGAGAATACTAAACACTGAGGAAGGAAATAGCAGAGGACGTAAACAGGTGGAAAACCATATCATGCTCATGGGTCGGCAGAATCAACATTGTTAAAATGTCTGTACTACCCAAAGTGATCTACAGATTCAGTGCAATCCCTATTAAAATATCAACATCATTTTTCATAGATCTAGAAAAAATAATTCTATGCTTCATATGGAACAAGAGAAGACCCCATATAGCAAAAGCAATCTTAAGCAAAAAGAACAAATTGGGAGGCATCAATTTACCAGACTTCAAGCTATACTACAAGGCTATAGTAACTAAAACAGCACGATACTGGCACAAGAACAGAGACATAGGCCAATGGAAGAGAACTGAGAACTCAGGTATAAAACCATCCTCATATAAGCCATCTAATCTTTGACAAAGCAGACAAAAACATACACTGGGGAAAAGAATCCTTATTCAATAAATGGTGCTGGGAAAACTGGATAGCCACATGTAAAAGGTTGACACAGGATCTGCACCTTTCACCTCTCACAAAAATCAACTCACAGTGGATAACAGACTTAAACCTAAGGCATGAAACTACTATAAGAATTCTAGAAGAAAATGTTGGAAAAACTCTTATAGAAATTGGTCTAGGCAAAGAATTTATGAAGAAGACCCCAAAGGCAATCACAGCAACAATAAAAATAAATAAATGGGATCTGATCAAATTAAAAAGCTTCTGCACAGTGAAAGAACTATCACAACAGCAAACAGACAACCTACAGAATGGGAGAAAATATTCTCATGTTACACATCAGATAAAGGGCTGATAACTAGAATGTATATAGAACTCAGGAAAATCAGCAAGAAAAAAAAATCAAACAAACCTATCAAAAAGTGGGCAAAGGACATGAACAGAAACTTTTCAAAAGAAGACAGACTAATGGCCAACAAACATATGAAAAAATGCTCAACATGTAATCATCAGGGAAATGTAAATCAAAACCACAATGGAATATCACTTATCTCCAGTGAGAATGGCCTTTATCAGAAAGTCCCAAAACAATAAATGTTGGTGTGGATGCGGAGAGATAGGAAAACGCACATACTGCTAGTGGGATTGCAAACTAGTACAGCCTCTGTGAAAAGTAATATGGAGATACCTCAAAGAACTAAAAGTAGACCTACCATTTGATCCAGCAATCCCATTACTGGGCATCTACCCAAAAGAACAAAAGACAGTCTATAAAAAAGACATCTGCACTAACATGTTATAGCAGCACAATTCACAATTGCAAAGATGTGGAAACAACCCAAGTGCCAATCAATACATGAGTGGATTAATAAAATGTGGTATATGTACAACATGGAGTTCTACTCGTCCACAAAAAACAATGGTGATATAGCACCTGCTGTATTATCCTGGATAGAGCTGGAGCCCATTCTTTGAGGTGAAGTGTCCCAAGAATGGAAAAAGAAGCACCACATGTACTCACCATCAAATTGGTATTAACTGATAAACACCTAAGTGCACATACAGTAATAACATTCATCGGGTGTCGGACAGGTGGGAGTGTGGAGGAGGGAATGGGTATATACATACCTAATGAGTGCGGTGCGTACCGTCTGGGGGATGGACATGCTTGAAGCTCTGACTTGGGTGAGGCAAAGGCAACATATGTAACTTAAACATTTGTACCCCCATAATATGCTAATATAAAAAAATTAAAAAAAAATTTGCTTCGTACTGTAGAAATGCTTTATGGGTAAGACAAGACTCCTCTCCATTATCCGTAACATGAAGAATAGAAGTCTGTGTGTTGGTATGGAGCTTAGCTATCACCTAGTCAAACCTAACTCTCAACATCAGGATTGTCTTTACAATCATTATGTCAAACAGTCATCTCTTGGCTGTTTAAACACCCGCAGTGACATGGAACAGCCAGTTCAACTTTCAGATAATTCTGTTAGAAACTTTTTTTGTTATAGCAGAAATGCAATACCCACCCATTAGTCCCACTTCTGCTCTTAGCCATGTGACAAGTCTTTAAGAATTTGAAGATTTCTTTCATGGCTTTTGCCCCATTATTCACCCCAAGACATTATCCACTTCCTTTATTGAAGCTACATGTTTTGTTCTTTCAATGATTGCTTACATATCAGCACCTCCCTTGAAGGGAGATGCCTGGAAGTGAAGCAGGGAGGTCTAACAGCACTGAGGAGGACGTGGCTTCTGTGTTCTGTGTTCTAGCAACAAAGCCTAAGAATATGATAGTTGTTTTGTTTGGTAGCCACATCCCTATGTTAAACTTTTGGGAAATTAAATCTTTAAGTGTTTCTCACCAATGCTGCTATTTAGACATACTTCCCTGTGATCCAGTAACAGGATAGCGAGAAGAATGAGAATAGGTCCTCTTTCCTACTGAGAGGCATTCTCTGTCTGAGCCATGGCGACCTGAGCTGTGTAACAACTGGCCAGATGTGTGAGGGCTTCAAGTCATGTGCTGCCACGTGGTTGACTGAACTACTTGGTGAAGAAGTCTGAGTCGACCCTTGGCCAAGGTCAAGGGATTGGGTAACAGAAAACAGGCTGCTGCTTCATCAGATATTTAGCAGGATGAGACCCAGTTACTTGAATTGAGTGTGAAAATCAGGGTAGAATTTGTCAGAGAAGCCAGAGAAAGAATATCCACAGTTAGGAATGAGTGGAATTCAGTGGCTGCATTTTCATTTGTTGATAGGAGGGAAAGAAAGTTAAACATAATATCTCCTCTCTGAGCTTGCGTTGTTTAACCTGTGAGCATTTAATGTACAATTTATAGACCCGGATAAATTTTCATCCCTGTACTGAAGGCACTGTGTTGCAATCAGAAGAAATGTCTCCAGTATTCTTGGCTGATATTATAGCACACTGCTGAGAAACTACAAGGGGAAGAGAGATATGGCTGTATTCCTGAAGATTGCTTCTTGAAGTTTCCTCCAAGGTGGGGAGACCCTGCTTACTTCCTAGGATCCTATGGGCATCCCCGTGGCCAGAGATTTAGGAACCTTGTTGGTCACAAACTCAAACCAGGAAGGGCATCACCTCATGACCTCAGGAGAGGAGGTGCTCTGATGCTAGTGAGGGTGGAGTGGAGGCTGCAGTCTGCCCGGGTCAGCCGCAGTGGGAAAAGCACTGGTGAGAGAGGAGAAGGGGCGACATCTTCTCTTCTCGGTGGCTCCCTCTCCTCCACTTGCCTCTTTCTGGTCTCCTGGTTGCCTCCTCCTGCTGTTGGAGTGGACGAGCTGGGGGTCCCACATCAGGGTTTGACGCTGGGGGAAGGGGCTGGGAAGAGGTGGCCCTGGACTTTCCCTAGAGGTCAGCCTTCAGAGTCTGGACAGGGCTTCCTAAACTGGGCATGTGGGCTGGCCCAGCTCACTGGGGTGAAGTCTTAGGAACACTTTTGGCCTGAGAACATCCCTGCTTACTTGGTCCTATAGAAACTTAGCAGGGATGGTGCCTGGCAAGAGTCTCAGAGATCTCACCATCTCTCATCTTTACTGGTAAAGTCTGGCTCTGGAACCATCTTTCAGGTCACCGAAGGACCTGTGTTCCCAGCACAGTGCCTGGCATCTACTAGGCACTAAATCGATATGAGCTATTATCATAATTAAAAGCCAGATGTGTTTCCTCAAATAGGGCTGACCATTCCCAAACACGTTGCATCTGAAAGACCTGAAAGGATGTGGGGTCGCGTGAATCACCAGTGAGGAACTGTGTGGAGGCTGATTTTGCTATTCTTGCTCCTGGCAGACAGCTAAGCACAAAACGGCTTCCTGAACCTCCCCAGAGCGTCAGCAAAGGCCCTGGGAAAAGGACTAGGAACCTGCCTGTCCCTTGCTACGTTAGGCAGCAAACCCTGCTTTCCTCCGACAGGAGCAGCCGCCGACAGCGCTCCCTCTGCCAGACCCCAGCTTCCCTGCAGAGTCAGGCAGGATGGGAAAGGCGATGCCAGCCACATGGGGCTCCACCGGAGACATATCCTGGCCAAGGTGTGTTAGGAGCAGGAGAACGATGTCAAATTCCACACAAACTATGGCCCAGGAGCAGCACAGCAACCCCGAGCTTTACTTTTGTGCCCAAACTTCTGTCTATTATGTGGAAAGAAAAGCACTGTGTAGTTTTAGAACAGAACTCAGAGCTGTCGGGGGCTGGGCATAGGGCTGGGGGCAGGGCTTGGACCCCCCCCCCTCGCCCCGAGCTGTCCACTGGTCATGTGACTTTGAGGCTCAAAAGAGGCAATAATTGCACAACAGTGGGAATGTACTTAATACCACCGAACTGTATACTTAAAAATGGTTAAAATGGTAAATTTCATGGTCTATATTTTATCACAACTAGACAAAAAATACCACAGCTACCAACAAAGATGGCAAAGTACTAAATAAAACAACAGCAATGACAACAGTGGCAAAAATTTGCCCCCAGCTGTTAAGTGCAAGCAGTATAATGGGGAATAAAACAGCTCCTGGTTCTGGGGAGCTTGCGGACCAGTGGCCAGTGTGGGGTCCGTGTGTGTCGTGCGTGAGCCCTGTGGTGAAGGCTCCCCCAGTGTGCACTGTCATTACCAGGGCTCCAGCCCAGGCCTCTGACCACTGCCTGCCAGCATCATCCCTGGGACCTACGGCGCCTTTCCTCGCCAGAATGCAGCCGCTCCACCTTTCCTGCAAGTGTCCCACCCAGGCCCCCAGGACCCCAGCTGCCAGCACCGCACTAACCCAGATGCTCAGCACCCACGATGTCCTGCATCCTCAAGGCTGGGGCAAACATCTGGCACCTTCCTTCTCCTCAGTTAAGACAGTATGATATTTTCAAAGGAACTTTACCAAAAACTAACAGGAATAGATGAAGAAATAGTGACCAAAAGTACAAATTGCGCAAGCAGAAAAGTAGCTCTACTTCATCGAACACATACCATGTATTAATACTTGTCATAAAACTAAGTGTTACACGTATGTCATTTTTAATCCTTGCAACACTCTGAAGGGAACTCACTACTGTGCTTTCTTATAATCAAAGAAATTGCTGTGCAGAGGTCTTAGGCACACAGCAAGGCCAAACCAAGACTCAAACCCAGGGCTGACTGGCTCCAAAGTCTTCGTTTACTTTTTCCTCTCTCCTGCTCCTAGATTTCACATCTATAGGACGTGCGCGTCACAGAAACAGCAGAGAGCTCTAACGGATGCCCACAGGCTTCACAACAGCCATGCTGTACCCATTGTCTGCAGGCATAGTTTTAGGCCTTTTGCCTGCCTGTTTGTCTCTGACCGTGTTCTCAGCAAGCTCATGGGAGCAAGAGCTTTGATTGCTTTATGCAGCCCGTACCCCCGTTGCAAGAACAGAGCGTGGCATACAGTAGGTGCTCATAAATACTTATTGAATAAATGAATGAAAGACTGATCTCTCAGTGACCTACATGCTTCCCCAGCACCCATGGGCTGTTCTGCCTGTCCGTCTTGTCCTGCTGTTCAAGGACAGATGTCAACTTTTATCTGTAACGCATTTTTCAGACCCCAGAGTCTTCCTTCTTTGGTTTCTGGGTGACTCTATTGTCTCTCCACTAACTTATGAGGGCCATCAAATGAGCTAGACCTTTTGTAGCCCGGCTTACTTCCTTAAACTCCCTTTAGGACTCTGCAGACTACTGTTCACCTGGGCGAGTAATAATGGGGATAATGATCACAGTGATGATGAGTAACTCATGTTTATGGGGCAGTTAATATATTCTGGGCATCATGCTAAGAGCTTTACAGGCACCATGTCATTTAATTCTCACCACATCCTTGGACACAGATGCTGCACTTATCCCCATTTCACAGATGGGTGAAACAGACCGAGTGGTTTAGTGCAATGGCCAAAGCCCTGCATGGTTCTTTCCGCTTCCAAAACTTTAAACCACTTTGTACTTTGCAACCTGACATTTTTCTCCCACTCACTTTACAAATTACACTGTCTTAGGAAACACTCCACCCATCACAGCAGACCTCTGATGTCACAGTACCCTGCAACAGCCTACGAAGACAAGACCATGGCAGCATGAGAAGCAGCACCCGCTCTGCAACAGGTGGGATCCTTCTATGGTAGACCTGGAAGATCCCACTTAGCTGATGAGATTGGCCCATCTCCCCTCCTTCCAGGACCATCCACCAGCACCGTATTTCCTAACTCACTTCCTTTGAAAGAACACAGCCCTTCCAGAAAGCCCTCAAGCTGTATAAATTTTGGCTGGACCCCATTCAAGACCAGTATTTTACACTTAATCTGCTTCTAGATGGAGCAGTCAGAACCAGGAGGATTTATGAGGAGTGTTTTCCTGGAGCCTGACCTTTCTCTCATGTTTTATCATTTATTTATAGTCTCGTGTCTTCAGCGAAGACAGCCTGGGGCCTCCAGTTGTGTGATGCTATTAGATCGCCCCTCACTGCTGGAATGGATGTTCTTGGCAATGAAAGGAAGAGGTTGGGGGCAAAGGTGAAACATGGGGCCTGGAAGCCTCTGGCAGCCGTGGGATGACTTCTCGGTGACCAGCTGTGTGGACCACTCCTCCGCCCCCTGCCTCCAGTAGGTTTGGCTCCCAGTGGGCAGTTTCCCCAGGGTCTCTAGAGCCCCAGCCTGCTTCCTTAGTGCCTGGATGGCTCACCTGTCGATGGCCAACGCTTGAGTTCAGCCTTAGGGATGAGCACGACTGGGGAGGAGAGGAGGCATTTTGCTCCAGGATCAATTCATTTGGAAAAATAAGCGCACAGGATTTGAGCAAATGCCCATAATGCCCCTGGATTGGTTTCAGGTCTTTACAAAATCCATCCCTTCAAGGTTAAATGCTCCGTGATTCTAGAGGGAGTGAGCAAATTTGCATTTTCAGACGTGTCCAAGAGCCCTTTGTCCTTCCTCATCTCAACCGAAACCTGGATACGCCCCACTGAGGGGCTTCCTGTGCATCCTCTCCCAAGCTCATGCCCAGAGTGGCAGCACCACCCTCTTTCCACTTTCCTGAGTCACTTGGACATCACCCATCAAAGTGACCGCTTCTTTCCTCGAGAGAGTATTTTCTTTTAAAGTTCACAGCGTTCACTTTTTTGTCTTTCTGTTTGCTGCAAAGAGAACTCTGAATTCTGATGGAAATCTTGCCCATCAGAGAGACAGTTTTACATTCTTCCTGACATTTTGCAGAGTCACTTGTAGCACTGGTAAAATTGGACACCAGAACTTTTATATCCCCGGCCAGCCAAGGGGCATGGGCAGAAAGTCACCTGGTCTCCAGAGCTCTCACGGGCTCTCTCAGATGCGTAGGACAGTCCTTGGGGACTTTCCCCCATCCATGCTAGTGTTTATTGTTTAATAAAATATTTCACTCATGCAAAAAGAAAATATAATGTCTGCAAGAGTTAAAAGATAATGAAATAAATACTCCTGGGCTCATCGTGGACTGAAGAAATACAATGTTGCCAAAATGGTGAAGCACCTTCCGTGCCTGTCCTGTTGGTGATCTCCTCCCACGGGAATATTATGTTTATTGTTTGAAAGCATGTTTAGTAAAATGAATGCATTTTAGAATTTTGTGTGCATTTGAACTTCACATAAATAGTTTTGCACAGGCAATTTGTGTCTTATGCTTTCAGATCCGTTTGAGCTGATGCACGTAGCCGTAGTTAATTCATTTTCACCGCTCAGTGCTATTTCATCACCGGACTGTGTCGCCCTTCACTCACCATCCCTCTGCCCATCTGCGTTTGGTTGTTTCCCGTTATGGTACTAAAGTAAGGCTGCTATAAATGTCCTTGGCTATGTGTCCTGGGCGCATGGGCCAGGTATCCCCCGCGTGGCAGCATCTCATTTTAACCACCTTCCCCACACTCTCATCTCCTCACTAGGATTCTCTCCTTCTTCCATGACTTTGTTCCTGGTAATTGTCCTCAGAGACGATGGGCACACGGGTGGTGCGAATGCCCTTCCTTGGCCCACTCCTGCTTCAGCGGAATAACTAATGCTGACCTTCACACTGACCCCACCGGAAACCCTGACGTCCTCGCAGGCCAGCTGGCCCGCAGCACCCGACCCTCGTGCTCTACTGGCACCGCACGCCTTCCCTGCCTCAAAATCGCTCTCTTCGCCTATTCTCGCCTCCTGTTCCCCCTTGTTTGGTCTCTGCTTTCGAAGACAAATCTTTTACCCGATGACCAAATCCCCCATCCACCTTTCTCATGTTTGTATTTTCAGTCTATACGTTCATCGATGAGCCTACCAAACACGGAATAGGGCCTCCATGTCCCCTAAATCTTTGATGTTTTAATCTTAAACAACCGTCTCACCGCTGCCTTCTCTGAAAAACTTCCCTGCAGCCTTCGCCCCTGACACCCAGGCTCCCTCATGGCGTGAGCGACGCCCACTGCTCTGCGGAAGACGCACCATGCCCTCCCCAGGACCACCTCCGAAGCCACCGTCACAAGCCGTGTTTCGCCTTGCTGACCCAGTGCCTGCTCCTGAACTCCTCCTTCGGTTGGCACAGCATGCCACAGCTCTGACGGTCCCTCCGAACCTTGTCATCGTCTGTCCTCTTCTTCCTCTTGTACTTTCCCTAGATTATATAACACTTCAGAGATATTATCCGTGGCTTCCATTTTAGCCTGGAGCGGTGGGGGGCTTGTCTGGGAAGCTAGCTGGGACCCCAGTAAAGGACAGAGTGTAAAGCTGTGGCACACTGAGGCTCGGTCTGAACCTGCGGAGACATTCAAGGGGAGAAATAGGTTACAGTCTACTGTTATTTAATATCATTAGTTTTGTGCTTAAACTGCCTGGGATTTGGCCAGTGAGAGTTCCTTTGAGCTGGCTTTTGTGTCCTTTAGACATGTTCCATCATTCTCTGAGCTCTGCCTTATTTTCTGGCACAAAAAGTTGTTTCAGGCTTATCTTTTACTCTTCTTACCCAGCCCTGGAATTAGCCATTCTCCTAAGGAATCCTGGTCTCTTTCAGTGAAAAATGGCATTTAGAAACCAAAAGCTGGGTGCTCAATGAGTTTTCTACCATTGGGGTGTTACTGCTCCCAGCCCCTCTCAGAAGGCAGAGCTGGGGAACACACACACACACTCTCTCTCTCTCTCTCACACACACACTTACATTTATATATAGATAGATAGATGGATAACCATGAGTTCACATCTATCTCTCTAATTCAAATCCAAAGGATTCATCCTAGTTTTCTCCCTTTTCATTTTGGTAACTATGATGGCTAATTTTATGTGTCAACCTGAGTGGGGCATGAAGTGTGCAGTTAAACATTGTTCTAGGTGTGTCTGTGAAGGTGTTTCTGGATGAGATTAACATTAAATTGGTAGATAGAGAAAAGACAATTGCTCTTCCTGATGTGGGTGGGCCTCATCCAATCCACTGAAGGCCTGATTAGAACAAAAAGACTAAAAGACTGATTCATTCTTTCTGCTGACCGACTCTGAGCCAGGGCATCAATCCTCTCCTGCCCTCGGAATCAGATGGGAACTACACCACTGGCTCTGCTGGGTATCCAGATTACCAATGTCAGATCTCAAACTTCTCAGCCGCCATAACTATGTGAGCCAATTCCTTATCATAAATCATATTCCCATCTATCTATCTATATCTATCTATCATCTATCTGTATATCTATGTATCTGTATCTATCAGCCATCTATCATCTGTCTATGTATCTACATATCTGTCTCTGTCTATCTATCCATCTATCATTTATCTATGTGTCATCTGTTTATGTATCTATGTATCCCATTGGTCCTGTTTCTCTGGACAACCCAGAAGAATACTGTAACTCAGGAACAGCCTGGCTTCTACAATTCCCAATACATTCTCTTGTTTGACCGACTCTCCTATATAGTAACAATTTCCCTTCACTGCCACGATGCAACTCACCGCCCCTGCCTGGAGACCATGCTCACCTCCCTGAGGCCCTGCTCACCCATGCGGAGCTGCACTCCTGCACAGAAGGCTGCTTGATGAACTTGGGCTCCAAGATGCCTCAGAGGGCCCAGGGCACCCTCTCGTGCTGACTCTGGCCTCCTGACTCAGGCTGCACCTCCTCCCCTGCACCCTGAATGCCCCTTGCTCAACTGCACCAATGGCTTGGACTGGGCAAGGGAAGGGAGGAAGGGGAAGGGAAGGGGAGGGGCAGAGTGGTGCTGAAGAAAAATGAGGAGAGAACAGGAAGAGGAGGCTGCTTTTTCTTCTCAAAACTAGTTCCTTCATTCCCAACTATTTATTTGTCACTGCTATTATGTGTGCTGCAGGCACTTTACAATCTGCATATCTGAAACTACTCACATTCCTCTGTGGTGAAAACCCTTCTCGCTTCACCTCGCTGCTGGTGAGGGTGTAAGCAGACCAGTCTTGCTGGAGGACAATTTGACAATATGTTGCAAAAGCCTTTAAAAAACCCCCACATTTCCTTTGACCCCCAAATTACATGTTTAAAAATTGCTTCTAAAGAAATAATTAAAGATGTGCAGAGACATTTAGCTTCAAGGATGTTAATTAGAACTAAAATTGGAACATGTGGAATGGTTAGCATCAGGGAACAGGTAGGGTAAATTGTGATAAATCCATAGACGTGGATTCTATGTAATCAGTCAGCCAGTGCTGAATTACAGTTGTTGATGTGCAAAGATGTTTGTTGTACGAGGGCTGCCAGAAAGTACCCAGCCGTCGTATCCGGGTACCCATCATATGCGTATATCCATCGTATCCGTGTATCCATCATAGCCGTGTATCCATCGTATCCATGGCTGGATACTTTCCAGACAGGCCTGTATATTCACAAGCAAAAAAAAGCCATAAGCTTGAATGATCCTAATTTGCTATTAAAATACTAGAACTATATAAGCCCAGGGAAAGAAAAACCTTAGGGGAGGGTGTGTATATTAAAAGGAAATGGTAACAGTGAGATTATGGACATTTTTTTCTTTTCCCTTAACTGTGTTTTCAGATTTTTCTTCAACAAGTACTTTTTATGTACACAATAATGAAAGCTATAAAAAAAAAAAAACAAAGCCCACGTTCTTGGCTTGACTTAGCTATTTCTGTTACTAGTACAGACATTCTTGAAGTCATCGAATCCTTTGAACGAGCATCGACAACTCCTTCTCATTAGTCATGGGGTCCTGTTGGTTTTCCTTTCACGGTATTTCTTGGGGAGTCCTTTCTTTCTGTGTCTGCAGCTCGAGCCCTGAGTCCTCATGCCGGAACTGTTGCGCTGGCTCCTGTGGCACTGTCTTGACAGGGACCTCTGACCCAGGCAGCTGGAGGAATTGGCCTGGGGCAGTTCTTTGACCGCAGCTCTCTGCACAGAAACCCTCGGTGGCTCTCCTCTGCTTCCCGGACCGAGACTGGATTCCCCGGCCCAGCCCTCTGCACCTGGCCCCAGCCGGCACACTCTGTGCCCCAGCAAACGTGCCTGGCTTCAGTTTCTTTGGTGTTGCAGTTTCTTGCTTCTGTGGTTTGCTCAACAAATGGCTCTTCTGGAATCACTTCCCCTCCACCCTTGCTTCTGCCTCATTCTTCAGTGCCCCACTCACATGTCACCTCTTCCACGATGCCTCCCCATAGGCCCCGTTGGAAGGAATTGTCCCATCTCTGAACAATGTAGCATTGTGTGCCCCTCCCATTTTCTTCGGCTGGAGTAAATATGTACCACATTCAGCACTCTCTTCCTCCTTTCAGTTGGGCCAACTTTCCTCCCCGGTGGTACAGTCTGTCCACTCCAGAATCTGAGCCTTCTTCCTTGCAATTTCTTATCCTTGGCTCAACCTTCCTGTCCATTTCATTCCCTAATCTATGTTGGAGAAAACCAGACATTGAGATCGTAAGACTTGGACCTGATCTTCTTCCTTGAATTTACCTACTCCTCAATCCACTGAAACATAGTTTCTGTCCCCTTAAATGCCATCAGAATTGAACTAGCAAAGGTCATCAGTGATTTCCATTTGCTAAGTCCAATTGACTCGCGGACGTGAGGCATACAGCACAAGAAGGCTGACTCTGAAGGCCAGGATTTGAGTCCCAGCTTCCCCTGGCACTGTCTGTCTCTTGTTCAAGTCACCTAAGTCCTTCGAGGACCAGTTTCCTCATCCATTAAATGGAGAGGAATAATAGCTATAATAGCACCTTCTTACTAGGATTTTTGTAAAAATTAAAGGAGATGATGTTCATGGAAGGCTTGCACAGTGCTGGACACCATGAAGTGCTCTGCAAATATGAGCTACTGTTGTTGTCACACCATAGAGTCTGAGGTCATTACACTGGTCTCTGCCTACCCCCTTTGCCCTCACTGCTTACTGTGGTCTTCCCTCCTGCCCACCCCACACGCTCTGTGCTGCAATTACAGCAGGCTGCAGACAGCGTCCCAAATGTACTCTGTGCCATCTTGCAGTCTTCGTGATGCTCTTCCTTCCACCAAGAATATCCTCCACCCACCCCTGCTTGCCTGGTGGATTCCTTTCCATCTTTGGAAATGTAATTCATATGTCACCTCCTAGCAAAAGGCTCCCCTTCTCCTCCCCAATAGTGGAATTTACTTTCTCCTCTGCGCGATCTTTTTACCTTGTATGTGTTTCCATTGTTGCACAACCACACTGCATGATCCCTGATGTGTTTACATTGCCATAACCCCACCCAAATCTAAAATCCTTGACTCTGCCTCTATTTCTCTATTCAGTACCTATCACAGTGTGTGACACATATTGGACACTTGACAATACTTGCTGAATGAAAAAAAAATGGAAGGAGGCACAAAGCTCGGAGTGGCAGAGCCGGGAATTGAAACCAGGACTACTCACTCCTAACCCCATGTTCTTAAACAGACATCATGCCAAAGTCGCAGACACATTGAGTCAGTTTTCCAGGTTGTCATCGAATGTCTCATGGCCCTGGACTGACCCTGAGTGTGAGATTTACTGCCTGGTATTATAAAAGCTTTAGACTCCAGCTCATCTCAAAGGAGTTGCTCAAAGAAGGGGCTAAAGGACCTCAGCAAACAGTGGGCATCTGGAAGACCCTGAGGCTGCAGCCAGGAACCTCAAAGACCCCATCAAAAACAAAATAAAAACTCTTTTAAAAGCTCAGTGAAAAGAGAGAGACACTTTTAAAAAAATTTGATATTGACGTGATCTCTAGGCTGTGTTTATTGAAACAATCTTAGGTCCATAATCAAAACAATGTTTTATCATTTCCCCTCCAGGCTGGTCACAAGCTACAAACTGGATCACTTGACACATCTCTCGTGCACTTGAAACTCAACTTGAAACTCTGCCATTTTAACTGTACAAAGAAAAATAACTTTCAAAGCCCCACATATATATTTTTCTGATTCATCCTTTTGATATTTTACTTGGACCAAAATCCAAATTCATTTGGTTTTCTCCAAGCACATATTTGGGCTACTTCCATCATTGTTCTTGGAAATGATTTTTCCTTTTAACATACTGTACATTCGATACACAACCTGGTCAGAGCCGTCACAGGCCACAGCACTGACTCCCTCGTGGGCTGTCAGGAGCGTCTCTAAAATATTATGTCTTCTCGTAGGTTGACCAGCTGCTAGTTGTGCAATGTTCAAGAAAACGTGTGTGTGTGTGTTTATGTCAGCAGGAGTGCGTTTGTGTCTGCTGGGGAAAATGCTGGGTAAGCAGGTTTTTCAGGGGGTTTGGAGCATTTCTGTGGCTTGTTTGCTGATACGAGCAAATGTTAGAGTATGTTTTGGGCAGATACGTGCATATGCTTTCATTTATCTGAGGGAGTAATCCCAGGTATAGCAGACTTAACACGGGGAGACATGGTGTCCCCGGGCGGTGTCGACAGGGCATGTGTGTTAGTAGAATAAGGAAAGCTCATCAAAACTGGGCAAAATGTCACCTTGGCATCCGAGAGGAGGAAGAATCAGCTGGTTCCCCTGCTGTGGGGTTTGACCAGGGCAGCTTCCAGGAACTGGGGCGGCCCGTCTGGAGCAGGAGGATGGAGCCAGCCAGGCTTCCACCCGAGGTCACGCTGCCAACCTCCTTGTCTTCCCAGGTCACCCAGTGGGTCCACTGCCCTCGCCAAATAGACCTCAGCTCCTCCTCGCAGCCAAGCTCCCGTCCACATGGGTCCCCAGCCTATCACCTTGCCCCTAAGTGGCCTTTGCCCCTCCCCCCTATGCTCGAGTGTCTTCTCCCCTGTCACTTCATCCCAATCCGGTCTCTCTCCGTTGTCGGTCCTAGCTACCTGCTTCTCCTCTTGCCGTCTGCTCCGTCTCAGTCCACCCCATCCTATGTCATCTTTGCCCCCATCTTCCCCATCATCCCCCGCCTCTGCTCGTCTTGGGCTCTGCCCTCCTCATTCCTGGCCGCTCCTCTTCCCGGCCCCCCTCCCTCCCCCAAGTTCTGGGTCTGTGCCACCAAATGGGCATGCAGGCGGATCACTGGCAGGTAAGGACAACCACAGCAGAAGACCAAAGCAAACTAAATGCTGTGCTCGGCAGGAGTGATTATAATCCTTTAACGTAGCCTGCAAATTCCTTTAACGTAGCCTGTTGTTAACACACAACAGAAGGATCAGAGCCAATTAAGCAGAGATGCTGCCTCTGGCTGATTGCAGTACATTTTTCATAAATGTTACAGCTGGATACAATGACCAGATGAGCTTTAAGTTCCTCCCAACGCTGAGACTCTATGGTTTGTAGAATATCACAACTGTAATATTTTTAAATGTACAACCCAGGGTGCTATATCTGTCTCGTCCAATCGTGGCACAGGCTACCCAGGTATGCCCTGGCTGGAGGGAAGAAGGCCTGGTGCATCCTGAACGCTGCAGAGTTGTCTGACAGGCATCACTGTCCCCTCCTGTCACTGCTGCAGCCGGAGCCAGGGGACTCCAGCACACCCAGAATTTCCACAGAGGCCAGAGTTGCTGCTTCCCAATTCCTCCCACGGTTTAGGGAGGAGACGAGATATCAGTGTTCTCATTGCAGTGTTGCTGTGACTTCAAAACACCATAAAGCACACTGAGGATGGCCCCGGCCTAGCCCTCAGCCCCAACCGCAGTATTCTCTTGGTCCTGAGAGGCCAGCCGGAACACCGCGGGCGTCCAGCCAGAGTAGGTGGTGCACGTGGGTGTCAGAGTCTCCTCTAGTCCCTGCAGGACATCCTTCCTGGGGTCTTCCGCCAGAATCCAAGTTGCTAGCAGGTAGGGCATTGGATAGAGATCTTGGCTTGATCAGCATCTGACCAAGTGCGATGGTTAGTCTTCTGTGTCAGCTTGGCCAGACCACAGCACCCAGATGTTTGGTCAAACACATCTGGATGTTGTTGCGAAGGTAGTTTTCAGATGAGATTAACATTTAAATTGCTAGACTTTGAGTAGATCAGATGACCCTACATCACGTAAGTGGGCCTCATCCCATCAGGTGAAGGCCTTAGGAGAACACAGACCAACATCCCCTGAAGAACAGGGAATTCCGCCCCCAGGTGGCCTTCAGAAACAAGGCTGCAACTCTGACTTTTCCTGGGCCTCCAGACTGCTGGCCCACCCTGTGGATTTTGGACACGTTAGTCTCCACAATCCTGTGAACCCCAATTCTTTAAAATACATTTCCCTTCCCTCTCTGTGTGGGTGCACGTGTACACATGCACACACACACATACACACACACAAACACACATACACACACTCACACACACATACACACACACTTACACACACATACACGCACACACGCACACACACACCCTATTGGCTCTGTTTCTCCGGAGAACCCTGACTGATACACCAGGTGAGGCCTAGTCTAGAAGGAGCAGAAGGTGCCCTTTGTTTCATTGCTTAGTTCATCACGGCCACAAGATCCTTGGAGCAACTCCTTGAGTATCCAGGAGAAATTTGCTCTTGGATAGGAGACCGTAGTGCTAACCACGAGATATCCCAACTTCAGGGTGACCAACCTTCCTGGTTTGTGTGGGACTGAGGGATTTCTTGGCATGTGGAGCTTCCAGGGCTAAAACCGGGAAACCAAAATAAATTATCAACCTAATCCACTTTAACAACCCGGGCTACTGACCTTTTCCACTCAAATGGCCAGCATTTCTGAGAACATCAGAGGGAGCCCCTCTGGTATATTTGACAAGGAACCCTTGTGCCTAATGTCCCCTGGATCTTGGTTACTGATGCAACAAGCACGCAACCCCTATCGCAAACGTGCCATTTTAAGGCCCTAGTGCTGCATCCAAGAACCACTCAGAGCTTTACATAAACATACTCTCCTAATGTCCCCAAAGCACTTTAACTCTGCGTGTGCCTCTTGCCAGCAAGTGCATTTACACCCTGGCTGTGGAATAGTCTTGGGGTTCTCAACACTGGCTGCCACAAGCCACAGCTCTGGGGTGCTGGGGAGCCGCAGCCGCGTATGTGTGAGGACAGGTCCTGCCTTCCAGACTCTGTGACTTCCAGCACTCTGGGGAATTCGCCTTTGGCTGTCACGAGCCCTCCGCATGCCCTCCTGTGCTGAGCTCCCAGGCTGAACTTCTGCGCTCAAGCCCTTGACAGAATCTAGGTGAGGTCCTGCCTCTCCCTCTGCCAAACTCCCTTCCTTCTGGACGTGCTTTCTTGGCTGCCCAATCTGTCCAACTGCACTGTGGAGAAGGGCGCGATGGGGTTGATGCCCCCTTGCCTGATCGCCCAGCTCCTCTCCTTCCTCACTGTCACCGCCACTCCGAGAAATTGGGGACTGGAGGGCCCCCAGGCCTTCAGGCCCTCACAGCCCAAACAGCTCCCCGTGGCATGTGGTTTTTGATGTGAGAAGCTGCATATTGGGGATTATTGTGTTGTTAGTTGCCAGACACTAAGCTCAGGGCTCAGAAAGGCCAAGCCCGTGCACTGTCATCCAACTAGAGTTGCTATAGCCACGAAACATGCCACCCAGAGAGGCACAGGTGTCTGCGGGCAGAGGCTGAATCCCTCGATGGCCTCCGTGGCAGAGACTCTGCTGGGCGCTTCACTCTGGGTAATAGGTAACACTGTCACCACTTTACAGACAGTACGTGCACTCAGAGGGGTTGCATAGTGTGTCCAGTGGCACACGGTAAGTAAGCAGTGGAGCGAAGCTTTGATCCCAAGTTTCTCTGACTCACCCCAAATACCAGTGTCCTTCCTCCCATGCCTCGCAGCTTAGCAAAGCACAGACACATGGTATGCTCCAGTCTCCACCTCATCCTCTGTCCACTCAGAATCAGGATGGCGTGAAAGATTGTGAAACAGGACCACAGAGCCCACCCCCGTCCCTGCACTCATTTCTCCCACTGAGGTGGAAGCCTGCGCTTCACGCCTTGAACGTGAAGGGGTTTTGCCAGGCAACTTGACCTGGTGAACGTGACGTTAGCAAACGTGACGTGAGATGGGACTTGAAAGGTGCTTGTGCGTTGGGGTTTGCCTTCTCTGCACGGCTGTGCCTTTGTTTCCCATCCTTCTCCCTCTGTCTACCACTTCCCACCTCCTTCTTTTTCAGACTCGTTGTGTCCAAAGTCTGTGGGGGTGGCGTGGGGGTGGGCAGCGCAGCTTCTCCCTGGGACTCATCACCCCTCTACAGCAGAGCGAAGTACTAGTTCTCCGGCTCATTCTTGTGCCTTGCAAATTCTAGAGCCTCAGATGCTTCAGGAACTCACAGCTTTTCCTTCTTTCCTTCTCTCTGTTGTGTCCGGTGCCTTGTGGTTTTGTTGGGTTTGGGGGAGCACAGTGGGAGAGGGAGGAAGAAGAGATCTGATCCCCGGGGAACGGGGCTGAGGTGAGCTACAAGACGCTGCGGCATGTGCACTCCAGGGCACAGCTGGCTTGTCTGTCAGTATAAGGATCAATTTCTTTTGATGTACTCGTTCTTTCCCCCGTCATCCAGTGTACAAGGGAGGCCTGCAAATGTAACATAGGCTGCATTTCTCACGACCTATAAACCCTGGCTAGTGAAGCTTACAGTCTGATGAAAACAATCCCAAAGGCACGGATGTCCTTCCCTCCCAGATTGAGCAGGTCCATTATTGTTATTATTGTAGGATGCTATGTTAAGGCACTCAAGCAGTGTATGAGAACGTAAAGTAAAAGCATAAACATATTTCAGATTATCAATTTTCATGTGTCTTTTGCTAAAACAAGAAAGTAAGATTTGGTTTGGTATTTTTATGGAAAGTACACAGCAACCGTGAGAATAGGGGATGGCAAACTTTGGCCAAGGATAAGACAGTAACTATTTTAGGCTTTGCTTTCATGGGTTATTGTTGTAACTACTCAGCTGCTGTTACAGCAGAAAAGCAGCTGTAGTTAATAGCAAATGAGTGAGCATGGCTGTGTTTCAATAAAGCTTTATTTACAAAAACTGGCAGTGGACTGGCTTTGGCCCAGGCAGCTGTAGTTGGCCAGCCCTGATCTACACCATGGAGATTCTGAGCTGTGGGCACACAGTCTTCGGGGTTATAAGTCAATCCTCCCACGATGCTTACAGGTGCTAGGATGCTGGTGTTGGGAAGGACCTCAGATAAGGCCTGGTATAAGATCTAGTCTCACCCTCTCATTTTACAGATGAAGCAACAGGGCGTAGAGAAGTGAAGCAAATCACCCAAAATTAGGAAACAGAACTCATTCTCCTGACTCTGAGCCAAGGACATACCAGTTGCTGCATATCCTTCTTTGAATACTTTCAATAAGTCTCCAAGAACCTTTAACAATAACATCTAACACACAGACATATGCCAATTGATAATTTACAAAGGTAGAAAATGATATCCTATCTTATACGTGAGCAAACGGAAGCTCGTAGACTTTCAGTGACTTGCCCGTGATCATAGAGTCAGGCAGTAATAGACCTAGACACAAGCCCATGCCTTTGGTGCTCTCAAGCATTGCTGCTCTGCAGACACAAACTCTGCAGATGATGCTCCACCTGTGTACGTCTGGCAAGATGCAGAACAGGTAGAGAGAAGGTGGTAACTTCCCATTTAACTCGTGGCTCTGGTCCGAGTGTGTTTCTGGGTAGAGTACTGGAGGCAATCCTTCTTGGTTCTGTCTTTGGAGATTCAATCCTGGGAGTCTGGGCCTGGCTGGATATGAAATTTTGAAGTGATTCCAGTACTTTAAGTCAAGGATCTCTAGTGCTTCCTGGTGCTACCCCATTACATGCAAGATTCTGGCATCCACATAAAGCTTTTGTAGTGTATGTTCTCATGGATTAGAGAGTGCAAATCACTCAATGAATAGAAATGATTAGGTACAGAATAATTCAGGCAGACAAGCTCAGCCCTAGAGATGCTTTCTGCAGCCTTTTTCCTCCTGGGGGAAAGAAGTGGTGAGTACTTGCATCCTGATGGCTGGGCACACCTGGTGCAGTTCGGGGTGCCCTGACAGCAGGGCACTGCCTGGTTTCTATCAGTCCCACCCCTTCCAGCCTCTCAGTGACACCCTGCCAGGGCAGTGGTGCCTGGCGACCTCTTCCCACTCACATTCCTGAGCACTGCTGAACCCAGCCCAGCTAAGCAAAGCCTGCCAAGCAACCCGGCACACAGAGTGCAGTGAACTGCCTAGAAGAATGCAGGGGCTGAGGCCAAGGCTTGCTTGGGTTTGTTATCATTTATTTTGGTGTATTTATTTAATTGTATTTGCAATTTCTTCTTTATTTTCCTTCCTTGCTCTTGCATGGCTCGTGACAAGACATTCTGGCATTACATTTAATTATACTATTTTTAAATTTTCCCTTCACTCCAAGGGGCAAATGCTTTTCAAAAAACTTGATGGGATTAAAACTAAATTGACCAGATGGCTTCTTTGCACCTAATTTAGCATAGTCCAGTGGTGCCAGATTTCTAGGGCACAGGGACCTATTATCCTCATGTTCACTTCCTTGAGTTGCTCTACTCTGTTCTGCCTTTTATATTTATCAATTCTGGAAATGGAGTTAAGGAAATGTGCAGATGTTACTGAACTAAGAGGAGCCTTGGGGCTTTAGGATTTGGCAGAGAAATGTAGCAATGTGCTGGGAAGAGTCCCAAAGATGCATGAAGGGTCATCTCTTCATCTTCTAGTTCTGCTTCCTAAAGCCCAGCTAACAAAGGGGGTAAATGGTCTAGAACTACAAGGCTAGACCTGGGCTTCACGTTCTTCCCTGTTGTGTTCATTGCCCACATTTGTTAGAGGCTATGAGAATTTTCTGGTTAACAGATTCATCCATCCATCCAATATTTTTCTAAGTTCTTCTACCACGCCAGACACTGAAATAGAAGCCAGGGATATTACTGTAAATACGACAGACAATTTTACCCTATCTGAACCCACGATCTATTTGGGGGAAAATATTAAATAAAGGTAAGCCAGGTGTTACTGCAACCCCTCCTCTTTCCTTCAAAGGGCAGTATTCCATAAGCTACAAGACAATTAAGAGGTTTGGATTTATAGCATGCCTCTGAGAAGTCTTCTCTGGGGCCTACAAGGTTCTGCACCTCTCTGTTGTTGACAGCCATGAATGATCCAGCACCTGTGTCTACACACAAAGCTGCTGCCCACTTCACTGGATCCCAGGCAGGGATGAAGAGGAGTCTCTTTCCACATGGCAGCACCACGGCGAGTGGTACATACACAATGTTTCTTATGGAAGAGTTCTGGTGATTGCAGAAGGAAAATTCCAAGTTAAAAGAAACAAAGGTTGAGTTATATGTAGACTGAACTTCCTATTTTACTGCACAGAGAAAGGAACTTTGTCTTAGACCTTCACAAGGAAGACATCCTTCTCTGACCTGGCTGCCCTGATATCACCATTCACTTTTATATTCACATGCATTCCTTCTTTAATTTATCAGTCTAGCAGCCCCTCAAACTTTTCCTCCAGAAAAACAAACCTCTTCTACAGGTTGAGGCTCTATGCTCTTCCTTTGAATCTTCAGTCTCAAATAGCATTAACTAGATGAACACAGACGTTTACTGACTCTAAATGTCTCAGGCTGCAGCCCATGAAGGAAGGTGTAAGTGGATCCTGTACCTACCAGTGAAATCTGGTGACCAGGTGGTTCCTTCTTTAAATGGCATGTTAGCTAAAGATATCACTCTAAGATAAACACAAGGTTTCCTTAGAGCCCAGATAGTTAAATCCCATGCTGGGAAAATATTAATAATATTTCTGTATTGGCAGGGCTTTGTGGCCTAGTCCTTTAGAAATAATGGCCATGTGAGTGGGCTAAAGAGCCTCCAGCTCTTTCCTGTTCTGATCAAGCCTGGAAACACCACACTATAGTAACCTTAGTTTTTAATGGTTATTCTGGTTTATTCTATTTATAATTTTTGGAATGACCCCAACTCTGATTAAATTATTTTGTTTCTAGTCTCTCTTTAACGAGGAAGGGGAGTCTGAAAATTTGTTGCATCTCAAAAATATATACAAATTATTTAATTACCATTGTTTTAATTACCCCAAAGGAAGAATGCAGAGTTCCCTGATGTCCGTAGCTGGGGACACCAGACTTGATCTGACAAGAGAGGAAAGGGGTTCCTTAAGGAGTTGAGATGTAAAAAGTAACTAAGATTCTTCCACTTTCAGTCAATAAGGAGTAATAGGGACTGGATTTACCCACACACTTGACAACACTAAAAAATGGACAAAATATATGACACAAATGACACTCAGGATATTGACCATCAAGTAACAATCAAGTGTGATTATTAAGATGTAGGAAAAAATGAGGGGAGCCCTAGGATTTCCCCAGCTTGCCATCTGGAAAAAGTTTTCAGACTGCAATGCATGTGAGAGGAACCCCAGCAGAGCCCAGTTGTTTCCCTGAAGTGAGGAGGTAAAGTTGGGATTCTAGAGGAGCCAAGGAAGCTAGAATTCTCATGGAAGATCACTGGAGATGAGAGATATGTGCAGAGAGAAAGTTCCAGAGATCTTTAGAGGATCTCTGTCAAGTACTCAGTTGAGCAATAATCAGACCGTGCATGTGAAGAAATTATCCAGGGCTGGGGAAAGAATCACCTTGAGTTAATTAGTGGAAACAGTAACCAAATGTCACGGAGGTCCTGTTCTCAACAGCAATGATGGAAAACCGCATAATTAAAGGGGCACCTGTTAGAATTCTAAGTGTCTTGCCTCAATAGTGGGGAGAGTTATCCTTAGACTAAATGCAGCTCTGGTCCCAACTAACAAAGTCTGAAGCAAGTCCTGAAAGGATCAAACTGTTTTCAAGTACCTTAGCCACATTCTACTCAAATTTAAGAATTCTTGTATCAAACTTTATAAGAATACTTGGCTGGGCATGGTGGCTCATGCCTGTAATCCTAACACTCTGGGGGGCCGAGGTGGGACAATCGTTTGAACTCAGGAGTTCAAGACCAGCCTGAGCAAGAGCGAGACCCTGTCTCTACTAAAAAAATAGAAAGAAATTAGCTGGACAACTAAAAATATATAGAAAAAAATTAGCTGGGCATGGTGGCACACACCTGTAGTCCCAGATGCTCGGGAGGCTGAGGCAGTAGGATCGCTTGAGCCCAGGAGTCTGAGGTTGCTGTGAGCTAGGCTGACGCCATGACACTCTAGCCTGGGCAACAGAATGAGACTCTGTTGCAAAAAAAAAAAAAAATATAAGAATACAAAAATATCCAGCACATGACTAGATAAAAGTCACAATGTCTGGCATCCATGAAACAAATGACTACGCATGCAAAGAAGCTGGAAAATACAACCCATAGTGAAGAAAAAAAATAATCAAAATTGACATAGAAATTACATAGATGATAGAATTAATAGAAAAAGACATTAAAACAGTAATTACGACTAAAAGGTAGAGAAAAGATAGAACATGTACAGTAGAGATGTGAAAAATATAAAAAAGACTCAAATCAAACTTCTAGAAATGAAAATTGCAACATCTGAGATTAAAAAGTACACTAGATGGGATTGATGACAGTTTATACACTGTGGAAGAAAAACGTAGAAACTTAAAAACATAAAAATAGAATCTATAGAAAATAAAACATACAGAGAAAAAAAATATCAAAAAAAAAAAAAAAAAAAAAGAATAGACCACCAGTGAGCTGTGGGGCAACTCAAGAGGCCAAATATCTGCATAATGGAATTCCTCAAAAAGAGGAGAAGGAACACACACACACACACACACACACACACACAAAATTGAACAAATAATGGCATTTTTTTCAAATTTTATGAAAGCTACAAATCTGCAGATCCAAGAAATTCAATAAACTCTAAGCACAAGTAACACAAAGAAAATTACATGCAAAAAATTATAATCAAACTGTTTAAAGCCAGTTATAAGGAGAAAATCCTAAAAGTAACCAGTGGAAAAAGATACATTCATACAAAGGAATAAGGTAAAGATGACACACTTCTCTCTGGAAACAATGCAAATGAGAAGACAATGGAACAGCATCTTTGAAGTACTAAAAGAAAAAGAATTGTCTAGAATTCTTTACTCAGGAAAAATATCTTTGAATAATTATGATAAAATTCAAACTTTTTCAAATATACAAAAGCTGAAAAAAATCATTGCCAGTAGACCAGCATTAAAAGAAATGTTAATGGAAGTCTTTTAAGCAGAAGGAAAATGTTACTAGATCGAAACTGAATCTCCACAAAAGAATGAATAGTACAGAAAATGGTAACTACATGGGTAAATATAAAGACTATTTTAAATTATTTAGCTATATTTAAACATAATAGACTGTTTCAGTAAAAAACAAGAGCACTATAGTTTGGGGTTTATAACACGTAGAAAAAGTATAACAGCCATAGCACAAAGATGGGAGGGGAGAAATAGAAGAATATTGTTGCGAAGTTCTTGCACTAGTCATGAAATCTTCTAATATCACTTGAAGGTAGACTTTAATAAGTTAAAAATGTGCATTATAAACTCTAAATACAACCTGTAAGTACAATGGAAAATTACATTAAAAAACTAAGAAAGGAGATGAAATGGGAACATACAATCAATCCAAAGAAAGGTAGAAAAAAAGAAAAATAAACAATGTGACAAACAGAAAACAAATAAATTGCAATTTAACTATATAATCACATTAAATATAAATCATCTAAATACCTTTACCCAAGGGCACAGAATAATAAATTGCATAAAAAATAAGATGGAATTTTATGTTTCCTAGAAGGAACTCATATTACATATAAAAACACAAACATTAAAATTAAAAAATGGGAAAAGATATGCTAATATTAATCAAAAGAAAGCTGGAATGCTATATTACTATCGCATTAACATAGATATCAAAGAAAAGAATATTACCTGGGATAAAGAGGATTGTTTCATAATAACAAAAGGGTCAATTCAAGAGGACATCACAAATCTAAATTTTTATGCAACTAATAACAAAGCTTCAAAATACATTAAGCAAAAACTGATAGATCTGCTAAAAGAAATACACAAATACAAAATTACAGTCAGAGATTTCAACATCCCATAAGCTAATAATTGGCAGAACAAGTGGACAAAAATCACTAAAGATAAAGAAGACTTAAGAATACTACATCCAAAAATGGCAAAATACACCTCAAGTGGACATAAAATATTTACTGACATATGCTATATTCTGGGCTATGAAACAACAAATCAATTAAATCAAATCAGAAATCAGTAACAGAAAGATTTCTGAGAAATCCCCAAATATTTGAAAACTAAATTATATACCTCTAAATAATCTATGGGTAAAAAAGATATCAAAAGTAAAATTAACAAGTATTTTCAACTAAATAAAAATAAAAACACAAAATGTTAAAACTTCTGGGATGCATCTAAATCAATACTTTGAGGGACATTGGTAGCAGTAGCTCCTATATTATAAAGGAAGAAGGGTTTTGAATCAATGATCTCAGCTTCTACCTTAAGAAACTAGAAGAAGAACAAATCAAACCTGAAGGAAAGGGAACAATGAAGTTCAGAGTGGAAATCAACGAAATAGGAAATAGAAATAGAAAACCAATGAAATCAAGCTATTTCTGAGGGTGGGGCAGGGAGAGAGAGAAACATGCAAATTACCAATATCAGGAATGAGAAGAGAAAGATGACACCACACCAGCTCCTACAGATATTATAAAGATAGTGGGACAATACCATGAATAACTTTATGTTAATGAATTAACTGTTCAGACGAAATGGGTGAATATCTTGAAAAATATAAATGACCCAAGCTCACTCAAGAAAAATAATTTAAATAGCCCTGTATCTATTATATTTTTAAAATTGGGTTGGTAGTTGAAAGTCATCTCACAAAGAACACCACAGACCCAGATGATTTTGAATCACCAGAATTTGGGGGAATTCTACCAAACACTCAAAGAAGAAATAAATACCAATTCTACACAAACTCTTTCAGTAAACAGAAGAGGGAGCAATCTTTACAATTACCTTTACAAGGTCAGTATTAGCCTGATACCAAAATTGGCAAAGACATTTTATAAGAAAAAATTCTGGACCAATAGTCTTCCTAAACTAGAGGCAAAATGCTTAACACAATTTTTATCAAATTCTGTCTAATGATATATAAAAAGAATAAAACCTCATGATGAGGTAGAGTGTATCCCAGGAATAAAGGTGGTTTAACATTTAAAAATCCATGTTATTAACAGATTAAAAAAGGAAAATAAGTTTTTCCAAAGATGCAGGAAAAACATTTTACAAAATTTAACATCTATGATTAAAATTCTCAGCAAACTAGGAATAGAAGGAAACTTCCTCAATCTGATAAAGACAATCTACAAAAAACCAAGAGTTAGCATTACACTTAATGGTGACACATTGTTTTCCCTCAAGATAAGCAACGAAACAAGGATGTCTATTCTCACCACTTCTACTCAACATGGTACTACAGGTTCCATTCAACATCGTATAATACTATTAAGTAAGACAAAAAGAGAAAGTACTAAGATTGGAAAGGAAGTCATAAACTGTCTTTATTTGGAGAAGACATAATTGTCTATGCAGGAAATCCCACACAAGTTACAAAAAGCTACTAGTACTAATATGGCTGCTTTTTTTTATTATCAGTTATTAGCCTTATACCCTGAAAGGTAAGATCAATATTTATTTATTTATTTATTTATTTATTTATATCTATGCCAGTTAATATGAATATCTTAGGAATTTATGGTTTTAATTAGACTGCTAAAGAAGCAACTTTACATTATTTTCACTATGACTCCATGCTTATTTCGGCCTAAATCAACTGTATTTATATATACTAGCAATAGACAAAATAAGAGCACAATTTACAATAGAATCACAAAATATGAAATACTTAGGGATAAATCTGACAAATGATGTACAAGACATGTACACGGAAAGCACAAAGCAGTGCTGAGAGAAAATGAGAGAAGCCTTAAGTGAGCAACCTGTCTTGTTTATGGGTTGGCAGACTCAGCATCGTTAAGACATCAGTTCTCCCCAAATTGATCTATAGAATCAGTGCCATCCCAATCAAAATCCTGGCAGGCTTTTTGTGTAAAAATTTTCAAGGTGATTTTCAAATTAATTTGAAATATAAAGGACCTAGAATAGTTGAAACAACTTTGCAAAAGAACAGCTTTGAAGTAAGCCTTGAACACACTTTAAGGATTATCGTAAAGTTAAAACGTGGCATTGAACTCAAGGTAGACAAATAGATCAATGGAACGTAATAGAGTCTAAAAATAGACCCACAGATGTATGACATATATGGTCAATTGAATTCTAAATTTTATTTATTAATAGACCTTATTTTTTAGAGAATTTTAAGGTTTACAGAAAAATTGTTCTGGACTTTGATCATTCTGATAGGTATGTGGTGGTACTCTGTTGTCGTTTTAATTTGCAATTCCCTAATAACATATGATTTTAAACGTCTCTTTATATGCTTATTTGCCATCTGTATATCTTCTGTGGTGAGTTGTCCAACTCTTGTGCTCATTTTTAATTTGGTTTGTTGTCTTACTGCTAAGCTTTGAAAGCTGAATTTTAAGAGTTCTTTCCATAGTTTGGACACAAATTGTTTATCAGATATGTGTTTTGCAAATATTTTCTCATAGTCTGTAGCTAGTCTTTTAATTTTCTTAATAGAGTACTTTGCAGAGCTGAAGTCTTAGATTTTGATGAAGTCCACAGTTCTTTTTGCTGTAATCCCCTGTTGTTACACTGGAGTCCTAGTGGCAGTATGCGGGAAGAGGGTAAGCATTCTATTATCCCGAGATTAGGTCTCAGTCTTTTAGAGCCTGTGTTCCTGGGACCTCAACAGGGAAAAATATTTGCAAACCACATAAAGGACTTGTATCTAGAATATATAAAATCTCTATAATAAGAAAGCAAATAACCCCATTAAAAATGAACAAAAGATTTGAATAGATACTTCACCAAAGAAGATAAACAGATGGCAAATAAACATGAAAAGATGTTCAACATCTTTTATTATTAGAGAAATGAAAATATGAATTAAAACCACAGTGAGAGACAACTACACTCCTATCAGAATGTCTAACATTAAACATCCTGACCACACCAAGTGTAGGAAAGGATGTGGAGAAACTGTCTCTCTCATGCGGTGTTGGTGGGAGTGTGAAATACACATCCTCTTTGGAAACATTTTGGCAGTTTCTTAAAAAGTAAAACATACAGGTACCATATGACCCAGCCATAGATATCTAATGATATTTCATTTTAGCTTTACTTTATATTGTTCATAAAGTGAAAAAGAAACACAACTCAGCTACTGGAAGAAAAAAAGAAAGGAGTAACAGATGTTCCATAAGAAATTCGTGGACCACATTCTTCACCCAAGTTGAGGAAGGACCTCATAAAAGTCCTCCAAGGACAGGTTGAAGGGATGTTCTATGGGGTAGAGCATAAAAAATGTCTGCCTGCTAGGTGGTGTTCCAACCATGCAATTGCAATGTATACAGAAGCCTAAAGAGTAAACCCTGCTTTTAAAAGTCATTGATATGTATACAAAGTACCATGTTTATGCATCACAATCATTTTCTAAAATAAATGAGGACTTGAATTTTCCTACCTTGCAATCTCAGTTCAAAGATAAATTTAGAACAGCATTGTCCAAAATGTGTTCTCCAAACTCTTCTGCTCATAGGTATTGTGGAAAAAAGATGAAATCCAGTAAAACTGGCTTTATGAGAAGTTAGAATAAAAATAATCATGAGAAACCTAGGGAGGAGCATGTATTATGCAAGAGAATATAAATATTCAAATAATGGGCTCTCTGTTTTTAGGAGCATTTTTTCAGGCTAGTGTTCCATGAAGTACACTTTGGTGATGCTGACCTAGGGTACAATTTACGTTCTGCGAATGCAATTTAAAACTAAGACTAGAAATCAATCAGATGTCAGGGAATAGTTAAGCAGGGTTCTCTACTTGGGATAATAATGATAAAAATGCTTACCTTTACATATTTTTTCTTAACTTTATTAAACATCTTGAAGAGCGGGGCTCTGGGCTGTGGCATGCCAGCAGCCAGGGTCAGGCATGGAAATCCCTCCATGTGATCTGAGGGGGTGTCTTGGGGAGAAGCCAAGTGAGAGAGCCAGGCAGGCTGCCCAGGGGAAGGCCCCATGCAGAGAAGAAGGAGCTGGGTGTGTGCCTGTGGGAGAAAACTGCAGTTTTCAATAAAATTTTATGTAAATGCCTCACTACCTTTCTACTATTTGACTTAGAAATTGCAATTGTGGCACATCAATAAGAGCAAGGGTAGGAGGAAAAGCCTGGAAGAACTCCCTTGGACCATGACTGCAGAGGCTGAGCTCTTCATGGAGAGGAAAGCAGGGGCAGCTGTTGTTAATGTAATAAAGCTGACCCTTATGAACACGCTCTCCCCTTCACCTTGGACCCCTTCCTCTGCGTGGAGGAGGTGGTGCATTCCCCTGGGCTTACCCAGAAGGCCTTGGTTGGCTCTGAGACACTTCTCAAGTGGGAAGCAGAGTCAAAAGTCCTTTTCTTTGGCTTCTAATTTCTCAGTAGACTAGGTTCTGGGGTTTGGATGTTGCAGGAGTCCAGCATTTCTTCCACTATGGATTCTAACGCCTTATCCTGTATGTTGAGGCTATCAGACTGACATGCCAAGACCCCAGGACCCTACCTCATGGCTTTTAAACAGGAAGATTTTGGATTTGGCCCAGACAGCATGCTGTGTTTGATGGTTGAGTCCTTCTCAAAATAGATTTTTTTCTTGTGGTATCAGGTGGGGATATCACCCAATTAGATCCCAAGTCCTCAGAACAGGGGCTTTCTGAAGCTGCCATTCAGTAAGTGCTGGAAGATAGCTTGTTACAAAATTCCTGGGGCTTACACAGGGAGGAGGACGGTCTGTAGAAGCTCCCACACCAATGTGATTTTGACATAGGTATAAGTGCAGATCCTGCAGAATAGATCAGTTCACAGCCACGCTGCTCATGTGAGGATGTATGGTTCCTCCTCCTCCTCTTCCCCTCCGCTCCTCCTCTTCCTCCTCCTCCTCTTCTTCCTTCCATAATGGATAATGGAAGCTTCTCCCAGCCCTCCCCTTGCAGCTTGAAGCAAACTCTTCTTCAGCAGTGGGCTTTCACTGCCTAGTTTATTTTACGGAGCCCCCTGGACTAGGTGGGTAGGGAGCTAGCTGGATCAGGGCTTGAACTGTGACTTTTTAAAGTTTTATTACCTTAATATAGAGTCAGAAGCCACTGATCCTGACCATCTCTGGGATGCAGAAAACCCTTCCTGTGGAGTACCATGCACGCAGGAACAGTCTCCCCGGCAGCTGGATTGTATACTCATGGATATGGCGTGTTTGGGTGAAGTGGCCCACCCTTCTGTGGAACAGGTGCAACTGGGCGCCCGTGGGTAATCAGTGAAGGTGCTGGCCATAGGAGGCCCCTTGTCTCCCAGGTCTGGAGGGCTGGGGGACCATGCAAGGGGTGAATGCAGGGGTTCAGGCCAGCCTCTGGAAGCCTTCTCAGAACTATATCTGATTTTACTCAAGACCCTGGCTGAGAAGCCAGAGCTCTAGGGCTTAGTGGGCCACTAATCCTTTCTCTGACATGGCCTGTAAATGGCTTTGCTGGCCACCCCAGGCTGTCAGGGAGCTCTGGTAGACTTTTTGCAGTAGCCTCCCATCTGGAGGAAAGGAATTATCTGCTTTTCTGCATTCCATGCCATGATTATGGAAAATATGACAGAATTTGAGTTTTTTCTTACCTCCATAGGATAGAATATGTTAATTTTGAGTGTTTGCACCCTGCCTTGTTTCACAAAGAACATGCAGTGGCTTACACAAATGCACATGATACAAAGGAGTGAAAATAAATAATTGGATGAGTCAGAGTAACAGGAAAATATATTTAGTAAAATGAAGCCATGAATAATTTAGTCACCCAAAAATTCATACCCCATGGTCCTGCATATATGCTAGGCTTGGGCCACAACTTTGCACCCATGGTGAAGGAAGTTAAAGTCCTAAAACATGGTTCAGCAAAAGCAATTCTAACAAGGGAATAAATCTATACAGTCCTTAAATACAGGTCCCTGTCTTGATTGGGATAAAAAAATTATATTTCTAAGAGCAATTTTTTCATTTTTCTGTATTAGATTCATACAAAAGAATATTTATGACATTTGTAAGTTATAAAACATAGCAGTATAATGAACACCCAAGAACCCACCACTCCACCAAGGGACAAGTCCACTCCCACTTGGCTCTAACCTCGTTCCTTGCCCTGCTTTTCTTCTCCCCCCCAGGGAGAACCACGATCCTGAATTTTCTTTATTATTCCTTTGATTTTTTGTTTTGTTTTATCCCAAGTAAATGCATATATAAATGATATTTTACTCAGTTTTACTTATTTTTAGGATTATTAAAATAATATCTAGATCAAAGTCTCTGAGACTTTTTTCTTCCATTCAACACTATGTTTCCAGATTCCTTCATGTTGTTGCATGTGTGTGCAATCCATTCTTTTTTAATGGTTTATTATCATCCTTTTCGTGAATATACCACCCTTGATCAATTCTGATGTTGATCCTTTAGGTCTTTAGGTTGCTTCTAGTATTGTGCCATTATGAACGATGGTACCAAAGTCATTTTTCAACATATCTCCTGACGCACATAGACAAGAGTTTCTCTAGGGTGTATACCTAGGAGTAGAAATATTGTGTCTGCTTTACAGGATAATGCCAAAATGTTTTCCAAAGCAATTGTACCAATGTACAATCCCACTAATAAGGTAGGAGCTGCCTTCCTCAAGTCCTTATATTACATTGTCAGATGTTAATTTTTGCCAATCTAGTGGCATAAAAATGATCTCGTAGACATGCAATTGCATTTCCTTGTCTAGTAAGACAGTTAAGAATCTTTTCATGTGTTTATTTATTTTACATCTTTCCTCTTCTGTGAAGTATTTTAAAAATGTATTTTGCACATTCTTTTATTGGGTTGTTTGTCATTTTCTTATTCATTCATAAGAATATTTTAGATGTCTTCTCTTAGGCTAACTTTTCATTCTATATCCCAGCCAGGGATTTTCATTTACTCTTATGACATGAATTTCTTTCTGTATGCTTGTTACTCTCCAATCTGAGTATTCAGCACAAGAATTTCTTCAGAGTGTCACACCCATGAATTCACTCATACACTCAGCATCTTCGCTTGGATATCTCACAGGATCATGAGGCTCCATACATCCAAAATTGAGTTCAATGCATTCCCACCTTGGCTGAATTCTTCTGTTTTGTCTCCTATCTCAGAGGTATCACCAACAACTCAGGTATCCAAGCTCCACACTTAAGTGTGGTTTTATATGTGATGTCCAATCAATAACAAATTTCTCTGGGTACTAATTCCTAAACATCCCTTAAATCCATTCCTGTCTTCCCATCCTCAATGCTCTTTCTTTATCCAATAATTGCAGGAGCCCTGAATTGCTGTAGGCCCCCCCTCCCAGCTGGACTTCTGGCCTGCAGTCTTACTTCCCTCAATCCATACTCTGCACGAGAACCAGGGGACTATCATCCTGAAGCACATTATGTGGCCAAGTCAACACCTTGTTTAAAAAGTTGTAATGGCTCCTATTATTTACCAAGGTCCAAACCCATCATGGCTTAAAAGGCCCTTCCTGGTCTGACCCCAGGTCACCTCTTGTTCCTTTCCATTGCCATGTCCTCTGCGTGCTCTGTGCTCCCGTCGGACCCAGGTATGCTGGGAGCCGTCTTATCTGGTAAGAGCAATAAAAAATGTTGGGTAAAACAGGGAATCATAAAAAATAATATATACATTTCACGTGTATTTTATTTCCACTCAAAACACACAAATGTACATTTATTCAGCAATGTTTTGAAACAGGGCCAAGACCTTTTCGTGAAGTGTAAGATGATTGGTGTTTGGAGTCATCTTTCTTGCATGAACCACACCAATAGTGGATTATTTATGATTTCCAATTACAGTTTTTCAAAAAGTGGATCAAGAACTTAAGGGCACTTGAGAAGCAATGTGAGTGTATAATTCTTCTACATTTTAAAAACTCTTTTCTCCCCAAAACTATTAGAGTTGTTTTTCCCATGTCTAGTTTGGTAGCATTTCTTTTTAGGACTCATCTTCATGAAATCTTTTCAAAGCATTCTACCTAGAATAAAACCAGTAACTTTCTTTTTGCAATATTTCATGAATTTATATAATATCTAATTCAGGAGTGGGGAAACTTTTCATGTTGGAAGGCCCCATTAATTTAGCTGTAATCAAATAAGGCTACATTCAAGAAACTTCAATTAGATATACTTAAAAATGTACATTATTTTATAAAAATCTAACTGCTATGTACTTAATAATTTCAATAAATGAAAACTATTTATTTTAAAGTGAACTAACCTTTTAATGACTTTGTTGTGTCTGCTTTTTGTCAGAAAGCATTTGAATATTTGGTTGCAGCATGGAGGTCCACAGCTTCAGTTGATCCTCTAGATGTGTATCAGTCATTTGTGACCTTAAGGGCATCTTGATTTGGGTTAGGTAGGAAAATGTAAATTTGCAGCAATAAATGATTGAAAAGCAAGAAAGCATTTTTGAGGCATGTTGCTGAAGGTGTGAGTATTCTGCATTTTTCCATATTTCAATTGGATCTTTCTTAGCATCAAACAACTTTCAAATGTCATTTAGTGAGAGCTCAATCAATTCCACCTGTAGTTCTTTAGGTGCCTTGGTGATATCAACCCGGTGAGGCTGAAATGCTAATTTGACTGTGATGTCATGATTCTCAAAGCCAGTGAAACTTTCATTGTATTCTCCAATTAATAGGTCTATAACAGCTGCATATTCTTCATTTCTTTTTTTTTTTTTTTTGGAGACAGAGTCTTGCTCTGTTGCCCAGGCTAGACTGCCGTGGCATCAGCCTAGCTCACAGCAATCTCCAACTCCTAGGCTTAAGCGATCCCTCTGCCTCAGCCTCCTGAGTAGCTGGGACTACAGGCATGTGCCACCATGCCCGGCTCATTTTTTCTATATATTTTTAGTTGTCCAGCTAATTTCTTTCTATTTTTAGTAGAGATGGGATCTCACTCTTGCTCAGGCTGGTCTCAAACTCCTGACCTTGAGTTATCCTCCCTCCTCAGCCTCCCAGAGTGCTAGGATTACAGGCGTGAGCCACCATGCCTGGCCTGCATATTCTTCGAATGATTTGCATATATCATCCTGCTCATCAATGACCTTTGCTAATTGGGGAAAATGTTCATCCAAAATTTCCTTCTGAAGAAGAAGTGTTTTGAAAAGTGATAGCCTTTTTAGAAATGCTTGGATTTTTTTGCCACATCATATAGAGACTTAGTTTTATCTTGCAAAGAAATATTCAAGTCATTTTGATTTGACATGATAGCACACAGAAATGCGTTCCTATAGAAATCTTCTTTTAATAATTCACATTGCTGATTCTGTTCTTCATAAAATTTAATTATCTGTTCTGCAGAGATAAAATTTTGGCTAACACCTGTCCCTGTGATAGCCAATGCACTTTAGAACCATATGGCAAATCCACATTGAATACCTCATTGTTCAACTTTAGCATGTTACAAAACTGATGATGCTGTGTTGCATTTGTACCACTATAGTTAACAATACTTATAACTTTTTGCAAAGTGTCACTTAAAATAGTAGCTTTAGCACAGAGATTTTGCTGATGCAAGATACAATGAAAAGAAATGATAGCATCTGGATCTGTTAATACTTTTTTTGTCTGTGCCATAAACCCTTCATGTTTTCCTGTCATGGAAGGTGCACCATCTGTACATACATACACTAAATTTACAAAATTTGGTCCAACTTCATGACATTTATCTTGAAAGTTGTTGAAGATATCTATTCCCTGTGTTCTGTTCACAAGAGTGCCCAAAGTGAGTAACTTTTTGAATTTTTTTTTCTTTTCATTTTTTTTTTTTTTTTTTGAGACAGAGTCTCACTCTGTTGCCCAGGCTAGAGTGCCGTGGTGTCAGCTTAGCTCATAGCAACCTCAAACACCTGAGCTCAAGCGATCCTCCTGCCTCAGCCTCCCAAGTAGCTGGGACTACAGGCATGTGCCACCATGCCCGGCTAATTTTTTCTATATACATTTTTAGTTGTCCATATAATTTCTTTCTAGTTTTAGTAGAGATGGGATCTTGCTCTTGCTCAGGCTGGTCTTGAACTCCTGAGCTCAAATGATCCATCCGCCTTGGCCTCCCAGAGTGCTAGGATTACAGGTGTGAGCCATTGCACCCAGCCACTCGAGTAACTTTTTGTAGTGAAGAAAATTTTCTGTTATGACCTGAATGAAGTGTAAAACCTGTGCTGAGTCAGTAGTATCAGTTGATTCACCTAAAGTGATTGAATAATATATATTTTCCTTTTAAAGTATTGCATGAAGTTGTTCTGTTAAGTTGAAAGCTAATTCATGCTGCCAATCAGTTATGGTTCTCCTTGAAAGAGGCAGTTGTTTGTACTTTGAAACATTATTGGGGTCTAAGCATGCAACAACTTTGACAATGCATTCTTTCACAATTTCTACATCACTGAATGGTTTCCCTTTTCCCCCCTGAGTATATAAGCTAATTTATAAGTTGCTTCAGTGGCATCATTTCCAGGTCTTATTGCTGCTTGAAAGAATTGTCTTTGCTTTTACTTTTAATCTTTTAATTTCTGTAATACAACCTTTCACACCTCTCCTTCTAATTTAAAATATTTGTGGTCCTTATGAGTGTTATAATGCTGATGAGCATTGAATTTATTTAATGTTGACATTGCAAATAAAATAAAATAAAGAGTAACAAATTTGGGAGGTTGTGGGCATGGGACAGATAAAAGTTCTTTCTTGGACATGGACAGAAATGTTTCAAAAGAAGACAGAAGAATGGCCAACAAACATATGAAAAAATGCTCAACATCTCTAATCATCAGGGAAATGCAAATCAAAACCACAATGAGATGTCACTTAACTCCAGTGAGAATGGCCTTTATCAAAACGTCCCATAACAACAAATGTTGGTGTGGATGCGGAGAGACAGGAACACTCATACACTGCTGGTGGGACTGCAAACTAGTGCAACCTCTGTGGAAAGCAATATGGAGATACCTTAAACAGATACAAGTAGACCTACCATTTGATTCAGCATTCCCATTATTGGGCATCTACCCAAAAGAACAAAAGACATTCTATAACAAAGATA
>CM052438.1:95400254-95453840 GCA_028533085.1 Varecia variegata
GCCTTTGGGTTTATCAGTGCAACAGCCTGGAACAAGCACAAGCAATTTGCAAAGTTTTATCCACTGCTTTTGACTCCGTATTAACATCTGAGAAATCTTGAATTCTGCAATCAAGTGGAAGTCAACTTCATCTGGAAGTTGAGCTGTTTTCTGAACAGTTGTTTTCAATCTGTAATGCTGAACTGTTATGGAAATACGCAGTGAGTCCTTGCTCTTGATTTTCTGAAGAAAATGTAATGTATAAAATCGATCATTTGTTTTTATATTAAAATGTGTTGTATTATAAAACAAAACAAAACAAAACACTTAGTTTTAGGCCCATGATCCATTTTGAGTCAATGTTTAGATAAGGTGTGAGGTAAGGGTCAAGGTTCAATTTTTTTGATTTGCATAAAGATGTCCAATTATTCCAGCACCATGTGTTGAAATAACCCAGGATTTAACCTGGCATTAGAGACCTCTATTGATTTGCCTAGGGGTTCCAGAACCACTTGAAGTTGTATGTAAGTTTTTGTGTGTATGTGCCGATGTGACTTGGGAATGGGAGGGTAGAAGTCGAGATAATCCACAGCTTTTGCCAGGTTTTGAAAGGGGCCCTGTCTCCCCAGAAGGTTAGGGGTCTCTGGTCTTACGTAACAAAGCCTTCTTCTTCACCTCGCTGAACAAAGACAGCTACGGGAGGGGAGAAAGGATGTCAAAGTCTGCCTGTGGGCTGCTTTGGAGTTCCAGGGAAGAAAATTATATGATCCTTTGGGAGTAAGCCTGTACAAACATACACAAATTATTCTTAATAATAGTATTAAAGCCAAGACAGTAAGACTTTGTTAAATCTGATACTAAGCATCTTTAACACAGCACATAATTCAAAACAACTGCATGGTTGTTTTGAAGTTCATTCTTCTGGGCTGCTGTGTTTTAAATAGATGAACCTTACTGAGCAAGAGAGTTTAAAATCTAAGTTGAAAATGAAACTTTAATTAAAAGGATTTTGTGAATATTGCAGGAATTAGTATCTGCATTCTTATAGTCCCCAAATGTCAACTAGCTCTAATCGCCAGAGACCATGGCCCCCACACCTAACCTGAATGGTCAAAGGCTCTGACAGCAGTGAGCTGCCTAACAGAGCTGCAAAATGTCCCTTTCCCTGGGTTACAGCAGCAGCAGCCACTGCCCCATGGGGGCAAGGAAATTAAGTAATTTCCTGATGGGAGAGAGAACTAGACTCCCCTTGGCTTTTCTATCTCTGTAGCAGCTTCTTGTCCCACATTTTCCAAGTTTTCGGTCAGGCCACCCATCAGCTGACCCTTCTGAGTCTCCGCTTCCTGAGAACCCTCCACCGTGACTCAGACCAAGCCCAGGCTGCTCCCTAGAGCTGTGGAAGTCACAGAACCGAGGGCTGGAAAGAATCCTGGATGTAGCTGCTCTGACCCCTTTAATTTTTGGAGGAGAAAATCGAAGCCCAGAGAAATGAGGCCAGTTGCCAAAGGTCACACATTTAGAGGTAGAACTAGAACTAGAAGCTAAGTTATCCCAACTGCAAGGCCAATATTCTATTATGCCCAGAAAAGAAAAATGGAAAAATGTGCAGCCTTAGCCAGACTTAGGTTTGGATTCCGACTTTTTGCTTACAACCTATGTAACTTAGGGAAAATTCCTTAACCTTTCTAAGCTTCAGTGTTATCATTTGAAAACAGAGATAAATCTTCAGCAAATATTGATTAAGCACCTTTTCTGGACTGGAACATCCTGTTTTGGGTCCTGTAAGGCTGGCGGTGGGAACTCCCTCCCCAATAAAAAAAAGAAAAACCTTGCTAAAGGCAGATTACTCTCTGCAGTGGCAGGCAAAAGCCTACCTCAGAGTTACATCCTGTCATTGCTAGCTGAACACCCCAGCCCGGGCTCAGCCACATCCTGCTTTCTGTGACCTACACACTGGGCCGAAAACAGCACCTGCCACCGTTCCCAGAAAAAGCCCCCTCCACTTGTGCCCCTCACCGCATATAAATACCCTTGCCTCAGTCCCAGATGACTACGACTTCCCGAGCCCCTGGTTTCTCCCGGGACACGGGAACCTCACCGGGGTCTTTCCCTTGGAACTCGTTACCCTCACCCTAAAACACTCCAATAGAGCCCCTTTACTTAACCCTTTCCACTCTGCTCGTCTTTCTTTCTCTGGTGCTGACCATCCAAAAAACCTTACAGGTCCTAGGTACACAGTCGGGAATGAGACAAAAAGTCCCTTGGCCCAGGGTAAAGAGTTTACATCCTAGTGTGTGTGAAGGATAGTACCGCACACAATGACCTGAGAAGGTTATTGTAAGGATTAAATAAGAAGACAGGTGTGAATCTCATCACAGTTTCTGGCAGGGTAAACATCTAGTAAATGGTAATAGTAATTATAATTATTACTATATGTTCCAAATGTCACAGTCTCCCCAAAGAAGGCCAACTCCTGGCCTAGCAGGGTTCTGTCTCAGTTTTCTACCATACCCCAGTGCATGGGGCCCCCTGGGAGCCCCTGACAATCTTTTTGATGCCCAGAGTCCTGCCCTAACCTACCTTTCAACTCTCCAGTGTGTTCTTGCCTCTGGATTCCTCTGGCATCCCATTGGCACATCTGGTTGCTACCCTTTGCTTCTCAGCTGGGCCTTCTCCTGAGAGCCTGCAGGGTGGTCTTGCTGAGGCTGGGCACTTCTGCCAGCCCCGTGTGTCCTGCAGCTGGGACTTTCCCAGTGGCCCACTTGGCTCCTTGCATTATCTGAGCCATGGCCACCAGGCCCTCTTTGCTTCTGGCTCTGGCCTGCCATTTGACTCCCTGACCCCTCATGTGGGATTGGTTTGCTCTTTCCTGCCCAGCCCTGGCCCTCCCTGGCCCCTCTTGGGCTTCCAGTGATGTAATTCCTGCCAAAAGTCCAGCAAAAGCCCTTAGAGCAGGAAGAACAGCCATACTCTGCCTCAGTCTCAAACCATGTCCAGGCCACGGTCCCTTCTGCAGTAGTAGGACTCGGCGGGAAGAGAAGCCCTTGCTTCCAAGGTTCATCCACTCCACTCTACCCGCCCTCCCCTCACACAACAAAGCAGGGTGAGCCATGACGGGGGGTGGTGGGTATCGTGGCAGCTGATTAGAAAGGAGAGGAAATGGGAATTAGAATGACTCATGTGCACATAGAGGAGTGCTGAAGTCACATGTCAAATCTCAATGGTGGACTTGAAAATTTTTTATGACATCTTGGCCTTTGATCCCCATTTAACTCTCAAGTTCTCCAAACTAGAGGATGTTAGGGCTATAAAATGAGCAATATAAGTTTAAGAGAGTGTTTCTATAAAACAGGCCAATTTCTGAATAGTCCATCCCTTTTTGCCTTTTCTTTGGTAAAGATAATTGAGAATTAGGTAATAATAGCCAATAATTTTGGAGTACTCATAGGTACTGTTCTGAGTAGTTTACATATATTAACTTACATAAACCTCAGAACAACCCTATGAGGTAGGCACTATTGTAATTCACTTTATTATAAGTGAAGAAATGAAGGCATCAAGAGGTTAAGTAACTGGTCCAAGGACACAGAGCAGGGACAACAACCCCTGGCAACCCGGCTCCTGAGCTATCATGCAATAGCACCTATGATCTATTTTCTATTTAGTAGCCCACACAAGAAAAAATGTCTTTTATCTTATCCTAGGCAAGAGCAGTAATTTAACACGAGTGTGCATTCCAGCCACATTTTGTTGCCAGATACTGTTACTAGGGGCAGCAATGGAATGTAAGGCTTGATAGTATGTGCCAGGCTGCGGTTTTTCTCCCTATTGCATCAGGACAAGAAGGGCGCCTCCTTTCTTTCTTCTCTTGAGAAGTTTGGCTTCAACCTCCTCCTCTCCTTAGTGGTAGCCTCTGCCCATCCATCTAGGTAGGCCCCCTTCTTGCTCAGACTGTCTCTATTCAAAAGAATTTTGTTTCCAGGAGATATGTAAATTATGGTGTACTTGAATAGAAAGTGATTATTCTGATTGGTCAACTGGGAATCAGGAACTGGGCATGTGTAGGCTCAGCCCATCCCCTCTACCCATGCACCTCGCATCTACCTGAAGCCCTCACACTCTGCTCTGCTTCTGCAGCTGAGATTTGAAGAGGTCTCCAACCTTTTTGGCACCAGGGGCTGGTTTCATGGAAGACAATTTTTCCATGGATGGGGGTGTCGGGTGATGGGGGTGGTGGTGGAGGCGGAGCTCAGGTGGTGATGCAAGTGATAGGTAGCTGCTGTATAGATGAAGCTTTGCTCACTTGCCACCACTCACCTCCTGCTGTGTGCCCCCCATCTTCCTAAGTTTCATGGAAGACAATTTTTCCACAGATTGAGGGGTTGGGGGGTGTGCAGTGGAGCTCTGCAGCCTGGTCCCTAACAGGCCACAGACTGGTACCAGGGGTTGGAGACCACAGTTTTAGAGGGTAGGTCTTGCCCCTGCTGGTGAGGAATACTTGATCTAGGAGTGCCATGGCAGGGTGGTTAAGTCTGTCGAATTTCAGAGTTCAGTGTTAGGAAGCCCATTTTTGCTGCACATCTATCTAGGTCATGTTTTCAACAGCTATGTCAGTAATAAATTTGGTATTTTGATCCTCCCTTGTCAGTTGGTTCTAAACATAAACAAGAAAAAGAGCAGGTAATTGTTGCCCAACCCCATCTCTAACCATTTCCTTTCCTAACACTGGAATTGGCCAAATTTGTCATGATATATAGTTCAAAAACACATAGATACATATACACAAATATATGTAGATAGAGAGCTGTCAATCAAGAATTACAAGCATTTCAAAGAAAAATGCATGTGGTGATTTTTCTTCCCGTGAGCTGTGCTTGGGAGGTAGAATCTTAGGAGGTGGAAAAAGTTTGAGTGTCCCAGAGTAAATTATCTATTGTCAACGGAGCCAGGTTTTCCTAATCTGTCTTTCCACATAGGCAGGATGGATTGCAGAAATAAGGACAGAGCAGGGCAACTCAAACATGTCAGTGGTGATGCCAAAACATTGCAGGGCTGGAGTTAAAGACAAATATGAGCTTTGGTTGGCCTGGATTTGGTGACCTCAAACTTTGGCACACAGAAAATAATAAATTATTAATGAAAAGATGAACAAGTATGTACTATTTAAAAGAATTTGTTCACTACCATAGTTTATTTAAATTAAATATAATTTTCCTGAGTTTCTATTTATAGCAGGCACTTTCACATCTACTCTCTCATTTATTATCATGACCAACCCTTTGAGGAAGCTGGGAAGCAGAGGTTGAGCTTGTAAGGGAGGTTGAGAGGTTGAAGGAATTGTAAAAGATCATATAGCAAGAGGTGTTGAACCCAGGTTTATTCATAGCAAGGCATATCTTCTTTCCATTGTATGATGCTAAGGATATACAATTTCATCAAGCGTGGACATGGTCACTATTTTCAAGGAAGTTACAGCTGAATTGAAAAGAAAAAAATATACCCATAAAAAAATTTAACTACCAAATATGCTCAAAGAGCTAAAAGGAAACAACAACGACAACAACAAAACTAAAGGAAATCAGGAAAAAATGCAAAAGCAAAATGAGAATATTAACAAAGAGATAGAAATTACATAAAGGAACTAAACAGAAACTCTGGAGCTAAAACTCACTGTAACTGAAATAAAAAATTTACTGGAGGGGTTCAACAGAAGATTTGAGGAGGAAGAAGTAATAATAAGTGGACTTAAATGTAGGACAATTGAAATTATCAAGTCTGAGGAAAAGGAAGAAAAAGAATTTTAAGAAGTGGACAGAACCTAAGGGTCTTGTGGACACCATCAAGTGTAACAACATATGCATTGTGGGAGTCCTAGGAGGAGAAAAGAGAGAAATGAGTAGAAAGAGTATTTGAAGAAATAATGGCTTAAATTTTAAATTCCCAAATTTGATGAAAGACATGAATCTACAAATCCAAGAATTTCAAAAAAGTCCAATTATGATAAACTCAAAAATAATCATAGAGAGACACATTATAAACCATTGAAAGTGCAAGACAAAGAGAATCTTGAAAGCAGCAAGAGATTTGACTCATCATGTACAAAGGGTCCTCAATAAGATTATTAACTAATTTCTCATCAGAGAATATAGAGGCCAGTGGGATAATATGTTTAAAGTGCTGAAAAAAACCCTGAAAACCGTAAATTCTGTATCTGGGAAAACTATCCTTAAAAAAATAAAAGAAAATTAACACATCTTTGTAAACAAAAGTTGAAGGTGTTCATTATAACTACACCTGCCCTACTATAAATGTTAAAGGGAATTCTTCAGGTTGAAAATGAAAGGATGCTAGAAAACAACCCAAGGCTGTATGAAGAAATAAAAATATCCAATAAAGTTAAATACATGGGAAAATATAAAAGCTAGTATTATTGCAATTTTGGTTTGTAACTTCACTTTTTATTTTCTACAAGATTTAAAAGACAAATGAATAAAAATAATTATAAATTTATATTATTGGGCAATGTATAAAGATGTAATTTGTGACATCAATAACATAAAGGCAGAGGACAGAGCTATATAAGAATAAAGTTTTAGTATGTGATTGAAGTTAAGCTGGTATCAATTCAAATTAGATTGCTACAAATTTAGAATATTATATAACCCTCATGGCAACACAAAGAAAGTATCTATAGAATACACAAAAAAGGAAATGAGAAAGGAATCAAAATGTATAACTACAAAAAATCAATAAGCCCAGTAGAAGGCAGTAATGGAAAAAATGAAGAACAGAAAACAAAATTCCAAAATGGCAAAAATAAGTCCTTCCTTTCAGTAATTACTTTAAATGTAAATAGATTAAACTCTCCAATCAAAAAGCATAGACTGACAGATGGATTTTTTAAAAAGATACAACTATATGCTATCTGCAATAGACTCACTTTGGATGTAAGGACATAAATAGGTTGAAAATGAAAAAAATAGAAAAAGATATTCTGTGCCAATATTCACCAAAAGAGAGCTAGGATGGCTGTATTAATATCAGACAAAATAGACATTAAGTCAAAAACTGTTCCAAGAGACAAAGAAAGACATTATATATTGAAAAGTGGTCACTTTGTCAAAATTATAAAAATTGTAAATATATATGCACCATATATCATAGCTCCAAAATATATGAAGCAAACACTGAAAAAATTGAAAGGAGAGATAAATAGCTCTACAGTAGTGGTTGGAGACTTCCATACCCCACTTTCAATAATGGATAGAACAACCAGACAGGAAATCAATAAGGAAATACAGGACTTGACAACACCAAAGACCAATTAGACTTAACAGACACGTACAAAACATACCATTCAACAACAGTAGAATGCACATTTTTCTCAAGTATACATAGAACATTCTCTAGGATAGATCATATATTAAGCCACAAAAGAAGTCTTAATAAATTTAAAAAGATTTAAATCATACATTTAAATATTTTCTGATCACAATAGAAACTAGAAATGAATAACAGAAGGAAAACTGGAAAATTCACATGTATGTGGAAATTAAACAACACATTCTCAAACAACCAATAAGTCAAAGAAGAAATCAAAAGAAAAAATAGAAAATACCTTGAGACAAATGACAATGAAAACAAACCTACCAAAAACTTATGGGATATGGCAAAAGCAGGGCTAAGAGAGAAATTTATAGCTGTAAATGTGTACATTAAAAAATAAAAATATCACATTAATAATTTGACTTTACAACTTAAGAAACTAGAAAAAGATCAAACTAAACCCAAAGCTAGCAAAAGGAAGAAAATGATAAAGATTAGAGTGGAGATAAATAAAATGGAGAATAGAAAAGCCATAGAGAAAATCAATAAAATCATGAGTTTGTTCTTTGAGATCACCATAATTAACTAAATTTTAGTTAAATTAACTAAGAAAAATAGTGAGAAGACTCAGATTGCTAAGATCAGAAATGAAACTGGGGGCTTTACTACCAATTTTACAAAAATAAAGAGAATTATAAAATAATACTATGGGGCCGGGTGCGGTGGCTCACGCCTGTAATCCTAGCACTCTGGGAGGCCGAGGCGGGCGGACTGTTTGAGCTCAGGAGTTCAAGACCAGCCTGAGCAAGAGCGAGACCCCGTCTCTACTAAAAATAGAAAGAAATTATATGGACAGCTAAAAAAATATATATAGAAAAATTAGCTGGGTGTGGTGGCGCATGCTTGTAGTCCCAGATACTTGGGAGGCTGAGGTAGAAGGATTGCTTGAGCCCAGGAGTTTGAGGTTGCTGTGAGCTAGGCTGACGCCACAGCACTCACTCTAGCCCGGGCAACAGGGTGAGACTCTGTCTCAAAAAAAAAATAATAATAATACTATGAACATTTGTACAAATTGGATAATCTATACAAAATGGCAAGTTCCTAGAAACACATAATCTATTAAAACTAACTCATGAAGACATAGAAAATTTGAATAGACTTATGACTATTACGGAGATTGAATCAGTAATAAAAAACTCCCTTAAAAGAAAAGACCAGGACCAGATGGCTTTATTGGTGGATTCTGTAAACATTAAAAAAAGAATCGCCATCAATTCTTTTCAAACTATTCTAAAAATTAAAGAAGTGGAACACTTCCTAACTCATTCTATGAGGGCAGCATTACCCTGATGCCAAAACCAGACAAAGACACTACAAGAAAACTATAGATCAATATCCCTTATAAATATTTATGCAAAAATCCTCAACAGCCCAAATTCATCAATACCAGCAAATACCAAATACTGGTAAACCAAATTTAGCAGCATATTAAAAGGATTATACACCTTGATTAGGTGGGTTCTATTCCTGGAATGCAAGGATGTCTCAACACATGAGCATCAATTAATGTAATACACATTAATAGAATAAAGAAAAAACCCCACATAATCATCTCAATTGATGCAGAAAAAGCATTTGACAAAATTCAACACCCTTTCATGATTAAAAAAAAGACTCAATAAACTAAGAATTGAAGGAGACTTTCTCAAGATGATAAAGGCCATATATGAAAAACCCACATCCAGTATCATACTCAATTGTAAAAGATTAACTTTTCATCTAAGATCAGAAGCAAGATGTGGTTGCTTGCTCTTTCCGTTTCTAGTCCACATAGTCTTACAAGTTCTACGTGAGCAATGAGGCAAGGAAAAGAAATAAAATGCATCCAAACTAGAAAGAAAGAAATAATATTATGTCTGTTTGCAGGTGGTATGATCTTATATGTAGAAAACTCTAAAAATTCCACACACACAAAACTGTTAGGGCCAATAAATGAATTCAACAGGCATGCAGGATACAAAACCAACACACAAAAAATCAATTGCATTTCTATATGCTAGTAATGAATAATCCAAAAAGAAAATTAAGAAAACAATTCAATTTATTGTAGCATCAAAAAGAATAAAATATTTAGGAATAAATTGAACCAATAAGGCAAAAGACTTGTACAATGAAAACATTGTTGAAAGAAATTAAAGAAGAAATAAGTAAGTGGAGAGACATTCCATGTTCATGGATAGGAAAACTCAATATTGTTAAGATGACAATACTACCCAAAGCAATCTACGATTTAATGCAACCTCTATAAAAATACCAATGACATGTAAAAAATAGAAAAACCCAACCCTAAAATTCATATGTAATCTCAAGAGATTCTGAATAGGCCAAACAATCTTGGAAAAGAAGAATAAAGTTGGATGAATCACACTTCCTGATTTCAAAACTTATTTCAAAACTACAGTAATCAAAATACTATCTTATGGTACTGGCAATAGAACAGACATATAGATGAATGAAACAAAATAGAGAGCTCAGAAATAAACCTTTGTATACATGGTCAATTGATTTTCAACAAGGATGCTAAGAATATTTAATGGGGAAAGGACTGTCTTTTCAACAAATGGTGCTGGGGAAACTGGATATCCACGTGCAAAGAATAAAGGTGGACCCATATCTAATACTGCATATAGAAATTAACTCAAAATGAAATAAATATCTTAATGTAAGAACTAAAACTATAAATCTCTTAGAAGAAAACATAGGAGAAATCTTCATGACTTTGGATTTGGCAATTATTTCTTAGATATGACACCAAAAGCACAGGGAACAAAAGAAAAAATAGATAAATTGGGCTTCATCAAAATTAATAACTTTTGTGCATCAAAAGACACTATCAAGAGAGCAAAAAAGCAACCTCAAAAAGGAAGAAAATAGCTGAGTTATATAGCTGATGAGGGATTAATATCTAGAATACACAAAGAGCCCCTACCACAACCCAATTCAAAAATGGGCAAAGGACTCAAATAACTATTTCTGCAAAGAAGATATACAAATTGCCAATAAGCACATGAAGAGATGTTCAACATTACTAGCCATTAGAGAAATGCAGATCAAAACCACAATTAGATCCACTTGATACCCATTAGGAGGACTATTTTTTTAAAAAAGGGAAAGAACAAGTATTGTTGAGGACATGGAGAAAATGAATCCATTGTGCATTGCTGGTGGGAATGTAAACTGTCACAGCTGCTATAGAAAACCATTTTGTTGTCCCTCAAAAAATCAAACATAAAATTACCATATGATCCAGCAATTCTACTCCTAGGTAGAAACACAAAATTATTGAAAGCAGGAACTCATACAAATGCTTGTACACCAGTTTTCATTATAGCTTTACTCGCCATAGCCAAATGGTAGAAACAATGCAAAGGTCCATTAACAGGTGAATGGATAACAGAATGTGTATACATACAATGGAATATTTTTCAGCCTTAAAAAGAAATGAAATTCAGCCAACAAACAATGGATCATACTAAATCACCCAAATTCTTGTGCCTGGTTCTCTTTTATGATCAGTGGCATCTGTGGTCTTTGCTAGATGACCCCTGAGTTTGTAGGACAGTTTGTTCCATATTTAGGGAAGTTCTGTCATCTCCTCAAGTCCCCACCTGCTGTATATATGAGTCTAACATACTGACATTCACTTTAAAAACATATGTATATATTTATGTTTTGCAAAGTGGGATGTGGACAAATGGTACATTTATTTGATGTGGCAGTGATTCTTTTATTTTTTTCCTCTGAAAAACAACTTAAATTGATGACTCATCTTATAACCAATGTTGTATCTAAATAAAAGGAATATGGAAATAGAAGAAATATGAATGATGTGAAAATATCAAATAGGACTAATAGGAGAAAATCAATTAGGAAAACTTAGTAAGAAAGATTTCTTGGTGCTAACTTCAGGGGCTGGCTAGAATGCAACACACATGAGAAGAAAGGAAGAAGGTTTCCCTTTTAGATAAAGAGAACAGAGTAAGTTGAGATGTGTCAAGAAATAAATGCCAGTCAGCATTCTAAGATCTTCATATGTTCACCCACAGCCCTCCTAGCAAGAGTATGAGATGGATATTATTAATTCCACTTTGCCAGTGAAGAAATTCAGACACAGAATGAATAATCCCCACGAGGTCGCACAGCTAGTAAGTGGCAGAGCTGTGACTGGAACCCAGGTAGTGTGTCTAGAGTTCACCCTGTAACTATTGACTGCTAGCTCTGCCTGCTCTGGGTAGCAAAGGAGTCCTTAAAATAAAAGGAAAAGGGAAAAGAAAGGAAATACGTATTTACTGAATGCTTAAAACCACCAGCAAATGATTGTTGAGATTGTGTACAAGACACTGACTATCTGTTGACCAAGTCCAAGACATTGACTTCAAGGAGACTGCTGCTTGGGGACATTGAGACAAGTGGATACTAACATAGGTGTTCAGTGTCAACCTGGGAATGCTTAGAGGTATTAATATTACATGCAGAATTTAGCAAGAAGTTAATCTGAGTGCCTTATTGTGTCTTTGGCAATAAGATAAAAATTTAGAGTGTAGTTAATGAATTTATAATGGTCTAACACCATAGTCAAGGTGTGTGTAAGAAAGGAATGTCCTGTTACCATGAGCAGGCTAATTCCTATGGGTGTATTTTGATTACTGCACAGGGGAAGCACTATTGGACTTCAAGGGAGTAATAGGTGAAGCTGCCTCCCTGTGTGTGGGACGGGGTCTCTCCAGATGGAGTGAATCTTGGTGTGATCTGAGTGTGAGGATATGAGAATGTCTTGGATAGATAGTAGTTATTAGGTAGTCATAGGTAAATTATTAGGTGCTTACTTTCATGATTTCCATTTTCAAATAAGAAAACTGAGGCTTAGAAAAATGAAGTTACTCGCCCACAGCTGAGACCCCAGTACAGGTCTGTCTGGCCTGATCCCAGTGCTCGGAATTGAGGAGTGAAGGCAGTCTGAGCTCTGAGCCAGACACATTTCTGGAGCTTTTCTCTTAAAATCTTGGCAGGTTTTGTGCTGTGTTTTAGTAAGGGAGGCATGCTCTTGTTCTTTTATGTGCTGATTAAGGCCTCCAGGGATATAGGACTTCCTGTGTTACCCACAAGCTTGATATGTATGTCTTTTATGTCTTCATATAATTAGCTGATAAAAATGTTGAATAAGAGATGGCCAGAACTGGGTGGTATTTCAAAATAATCTCAAAAGACTGGAGTTATGGGCCAAAATCAATAAGAAAAAATTCAATTGGTAAAATGTCAAGTCCTGACTTGGGGTAAAGAAAAAAATCAATTTACATAAGTAAGAGGCCTGATTTGAAAAGGCCTGCAATTTTAGTTGACAGTGTACTTAAGATAAGACTGAGTTGTGAAATAATGAATAAAGTAAACCTTGAATTCCCAGGTTGCATTAAAAGCAATTGTGCCCAGAGCACAGGAGATGACAGACCCACGATACGTGGTGCTTATACCCCAACTAAAAATCATATTTGACTCTTTGTAAAGAGGGACATTGACAACCAGAGGATTGTGGTCAGAGAGAGTAGGTTGGTGAGAGTTGAGAAAATCATGACAAATAAGGAATAATTCAGGAAACTTGAGATAGTTAGAGAAAGGCCTGAATAAGAGAAGCCTTGGGGACAGCTAAGTCACATATTCCCCCTGGGGCTCACTAGAAATCCTGAATATTTCCCATACCAGCAGGCACGGGTGTGGAGAGTCCTGTACGCTATTCAGAAAAGGAAGAGAAAGAGGCTACCTCAGTACGTCTGTCCGTTTCTAAACTAGCACATCACGCTGCCATGTCATTCTGCTGTGAGCCCCTGTATATCTTGGGGAAGTGAGGCACTCATGTTCTAGAGTTCCACATGGGAAGTGGGGCCCAAGCTCCTCTGCTTTCATCTTCCCCGCCCTGGTCCATCCAAGGCTTGTGCTCTCTTGCCATATGCCTGCCCCAGCCTGAGGCCAAGACTTGGGAAGGCACTGGATTCCTAAGAGAATGAGCCCGTGGCATTCACTCTCCAGGTGGCTGTGTGGTCTACACACTAGGGCTTTCCGTAATCCTCTGTGATCTGAGCTGACCACATTTGGCTTCTGCTACTGAAAGGAAGCTTTCAGAATTTAGAAAGTCTCTTTCTTCTTTCAACAAAGTCTCTTGTCCAGCTAGCTGAAAACCCAAGAAAGTCATCTTTGACATTTATAGCTGAGTAATAGCTTCTTGGTTCTAGTAGATCCCTGTCTCTCCCTAGAAGCAATTGGTTCTATAGGTGGAAAGCTTAAGAGTACCATGATTTAAGGGAAATGAAAAATACATTAGTTTAGATATTATTCCTAAATAATAAAGGAGGCAGGCAATGTGCAGTAGGGAAAGAGAGTGGTCATGGAGCCAGGGAGCACTGGACAAGTGAAGTATTGCAACTGAGCTCACATCTTAGGATTGTTAAGACACAGTTGACAGATTAATGAATAAAAGACAAACTTTTTCTAGAATCAATAAATTTGCTCCAAAGATCTTAATTTCTTTATGTTGACTCCCAATCAAAGTCAAATACTGCAAAACAGGAAATAATTGATAAATATCTGCTGAAGACAGACTACATTTAATAACCCAACTATGCAGAAGATGTATGTACTGGGAGTTAAAAGAATGTAAGGAACTGTGCTGCAGCCAGGGGAGCCCCCATTAACTTGGGTTAAGGCATATGGGGAAGGCTCCTGAATTAACTGTTAAGAGGTCCAGGTCCTTCATCATCACTGAACTCATCTTGATATCTATGGGGTTTACATGGAAAGGTTAGATTAGTCAGGGGTGGAGTTAGCCAGCTCTCACCGTTAGTGTTTAGGCATGGTCCTCTACTTCCTATAAACTCACCTGTATCCATGCCTGTCTTGACTTCCTTTCTCTCAGCCTTGGAGGACAAGGTAGTGCTTTCTCAACCTTTTTGTGTACTCCACACACCTTTAAATTAAGAGACTCAAACAAATATATAATGCCAGCAAACAAGTATAGGGAAATGGCTACATCAGGAAAAGAAAGCTTTAGTGACTGTAGAAGGATCCCCGATTATCATACTATTCATTGTCTTCTTTTAGCACCGTGTTACTGTTTGAGTGTTTAGTGCTGACAGCAGATATTGCATTACCTTCTGGCATTATCCCTGGCAGATATTGACAGTTATAATATGCACAGTCATATCTTCCACGCTGATCACAATCGGCTGACTGGTGTGCAGGGCAGAGATGACGCCTTCCTCCTTCAGCGCGGCTAAGCCACGGGTTGTGTCCTTTCACAGTTCCCTTCTGATTGGGGCTTTGTTTTTGATCATTTTTCTTTCTCTTTGTTCAGCTCTTCCCCTTCTCACTTTGACTTGAGACTCTCCTTTCCACCTTGTCCTCCCCCAGTCCCAGACACCCACAAATCTTTCTTTTTCTTTTACGAATTTAAAAATAAAATGGTCTCTATTCAGACTCTAATTCTGCACCAGCCATTCATTCTCCAAACCACTGCAGCCTGGCTTCTGCAGACATTCTACAGAAATCCCTCTTCCTCTGCCAGCACTCACCTTCTAACTTCCAACTCTTCCCAGGACTCTTTTCAGTACTAATTTCACTGAAATTCTGCTGAATTTGCTAACCTTCATCACTCTTTTCCTTTTCAAAATTCCTATTCCCTCGGCTTTTGTTCCATCCCTCAGAATGTGCCTTGTCTCCCCCTCCCTCAGTTCCATCTCTTCTGCCTACCCCTAATGTGTTGCTGCTTCGTGGGTTCTCAGCTTAACGCTCCCGGGTGATTTCACCCACCTACAAGGTTTTCGCCATCACTTTTATGTGGATGACTCTCAAGTCTAAATTTTCAGCCCACATGTTTCTTCTGAGTTTCAAATTCAACATGTCCAAAATGGATCTCCTCTTTGTCCCTGAAGATACACCTGCAACTTCTATCTCATTTGATGGCACGAATAGTATGTGTAAGATAGAAATAGTACGTTGAGTTTGACTTTTTCTACCTCTGATTCAGTTATCAATCTCTACAGTTTTTCTTTTCTCAGTAGTTCTTGAGCAATCCTTCCTTGTCCATCCTTACAGCCATAGTTTTATTTCAGATCCTCATTTTTTTGCTGCCCAAATGACAGAAACAGCCTCAAAACTGACCTTGCTGCTTCCAGATGCACCCCTCTGCAGTTCGCTCTCCACAGGGCCATCAGAGTGACCTCATTAAACTTCAACCAAGCACATCAACACCCTCAGCAATTTGTCCTTTGACCACAGGCTCCAAACTGCTCCATGTGTCTCCATCACCTCCCTCTCCAGTGTCACCTCCCACCACGTCTAGGCTGATCCCTTACACTCCAGCTGCAAGCAATGGCAGTGCATGCTGTTCACACGATGCTCACTTCTTCTGCCCCGTTCCATGGAGCCTGGCCCCTGTCTTCCCTGCTTCTCCCAACTCCGATAAAAGCTTGCATGTTTCCCCTCCAGAATCCCTTCCCTAGTCGATGCCATCAGATGCAGTCTCCACCCTCTGCCCCACCTCTGCTTGCCTGTGTCCAGTGGGTCAGGTATTCCTAAGTGCTCAAGGGATATCATCTGTAGACATATGTCACTCACCACACTGATTTTACAAACCAGTGTTATTTTTCCTATAACACTGGTTATTTTAAAAATGATTGAAATACTATAAGATACTTAATTCAGAAGACTTAAAGGGAAAACCATTATTCAAAATCCTACTGGTCTTAGAAATTCCATTATTAAAATACCGACAGTGCAAATACTATTCCCATCCTCTTTCTATGTGTGTATATGCACACAGATTTTTATATAATGTGGTATCATACATCATTATTTCAACATATATTGAGCACTTAACATGTGCCAGGAACAGGCCCTACCCTCATCCAGCTACAGTCTAGTTGGAGAGCCAGGCATTAATCAAAGAGTCACACAAATAAATGCAAGCCACAACTTTATTTATATAGTTGACAAATGCTAAGAAGAAGTTAAGAGGACAGAAGATAAAGAGAACTGACTTTCTTAGGAGATGAGGATGAATGAGTTAAAATTTTAAAGAAGCTAGGAGTTAACCAGCTCAGAAGGGTTGTGTATTGTTAAATTTCTTCACTGAAGCTTTTCTTTCCTTTTAGGTTTTTCACTGAGCAATAAACTGCAAACATTTTCCTGGTAAAAATTCATTTCTGACATACAAGTATTCTAGGTATAGTATTCAATCATATGGATATATTGCAGTTTAATAAATCCCCTAACATCAGATATTTAAAAGTTTCCTACTTTTTATTATGAATTATGCTGCAATGAATATTTTTGCACATACATCTTCGTGTATGTCTCCAATAGTTTCCTAAGGATATATTTCTGCAAGTGGGAGTGCTATGTCAAAGGGTGTGCATATTAAAGCTTTTGCAATTGGCTGCCAAATTGCTCTCTGGAAAGGCTCCACTGGTCTGTTTCTTCCACCAGCTGCCGACAGGAATGCCTGGGTCTCTTCATGGTTGCCAGAGCTGCGTTTTCTCTTTCTTTTGGATCTTTATAAATTTTAATTACCCCCAAATGATATCTCACTGAAGTTTTAGTTTCAATGTCTTTGCTTGCTATGGAGGCTGAAGCTTTAAATAAATTTTTAGCTGTACAAATTTCTTCTGCTGGTTGCCTATTCTTGTCACCATATCATGTTCAAATTGTTGCTTCAAATTGTCATTCTCAAATTTGGAAAGTGTTTGTTTCTCATTAAGTCACTGAGGGCAGAGGATTTTTGGGTCCAGTATATCATCTAAAACTTAGTACTAATAAGAGGACTTTTTTAGGTGATCAGTTTCTAGAGCTTCACCAAGTCCCTGACCAGGATGAGGGTGCAGAGTCAGGATTGTGCCAGTCTTAACTGAGACAATCATCATGGTTAGAGAATCCAGATTTTCTTTCTGGAGCATATTGGTTTGGTCTCATGTACAACTGTCGCTTCTACTACTACATGGTCCCATGTACATAACCTTAAAGACCCTTGAAATATAAGAAAGAACTGAGCTCTGTGACCTAAAATATCTCTTCAATGTTATCTTCTCCTTTTGACCTCTGGCTTCCAAAAGGTGGCAATAAGGCCTTAACTCAGGACTCACGGCCTCTCCCCAGAGAAGGGTGGTGGGAAGACCTTGCACAGCTGGGCAAGGCTCCCAGCTGCCGACCCGGACACCTCTAGGGCCTGGGAATCATCAGCCTTCAATGTCCAGAAGAGAAGACTGAAAGGATATAAAAGTAGATTATAAAAGGAAAGACTTCAAGATCTGTGGATATTTATCCAATAAAAGAAATAATTTCAGGAGTGAGAAAATACAAGACCTGCCCTCAAAATGCACTTTAATTATAACACAAATTTTTATAACTTACAGTGGATGTAACACTATGGATTAATAAAGGAACATGATTTACTTTGCATAAGTTACTATTGCTTATAAGTTCATTCATTCATTTATTATTCATTAATTTAACAAATATCTATTAAGTTCCTAATGGAAGCCAGACACTGTGGTAGGTGCTGGGAACCCAGAGAAAAACGAGACAGTGATTATTCCTGCTCTCGTTTGGGCTTACAGCAGATCATGAACAGAAACTAGCTCTGCTCTGGGAGGACATAAACTGCAGCATGTAACACGCTGACTTTGTCTGAGTGGCTTCATTTATCATAACAGCAGGAGATAAGGGGTTAGAAGAATTTGTAAGAAATGGTATGTTAATGACAGTGCTCTTAGAGCTAGGAACCACAGGCAAAAGTCCTTTGTAAAAGCTAAATGTAACCAGACACTGGGTTTACTCAGTGATGTTTAAGTTTTAAAACTATCCACTTAAACCTATAAAGAATATCTTTATTGTCAAAATGTCTTCTTGAAACAAACAAAAACCCCACTTCATGATCTTGAATCTACAGCTCTGTAGCTTTACTTTTCCCTTTCCTCTGGAATGACTGTCACCGTAATGCACTATTTTAGAATGCAAGTGTTCCCGGCGTGCTTCTGTTGATGCTGGGACAGATTGGATTTGAACTCCGGCTCCCGTTCTGCATGACTAGGTGTCGATGAAGACCAATGACTTCATCATTGGAAGCTGCAGGGACGCAGACTTTGGTTCAATGTCAGGATAAAGAATATTGTTAATGAAGGAAAACAGAAAGGAGATTTTTTTTTCAGAATGGTAATGAGCTGTCTCTCTAATAATGATGATGGCAATAAAGATGATGATGATGGCAATAGCAATGACCATTTTATTGTACACTTACCGCATCCCATGTGCTCTGATCAAAGGTTTGCATACAGTATTTCATTTAATCATCTCAAAAAGAGGTATTAGAATATAATCCACATATACAGACGATGAAACCAAGGATGAGATAGGCTGAAATTCAGGTTCAAATTCACCAAGTTAGAAAGTGGCAATGCCAGGGTTCAAGTGCAGGAACATCTGCTCCAAAATCCCTGTTCTCAATTATTGGGCTATTCTGTCAGGTGTTGTCATGGGAGGGGTTCAAGCATAAATGGGCTTGTTGCATGAATGAAACAATAAGGAGAGAATTTAGACTTTAGATGAGGGTGGAGGTCACTGGGATGGTTAACAGCTAAGTCACTAATTCTAAACGTTTTTGGTAATGGATTTTGTTGAGAATCTGACAACAGTCTGTGGGCTTTCTCCCTAGAAAAATACCAGTGTATGCAGATGCAAGCCAACATAATGTAGTATTTTGGGGATGCTGTTTAGCCTCCTGACATCATCTTGGGGCTCTGGGTTGGAAGCTCTTGCTCAAAAGATACTTTTGCTTTGAGATTCTATGTTCAGGCACATGCTTTTGGAGGTAAATTTCCCTCCAAGTTATGACTGCAGGTGTTGAGATGGTGCCCCCACCATGTAACACTACGAGAAAAACAAAACAAAGCATTGAAATATTTCTTTCCTTCCAGAAGGAGAAGGCCTCCTTCCACATTTCTCAAAGCAGGCTTTGTGTGCCATTGAAAATCTCTCCCCTGGCTGTTACAACTTCAGGTGCATTCAGAACGCCTCAGAAATGGAGACCCAGACCATATGCACAGCCTCCACTCGTATTATTATTTATGGGGCACAAGAGCCTGTCCCTCCCCAGCAAGTCCCATTGCCAATAAAGAAGTGACGGCAGACTGGGGAGGAGGGGCAAGATCGTGGAGCGAAAGTGTCTGTGGAAGGCAATATTTTTATATGTTGCTGATTTCTGGTTCCTGCCTTGCCTGACAGCCCATGTGTTTCCAATCGGGAATGCACACGTGAGCTCAGTATCCAGAGAGAGGCCGATGGGGTGAAGGACCCTCCTCTCCCACCCCGCATCCCACTCCCGCCTGCTCTCCAGCGCATGGGAGCTCTGGTACTGGGGTCTGGAAAACGTTCTGCAGCTGGCCTGGTCTCCCAATCTGACACCCATCTCAGAAACATGTATGTGTGCGTCTGTGAGCACGTGTGCATTGTGTGGGGTTCATTCTCATTTAAACCTTCTCATTTGGACATTTGGGTTGCAGCCATTTCTGGGGCATTATGGATGCGTGTTAGGGCCTTCTGGGTCCCCTGGGGGAGGCTGTGGTTTTTTCCCTCTCCTCCAGCCTGCTCTTCTGTTTCAATGCATTGTTACATGCTTAATTGCTTTGGCACCAGTCCTTGGAGCCCAGCTCTCTGCACAGGTTCCTGGCGATTCCTGCGGGAGGCTCTGTGGGGAGGCAGGTTCGCAGAGCAGGGCATAGAAGCCAAAGGATGTGCAGAAAACGGGTTTCTGCCTCTGGCCCTTGCTTCTGCTCTGCTGTGGGCCCTGGTATCTCTCATCTGGTTTTTGGTGGTAGCCTCCCAACTCTTTCTCTGCCTCCACACTGGCGCCCATTCAATTCACCCTCCGGCTACTGCCAGAGCAACCTTTGTCAAATGCACAAGTGTCATTACTTGGCTTAAAAGCCTCCCATGGCTCCCTGGTATCTTGTTATAAGCAATAATCATGGTAACTTCTACCAGTTCTGAAGCCTTCGCTTTGTGCCGGGCACTTTCCATGCACCCCTTCCCATAATCTTTCAGAGAAGCCAGGCATGGTGTATTGCTCCCCGCACTCACTGAGGACAGCTGAGACTGAGCGTATTAAGCAACCTGACCAAGGTTACGCAGCATAACGTGGTGCAGCTGATCCCTGCACAAGAGCACCCAGCAGAGGGATGATGAGAACTGAAACCAGCCAGGCCTCTGCTTGCCAAGCCATTTGCCCTTTTCTAATTCGCCCTGTATTCAGGGAGCAGCACTAATTTTTCAAGTCGTTACTTACTGCCGCCTGCTATTGCTGCTTTCTGGACTGGCCCATTTGGTGCTGGTAGGAGCTGCTGGGGATAATCCAATGTGGCTTCCAGTCTCCCTTCTGTAGGGGGAGACTGAGGATTCAGTGGAGGAGACAGCTGGCAAACCATCTTATCCTCTTTGGACAGGGAGGGCAGGACAGGATGGTCCAGGAAGGCTTCCTGGAGGAAGACAATGCCTAGCAGTCTAATTGTGGGGCCCGGTCAGCCAGATAAAAGTGGAGGTAGGGAAGAAGATGGCATTTAGTCGGTAGGAACAAGAGCAAAACATGAAGGTGTGAACAACAGGGGTTATCCAAGGCTTCATTTTGAGGGAAAGAAACCCTTTTAAGTAAATTTGCTGTGGAGAAATTTTAAATTTTAAGACAAAAATTGGGTGGAGACTTAGGTCACAGTGAACCTATGAAAACCCTTTATAGAAAGCCTCACATTCACTGAAATAAGGACAGTCTGCTAAAGGTGGATGACCGTGGGTATGACTTGAGTTACTCTGAGTAGCAGCCGCCGTGCTGTCAGACCGCAGGCTCTCCCTCCGTTGTGGTTTTAATGGGGCGTGGAGAACCCACCACGCTTGTGTGAAGGTGACGCACACCTCCGCAGGCCTTGGCGGTGTCTGCCCCCCGCCCTGACGTCCTGTGCCTCTCTGATTTTCCGACGCCTGTCTTCCTCTCGCCAGGTCCCGGTGGTGCAGAGAGACTTGGATGCTTCAGACCGAAAAACTTGTGTTACCTGGATTAAGCTGAGCACGATCTGGGGGCAGGCATTTCTTAGACTTCCTCCCCAGCATTCAGGACTTTATAGCCTTCGTCCTGCTCACTGCTCACGTGGTGCCAAAGCCCACCCTGTGCCCCCCGGCCCTCTGCATGTCACACCCACCTCTGCTCCATCTCCACCCCAAGCGAAGATCCCTGCACTTCTGCACCCCAGGCTCCACTGTGTGATCTACTGTCATCATGCCTTTTGCTTCCCCTCCTGTTCTTGCCCCATTTTGTAAACCTTTAATCCAAGTAGTGCATGAATGTGATTTAAAGAATCAAATCGTGTACAAGGCCTATAACAAAAAGCGGTTTCAAGTCCCCCCTCTCCTCATCACTGGGTCCCGCCCCTGAAGGGGTCGTTTCCAATTCCCAGCTCTTTCACTGGGTACTGCCTCCACGTTTCCAAGTACTTTGCTGATTATTTATTGTTTTCTCTTTTAATTTAAGTCATCATCTGTTAGACTCCCATCATGTAAGATGAGAGTTTTAGTTTTCTTACAGTCTGCCCCTGCAATGGACACATATTTTGCCTCCCCATCTTGTATACTTATTTAACAATTTTGGTTAAACCAATACCAAATTTTTATAGGAATATGGTTATATAAATATTATTAATAACTGAGTCACAAAATATAATCACCTTCCTTTGTTTTGTACACTTTTTTCTGGAGTTATTTTTCTTCATTAAATTTTCTATGAATCTGTCAAAGTTTTGCCTCAAACTCTTACAGAGCTGAAAAGCTGCTCTTGCCAGGGTCAGAAGCATCAAGCAGATTGTGGGCGCTCTCCTTTCCCCCTCTTTAGGGGTCTTCTCTCCCTGCCCTTCCTCCTCCTGCTCTGAGCTGCATGGCTTTGCAAGTCTGCGGCACACCTGCCAGCCAAGAGGCTGCCCGTCACCGTCATGCTAGGAATTGCCTTTGTACTCTCTAACTTGTGACCTGTCCTGTCTCCTGAATACCTGCTGTAGACTGAGTTTTGTGTCTTTTGAAATTCATTTGTTGAAACCTATACCCAAGGTGATAATACTAGGAGCTGGGGCCTTTGGGAGGTGATTAGGTAATGCAGGTGTGGCCGTCATGAATGGGATGAGTGTGCTTATAAAAGGGACCCCTGAGAGATCCCTCACCCACTTTCTACCATCTATGAACTAGGAAGGGCCCTCCCCAGACACTAAATCCACCAGCACCTCGATCTCGGCTCTCCAGCCCCGAGAAGTGTGAGAAATAAATTTCTGATGTTTACAAGTTACCCAGTATGTTGTTTTGTTATAGCAACCCTAATGACTAAGACGACACCACATCTTCCTTTCTATTCTTTTATTCTCTCCCTCTTCTATTCTTTTTTGGTGAAAACCAGAAGGGGTGGAAACCACAGAGCAGGACGTGAGAAGCAAGCCAATTTGGATCACAGAACGTCAAAAAGGCTCAGAAACTGGGGGCACCAGGTAATTTAAAGGTGGAGCATCAGGTTAGAGGATGTATTGAAATCTGCATTAGGAGGAGTTAGGGGGCTCCCCCAGCCTGTCCCGTACCCTGTAGATCCAGATGACTACCTCTTCCCAGCACCGGCAGGAAACAGGAAAACAGCGAGGTTCTGGACTTGGGGACGCCATGCAGGGCAGAGCGCAGGGCTGAACAAGCTCAGTGAAAACAGAGGGATGTGGGCATAGTCTACAGACTGAGGGGGCGAGACCCCAGCTCTCATGCCCCACTGAAACGCTCAGACCCCGGGAAGCTAGTTGTGCTGCTCTCGTCAGGAGCTTAGAGGAACCAGCTCTGGATAAATGGAGAGGACTGAAAGAAAAGCCCTACAATACTGACACTTGTGGGGACCTCCTCCTCCCCCACCAAAAGAACTTCTCAGTGAAACTTCCCAGTCACCAAACTGAGTCCCCATAGCAGAGCTTCCGTGAGTTTCTCGGTGCCTCACTCTGAAGTGGCCAGTTAAAGTCACTAAATATTTTATGAAAGCCTCAAACATGAGGACAGGAACTAAAGTAAACATAAAAATTGAACACACACACACACACAAAATGGGGAGAGAGAGGACAAAACTACAAAAAATAAGGCTATTAACATCCTCAGACAGATGAGAAAATAGCATATCCAAGAACAAGGTGCTATTAGAAAAAGGCGCATTCAGAGAACTAGAAAGAGTTCCTGGGGATTAAAAATGTTGGTGAAAATTAAAAATAGAAAAAAAAAGAAGTTGGAAGGATTAGAAGTTAAAGTTAAGGAAGTTTTCAAGAGCCAAAAGTTAAAGAATGGAAAATAAGAAAGGTAAGATATTAGAGGGCAAATCCAGACAGTCTTGTATCCAATTTCTAATAAGGGGAACATATAAAATTTAAGGAAGGAAATAATTAAATAAATAATACAAGAAAGTTTCCCAAAAGTAACATGAGTTTCTTGACTGCAATAGCCCACCAAACATGAAAAAAAGAACCACATAAAGACATGGCATATGAAACTTCAGAATGGGCAGGATAATGAGATGATCCTAAAAGTTTCTGGAAAGAAAGAAACAAAGCATATAAAGAATTAGGAGTCAGAATTGTACTGGACTTCCCAAGAGCAATGATAAAAGCTAAGATAGAGTGGAACAGTGCCTTTGAAATTATGTGCAGAAATTTTTTCCAACCTAGAATTCTAAAGTCAGCCAACCAACCTTTCAGTGAAGTATAAAAATAGAATAAAGACATCTTCAAAAATGTACCTACCATCTACCCTTTCTCAAGAAACTACTGCTTCACCAAAAAAATAGTTGAAGAGGGAGAGAATAAAAGAAGAGAAAGGAAGATGTGGTGTCGTCTTAGTCATTAGGGTTGCTATAATAACATAACATGCTGGGTAACTTGTAAACAACCATGGTAAGTCAGTTCTGGTTCATGCATCCATGCTCCATCTTCCAAAGTTTTGCTGACATCTCTTTCTCCGTCTGTTGCAGTCTTCTCTCTTATTCTCTTTGTCTTCTCATGAGTTCATATTTTTTACTTCCATTTTAATAGCATTTCAGAAGAGAATATAGATTGGTTGTGATCAAGTTCCCATATCAAACTGGAAGTTATTTTACCTTCTTTTCTTCTGACCTTTAATCCCTCTTTTAAAAACTAATTACAACAGCAGTGACTCCCTTTTGAAGATGTTGGTACTGAGAAGCTTGCATGTATTGAATAAGTAGAAAATAGAAAATTTATATATTCTATAATTGTGAGTAAGGGAAACCTGCCAAGGGTTTGGTGTCTGAAATAAGTCCAAGGCAATAAAGGCTCTCAGTTCCCAAAGGAGGCAGTGTGGTCTCTGAGCACAACACTAGGCTGGTGGTCAAGAGACTAGAGTTCTCAGTCTAATTCCAATCCTCCTACTAGTTAGCTGTGCAACCTTGGGCAGGTTAGTTCTCCTCTCTGGGCCTCAATTTTCCCTAGAGGATGGTTCCTCTCAGCAATTTATCTTTATGCCTATGTTTTCAAGTTCTTGAGATTTGGCACTCACTTGAGGAATATCAGCTGTGGGAAGAAATCATGTGTGAAGGCAAACACCCATAAAAAGGGTCCCTGTTCCAATTAGTCCTTAAGTTTTATTCATTTTCCTCTGCATATTCTCAAGGAATACTCTGTTAATTTAAAGAAAAATACTTGTTCCCATTGTCTTTTAGTAAGTCCTGGCTTTGTTTTGAAATCACTGTGATCTTTGCTGAAAATATCATATTGTCAGGGAGTGGATGCTCATGTAGCAGTTCTGGCCACCTGTCTGGATCTGAGCCTTTTAAGGCTCACTTCCCCAACGCAGGTCTTCTCATGTGCTGGTCCTGCTCTCTGGAACACTCTTCCCTACCTTTTGTTTTCACTCACTCCTACCTTCCCCTCAGTTCTCAGCTTAGTATTCACTCCAACAGAGAGGACTTTCCTGACCCTACTGGCCAGGTGAACCCTTTGTCCTGTGTTCTCCTACTTCCTTCTTTTTTTTTCTTCCTTTCCTTTTTCAAAAAGCTCATTTTGCCTTTTAAATAAATAGTGCTACCTGGACAGCAGATGTTGCCTCAGTCGTGGTGTGTACTCTCTCCATTTTGCCTTATATCACCTACGTACAAAATTTGGCTTTGTACAAGTTTCCACAAGAAATTTACTATGCCACGAATGTTTGTAGAATTTACTCAAGATGTAGAAGATTTGAGGTTGTGTTGAGTTGTGGAGTATGTGACCTTCTGCCATCTTCCAGGCTTCTGTGTCTTTCCTCCTCCCTCTCATCTCTGCTTCTTGAACCCTCCTCGGTTGACTGCCCATGGGAGCTCCACATGCTCTTCTCCCATCCAGGGGGCTTCTCGCTTTCCTTGATGCTTTGGCGCTGGCTGGTGTTTGGGCAGAAGAATCTTTGCTTCTCCCCAAATAAGAGGATATCCCTTGAAAACAGAGCAAGTTCTTTTCCTAAGAATTTTAGTGAATAATGACTTTTTCCCCACTTCATTATATGTTTATTTTGTGCATTTATATGTTTAATATATAACATAATCTAATACGTGCCTCTTCTACTAGATCTTAAGTTCCTTGAGGTCAGGGACCTACTGTATCTTCTTTCTTGCTGTATGTGATGCATGGTAGGTGATTTAATGAATGAATTGGATAATAGCAATTCACAGATTCTAAAATGACCCATTCTTCAGTGAAAGGAACTCTTTGTATGGCAGGAGATTCAATTGTAGAAGTGGTCTTGTCTTGATATGATGGAAAGTGGGGAAGAGCAACTTTTATAGTGGATGAAGTAGAGGAGTTGGGGTTTTATCTGAGACCAATAAGGAATGTCCTGGAAATTTTGAAGGGAGTCAGGGTTAATTCATTCTATTAATATTCACCTTTGGCCAGAATATGAAACTTGTATACTTAAAGATTTGGGTGTGGAATAAAAGTAATAATTAGTTACTGTGTCCTTAGGATATTATATGTATTGTTTTAGTTAATTCTCCCAGTGACCAAATAATGTAGATATTATTATCCTGATCTTCACAGCAAGAAAACTAAAGTGCAGAAAGTTTATGTAAGTTGTCCATTGTTATAGCTAGCAATATTAGATCCAGGTTTTAAACTCAGGGAGCCTAACTCATTAGTATATACTCTTAGAAAGGTTAAAAATAAGAAAAAATCCTTTCATATTTATTATCAGTTTTACTATTTTCAACACTCTTCATTTGTTTGTGTATTTTCAACTTTCCATTTGGCATCACATTTCTTCTGCCTGAAGAAATTTTTGTAGGACTGCTGGCAATTTTTTTAGCTTTTATTTGTCTGAAAATATCCTTTTCTTAAAGTTCATTTTTGAAAGATATTTTCTCTGAGCATAGAATTCTGGATCAACAGTTTTTGTTTTAGCACTTTAAAAATGTCATTCTATTGTGTTCTAGCTTGCATAGTTTCTGAGTAGAACTTCATAATCATTCTTATGTGTATTGCTTTGTATGTAATGTTTGATATTTCTTGGTTGCCTTCAAGATTATTTTCTCTTTATCTTTGATTTTTAGCAGGTTGATTATGATATGTCTGTGTGTGTGTGTGCACATGTGTGGGTGTATGTATGTGTTTTAATGTTTGTGATTTGCTGAGCTTCTTGGATATGTGGTATACTTTTCATTAATTTTGAAAAATTCTTAGCTAGTCAAATATTTCTTTTTTTCTGTCTCTCTTTTTTCCTTCTGGAACTCCAATTACACATATGTTAGACCATTTGCTATTGTCTTACAGCCCTTGGATGCTCGTTCTGTTGTCTCTACTCTTCTTGCTCTTTGTGTTTTTCTCTTTGGATAATTTTTATTGACCTTCTTAAGTTCATGGAGTCTTTCCTTGGTTGTGTTTCATCAGCTGATAATCCTATTGAAAGAATTTCTTATTTCTGATTTTGTGCTTTGAATTTCTAGCATTTTGAGTTGACTCTTTTTGAATACTTTATATTTGTCTGCTGAAATTCTCCATCTGATCATACATGCCATCCACTTTTTCTACTAGAGATTTTAGCATATTAATCATAGTTATATTAAAGTCCCTGTCTAATACCTGGGTTATCTCTGGGTTAGTTTCTAGTGACTGCTTTATCCTGTGACAATGAATTATTTTATATTTCTTTACAGTGTGTACTATAATTTTTTAAAACTGATTGATGGATGTTGTTTTAGAAGAACAGTAGAGTCTGAGGTAAACAGATTTTATGCCTGGAAGTGCTCACACTTCTTCTGCCAGGCCGTTCGTGTTGGAGGGTAGAGCCAGTTTAGTCAGTAGCTGAGCTGAATTTGTGTCTTGTGGTTTGTTGTTGCTGAATTTACCTTACATCAAAGTCTTTAGCATGGAGCTGCTGCCACCTTAGAGTTAGTGTGGGGTCTAGGGCACCAGAGGGTTTTTCTTGGCAGTCCTCCCCACATTCAGCAGGTCCTGCACACCTGTGCCATTGGGGGTCTCTCCCGCTCTGCCCCTCCTCTAGCTAGAGCCCATCTGCTGCTAGTCACTGGGTGTGTGCTCATGGTGTGGGAATGAGGTGGGCGCTGGCTCTCAGTGTTCTTGGTCCAGCTTCAGTTTTAGATAGACCAGTGCACCTGAGCTTTGGATGCAGGGCTTGCTCAGCACTTCTGTACTCATGACAGCAAACTCTGCCATGTGTCTGTGAGAGTCTCGGGCATTGTGAGCTTTCTGCCCCTCTCCCAGTTTAGGACTCTCCAGGAACCGTTGTTGCTTCTATCCTTCCCTCAGTGGTAATTTAACTTGCTAAGGCCCTAGGGTGGGTGGGTTCTCTGCCCCTTACCAGCAAAAGATGGTTTTTGCTTCACACGGGCGTGTTCCAGCAGTTCTGTGCCTGTGTGCCAGGGAAGGGCACTCTTTTAGGTCGCCTGCCCACTCTCTCCTATGGGCACTCAGTGAAGGCCCATGGCAAAGAGCTTGCAGATCCTCTGGGGCCAGGGCTCTCAAGGATTCTAAATTATTACACCAGCCTGGACTCAGCTCTTAGAATTCATTAAAATTTTAGCTTTTCTCTCCTCAGATGCTTTTATGGAAACTGCCTCTTCCGCCCATGCTCTGGAAAAGGTGACACAGTTTACATCTCCACTCAGAGGGGCCCTTGGAATTCAGTCCATCTGGTTGCCTTCCCACCTCAGCTCTCTGATGTGCTTGAGAACAATTGCTATTTTGTAGATGATCCAGCTTTTTCTTGTCATTAGAGTGGAAGCGCTTTTTGTGTGTGCATGGCTTTCTGTACTCTGAACAGAAGCAGAAACCCCAGGACAGCTACTCTCAACTGTGACACAGGGTGAAGATCAGAGCAAGCTCCATTTTCCACTGAATAGTCTCCTTTTTTGTTTCTCAAGAAGCCATTTTTCTTCCAGGTTTAGCTGCCATAACAACTGATGTTTGAATTTGAATTTTTAGCTTACAAAGCACTTTTACATGTGTTCTTACTGGCTTCCCTTCTAAGCGTGCTTAGGTAGTCTAGAGTCATTCGAACAGATGAATCACTGCCGCTGCTGGGCTGCAGGATGCTGCATGGAGTTGCCTCTGTAAGAAGCAGCCTGATCGCAAATCATTACCTACATCAGAACATCTGTCCGTGTGACTTGCATTTTGGGGCTCAAATTTGAATCTGTTCTTCTCTCTGTCTTCAGTGTCTTCAAATGCACAGTATGTCACATAGAACACCACTGGGCCTCGATTTCAACCATTCTGGGGGTGATTGCCTTTTCCTGTGAAGTGCCCCCAAGGACCTCCTCCTCCTCTCTCCAAATTAATTTTTTGTGTACCTGACACCTATTACCAAACATATCCTCTACATTTGGTGACAGTTGAGCTACTTGGTCCTATGTGATGCATTAACAGGCACTAACAAGGACACAGAGGTGAAACTTTGACTTATTCAGGCAGATTTGATCTACATAATGAGATGAGAAGCAGGCACAAAGATCTAAGTAACGTGGCCAAGGTCGCACAGTCGGTGGGTGGTGGAGACAGGATCCAAACCCAGGCTGACGGGCTCCGGAGCCCATACGTGTGACCGCTGGGCAGTGGTGCTCACCTGCGGTTGCTCGGCTGGAGCTCTGAGGGGATCTCCAACTGGAAGTGTGAACCTTCCAGTTCTAAATGCCAAGTTCTTCCTGCCACGTTAGACTGGAAACATGAGCCTGAATGAGGGAGTTGACCTGAAGGGTCCTTTGTGCTTTTGGCCCCGGGGGTGGGTGTGTAGAAGAATGATACCCCTCCTGCCTGTTGGACCACTGTTAGACCCTACTCGGTAGTGGTGAGTGGCATGGAAACCTTATTTTTTGAGCCTTACCTTACAGAGGTGTCTTTCCAGGACAAAAATCTGTCCCTAGCTATTTTTTCAGCCTCAGAACTGAGGTGAAGGGCGCATCTCTGGCTGAAAGTCCCTCTCTGACTGTGGTGCCCCTTTCTGAGAGAAGACCCAGGCACGCCACATGTGCGGGTATTTGTCCAACTCTTGGAGTGCTGACAAGGCCGGCGACTCTGCAAGATGGCTCTATCCAAAAGACAGACGCGGCCGGGAGACCCGCCCGAGAGGGGTGGGCTGTCTCAGTGCTAGCGCATTCCTAAGAGGGGAGGCCTAGAGCTCACAGAAACTGCTGGCCCACGGAACCTCTGGGGAGCAGTGCTCTTGGATTATGAAACTCTTCAAATCCCTGGGAATGGGGATTAGAAAAAGCCACAAAAGCAAAGGCAGCATATATCCTGGGATCCCAAGCTGGCCAGGGAACATAGAGGAATCACGGGGGTGGGGACAGGCTCCAGTAATTCAGCTCAACTGTCCAGTCATCTGTTTCTGTCCACCAGGACATGTGTGCAGATCAGACAGACACAAAAATGGATGCTTTTGGCTATGCAAATGATGTAATGTCCAGAATATATTTTGTCACAGACATATGTGTGAAGTACTTACCATGGAAAAGGTCTTTTTCTAGCCATTTGGTGGGCTCAGAGATGTGCTAGATACTATCTCTGTCTCCGAGAAACTTGTGTCTAACTGGTGAGAGAAGATACGTGAAAATCTAGTCCTACGGGACAGCTTGAAGCAGTAAAGCCAGCATGGCATGCCTGCGTTCACCTCTTGCTTGTCCTGTGATCTTAGCTAACTGTCTCAGCCACATTTTTCTTATCTTTAAAGTAGAACTGTGACCATTACTTTACAGTCTAGGAAATATTAAATAAGGAGAAAAACCCATGGGAAGTACCGGGGTCAGTGTGAGGCGCATGTCTAGATTTAATAAATAACAAAGAAGTGGTTACATTTGATTCCTAGGGCTGCCATTAGCAAGCACCACAAACTAGGTGGCTTAAACTACAGAACTTATTGTTTCGTAATTTTGGAGGCTGGAATTCCAAGAGCAAAGTGTCAGCAGGGCTGGTTTTTTCTGAGGGATACGAGGGGCAGCTGCCCCATGCGTCGGTCCTAGCTGCAGGTGGTTGGCGATATTTTCGTTCCTTGCTTCTGATGCGTCACTCCAATTCCAGCCTTCATCTTCTTGCGATGTTCTCCCTGTGTCCAGATTTCCCATTTTTATAAGGACGCTAGTTATATTGGATTAGAGGCCCACCCTACTCCAGTATAACCTCACTTTTACTTTATTAATTACATCTGCGATGACCCTATTTCCAAATAAGGTCACATTTAGAGGTACTGGGAATTAGGACTCTGACAAATAAAGTTTGGGGGTCACAAGTCAACTCATTAACAGTAGTAAAGGAAGAAATATCTAGAAAGTGGAGAAAAGATGTCATTGCTCATTAGTTCCCAGGGTAGTCAGTGGAACCTTCCTAGATCACCTGGGACTTGACCCAGGGCCTGGCAGTTGGCAGGAACTCGGGGTGGTGAGTCCTGGGGGTGTGCAGTGGAGAGCACGTGACAGCAAAGATACAGAGGTGGAAAGGTATCAGCACGTCTGCAGGGCGGGGAGGGAGCAGCCAGGCTGGACTGGAGAGCGTGGGCCAGGGAGTAGTCCGGAACCCCTTGACTGATGGAGGAAGGAGTTCAAACTTCATACTCTTGGTAGGAAGAGGTCACTCAAGGATTGTGATGCACGCCACTGAGACAGATAAGCAGTTAAGACCTGAAGTACACAAATACTTGCTCTAGTTATTGAAAATGACACTAGAGACCCATATTACTAGTGCATTCACTCTGAGCTACTTCACAGTAGTGAAATTGGATTGAGTGGACTCCTTCTCTGTCTACCTGGGAGCTCTTTGCACATATTTGGTCCCTTGGGTGGTTGGACTTAGGGGTGCAGTCTATGATCAGAAGAGAGCTTATCTGTGAGCCAAGTGACCTGATTGATATGAAGATCAGAACAAATTAATGGTATACACAATATTTTTGGGGCTGAAGGGAGTACACACCGTGGAGATCTGGAAGACTGTGCTTGTCAGGAAATGCTGGCTGGGAGTGGGAGCTCTGAGATGGCTGACTGAATAGAGACAGGTGCGAAAACACAAGCGGTGTTCTCGAGACACTCAGGTTTCACAGGATGCTACAGCTCACTGCCTCGGTGTTCATCCTTGCTCCATTAGGATCTCAGCACCTAGGTCATACAAGAACAGAAACCTCATGGAAAAGTAAAAATGTATTCAACCAATCAAGTGTTTAGTCTATATGGTGCCACTAATTTCAAGGGAAACTACTGTTTAATCTCAGTCGGTGGCGGTTGCTGTGGCAGCGAATCGGCACAGTCCTGATGTCTGGCACATCTGACACGTCACTCAGCCCAGCAGCAACATCTGGCACCACGCAATTCTTGTGGGCAATCCCGCAGTCACCACAGACGATGTAGGCTCATAATTAACTTGTCAACACTCTCCACCAGGAATTTCCACCCGTCCTGGAGGGCTTGGCTCGGGGTGTGAGCCACGGTGTGGGAAGGGTTTCTGGTCCTGACTCCTGGAACTGAGCCTGGCACTTTTGGGAGGTGAGTTTGCCGGGACTGAGTTCTTGTCCACTCTTGTCTGTGTACTTTCAACTATGCAGAGCTCTGCTTAGAACTCCTTTGTTGGTTGCTTAGAGGCTGGTACTACAGATCTGTCACACAGAGGACCCACACTCAAAGCAAACGCAAGCTGGCAACACCCATCTAATGTGTAAGTACTTTGGTTTTGTATGATGTAACTAGCATGCTACTCACTGCATGTTGAAATACACTGGGTTCTCTCCACCTGGACTTCGTTCCCTAATGTCTTCTGCTCACTTGAGAATTGTATGCCAAACCTGTCTCCTTTCTACAATGACCGTTGGCCTTGGTTGTCCTCCAGCATCGAGACAGTGCATGTAATGCATGCTAATTGCTTGACACGTGACACGTAACAAGCTCTTAATAAATGGTGGATAAAAACAACAGTTACAACCACCCCACGACATGCCAATTATTGTATCAGTATGGGCTCCACCAGTCTAGAAATCACCTTCTGTTTGGATTTCTTATGAATAGTCATGTCCAAACTGCAGGCTCACTGGAATTACTGGGGAAGGGAGAGGTGCTGGCTTCGCCATGTGGCCAGCAGTCATGGAATCAGCTCCATGTGGTGCTTTGGGAAGGGAGTTCATACTTTTCAGATATGACAGGGATTGGTGACCCCTCTTGTTTTCTGTGTCAGTTCTACGTCATTCAGTAGAAAAATCCAAAGCTAGAAGATTTAGGAGTAGTAGTTAATTTCTCTAGTTTTTCCGATTAAACAAAATCAAGTCAGAGGAATAATCATGCATCCTTTTGTTTACGACTTAGTGCCTTCGGTATTATTCAAAGAGTGATAGGAAAGACAGAAGACATAGATCTTATGATCAGAAGTTTACCATTTTGGCTAAAGAAGGCATTCACACATAAAAACAATAAATAGCCTCAGGAAAAGGTTTTCAAAACTTCCCAGATACTACCCAAAATGATCTACAGATTTAGTGCAATCCCTATCAAAATACCAAGTAGAAAAACTGACCCTAAAATTCATATGGAATCTCAAGAGACCCCCTAGTAGCCAAAATAATCTTGAAAAACAAGGACAAAGTTGGAGGACTCACACTTCCTGATTCCAAAACTTTCTACAAAGCTGCAGTAATCAAAACAGCATGGTACTGGCATAAATACAGACAATTAGACCAATAGAGTAGAATAGAGAGCCCAGAAATAAACCCCTGTATATGTGGTCATATGATTTTAAACAAGAGGGCCAAGACCATTCAACTGAGGAAAGAACAGTCTTTTTAATAAATGGTATTGGGAACACTGGATATCCACATGCAAAAAATGAAGTTGGACCCTTACCTAACACCAAATATACAAATTAACTCAAAATGGATCAAAGACCTAAATTCAAGAGCTAAAACTATTAATATAAAACTCTTGGAAAAGAACTTAGACCACAAGCTTCAGGACATTGGATTTGGCAATGATTGTTAAAGATATGACACCAAAAGCACAGGCAACAAGAGAAAAAATAGGTAAGTTGGACTTCATCAAAATTAATATCCAGAATATATGAAGAACTCTTATGACTCAGTAACAAAACAACCCAATTAAAATATGGGCAAAGAATTTAAATAGACATTTCTTCAAAGAACATACAGATGGGCAATAAACACTGGACAGATGTTCAGCATCACTCGTCATGAGGGACATGCTACGCAAAACCACAATTACACAGCAAACTCACTAGAAAAGCTATTATCAAAAAACAAAAGCAAAAACAAAAAATAAGTGTTAGCAAGAATGTGGAGAAATTGGAACCCCTGTGCATTGCTGATGAGAGTGTAAAATGGTATTGGTGGGAAACAGTATGACAGTTCCTGAAACCATTAAACATAGAATTACCATATTACCCAGCAAATCCACTTCTGAGTATATACCCAAAAGCATTGACAATAGGAACTCAAATATGATAGGTATTTGTACACCAATGTATAGCAGCGTTATTCACAATAGCCAAAAGGTACAAACAACTCAAAATGTCCATTGATGGATGAATGGACAAAGTGTGGTGTACACATACAATGGAATATTATTCAGCCTTAAAAGGGAGTGAGATTCTGATACATGCTACAGCATGGATGAACTTAAAGATCTTATGCTACATGAAATAAGGCAGACATAAAAGGACAAACATTGTATGATTCCACTTATATGAGGTACGTAGAGTAGTCAAATTCATAGAGGCAGAAAGCAGAAAGCAGGTGGCTGTGGGGACCGGAGGAAAGGAGAAATGGGGGATTATTATTTAATGGGTGCAGAGTGTTATGTGGGAAAATGAAATGGTTCTGGAACTGGGTGGTGGTGATGGTTGTACAACCATGTGAATGTGTTTAATGCCATTGAACTGTACACTTAAAATGGTTAAAATGGTAAATTTTATGTTATGTTTATTTTACCATAATTTAAAAAAATTCCTGGGGGGACTTCAGATGACAAAAGTGATCATCCCAGGAGAGAATGGAAATGGAAGGTTCCATGGAGGACTCGAGACTTTAAGGGAAGTCGTGACCGCAGATTGGCAGAGGGAAGCTGAAGGGCACTTGTCACAGGCTCAAAGTGGGCTCTCAGTCAGATGTGTGTGCAGGCTCTGGCAGCAGCGGCAGGCGGCCATGGGACCCTGGGAGAGGTGAGTCGGATAACTGTAGGGTGGGAGCGGTGAGTCGGCAGGAGGAGGAGGGCTGGCAGGTGGGGGCTGGGAAAGAGCCCAGGGAGCGTGGGGCGAGGCGCTGCCTTCCAGTAAGAGGGACCAGAGTGCTGTGTTCCCACCATGGGCTGGGAGGAGGGAGGCAGGCTGGATGGCTGGGCCTGCTGGAGCAGCCTGGCCCGAGGAGTCAGGGTGGGGAAGTGGCAGTAGAGGGAATGAGAGTCCCTGGCCAGTCCCCGCAGTCAGGCAGATTTCCACCCCATCTTCCTGGTCACCAGTGGATGTCTGGGTCCTCTGCCATGGGGAGGGGAGGGTGGGAACACCACCACCTTCTCTTAGCAACGTTTCTGTGCTTCTGGCGGCTCCTTTTAAAATGTGAGTCGCATGCGTGAGGGATAGACTGAGGGTGTTTATCTGGGTGAGTTTCTCCAAACGGTTCCCTCGTATAGTAAATGAGAGAGTGGGTGAGATGAGAGCCACAGCTATTTCCTGCTTGTAAACACTGTGATTCACGTATTCGAATGATAATTTCTCAGTTCTTACCATGGGCCAGGTGCCATGTGAGGTGAGCAAGACAGGCATCTGCTCCCACGTGGCCGCCTCGCTCCAGTGTGTGTTTTCCCTGCTTAAATGAACCCACGTGTGCCAAAGCGCCTGGCCTCGCACTTGGCACAGAGGAGACGCTAAGAATGCTGCCTATTGCTCTCACTGCTTCTCAGGGCTCCAGGTCCCACATCAGATCCATCCCTCATCACGTTGTCACCTCTCATGCGTGCTGTTTGCCACACACCTTCCCTCCGCCACACCCGCCTTCTGGTTGTTATAAAGCTAATCCCAGATCACCCACAGACTCTGCCCGGGCGCAGCCATGAGCTCACCGGGCGTGAAGCAGGACTGGCATCGCTTAGCAACCGTGGCAATCGTTCAGCGGGCCCCAGGCCCCACGGGAGGTGGGGTGGGGTCGAGAACTCATCCCCGGGCTGTGTGGGAACGGAAGCGCTTCAGCTGAAATAAAGACACAAACAAACTGAATTGGTCCCCAGACATCACGCGTCATGCTGCCTGACACCCAGGGGACTGCACTTATTTGCATCCCGAGTACCCACTCTCTCAAGTGCCAACCTGCATCCAGAAGGTTCAGATGGGAGGGAATGAGTGGTCAGGGCTGGGAAATCTATACGCCCTCTCTCAGAGACACACACAGAGATTCTCGATGTGCAAATGCAGCTGCACGTGCACATGCGGTTTGCCTGACTTCCTGTTCCATCAAGGCTGCTGTTTGCATGCCAGGGCCTTCCACGGTCCCAAGTGTTTGGATCAGTCGTAAGGACAAAAGTCGCTCCCGTCAGAGCTGTTATGCAACCATGTGTGGTGGGTTCTTGCTCCCCTCCCTGGTTCTTTTCCTTTGCACAGACTTTATAACATTAATTGGTGGGAAGGTTCAAACCCAGAAGGGCAAAGTGCTGCTGTCGGCCACACCAGGAGGGGAGCTGGGGTGGGTGTTATCTCTGCAGCAACTGGGGGTCCTGGTTTGCTTCTGGAGATGCTTTGGGTGCTCAATGCCCGGAGAGGGATGATTTTAAGGTCATGGAAACAGATTTTTCAGCAGGAGAGCTATGCTGGGAATTTTCTGTTATGCCAGGAAAAGAGTAGGGCTGAGTGAGTGATCCAGTGACCCCATGCGGATAGCTTCCCCCAGCCCAGCCCCCACAACTGTGGAAGATGACATGATTAAGAGAGCGGAACACTGTCCTGACTTCCAGGCCTGGAGAGGTCAAACCTCCACCTCCAAGTGACAGACAGTTCATCAGCCGGGGAAGGCAGTGAAGTTGGATGGGCTCAATATTGCAGAATAGCATCGTGGGCCCTGGGTCAGGTGGCTTGAATCCTGGGACTGAATCCTGGATCTACCACTTACTGGCTGCCTGTGACCCAAGGCCAGTCTTCTTATGGAAAATGAGACTAATGAGACTTCATAGGGTAGGTATAAGACATTTTGAGGCTGTATGTATATGGTTAAAAGCCCAGACTCTGGAGCCAGCAGTGACGTCTCTCATTATAACCATCAAACACTGGGGTGAGTTTCTCATGCCCCTAGACTCCACAGCCAGCTCACCTTGAGTGCATTTATCTGGTCAAGTGTCATTGGTTCTCCTGTTCTTCAGTCTCTAGCCTTGATGGTTTTACTCCTACTGGAACACTTCCTGTCCTTGGGCAGGCTCTTTTTTTTTCCCCCAATTAATTAATTAATTAATTAATTTTTATTTCAAAATTTTATGGGGGTACAAATGTTTAGTTTACATATATTGCATTTGCACTGCCTAAGTCAGAGCTACAAATGTGCCCATCCCAGACAGCGCATACAGCACCCATTCGGTGTGCGTTTACCCATCCCCTCCTCCTGCCTCCCACCTGCCCGACACCGGATGAATATTACTTCCATTTGTGCACATAAGTGTTGATCAATTAGTACCAATTTGATGGTGAGCACATGTGGTGCTTGTTTTTCCATTCTATTTCACCATCCTTGGTCCCCTTCGCTCCCTTCATACCTCTCTTGGCATCAAATTACATCTATTGTTCTGACCTTGTAGTCAACTCCTAGTTTGTTAGAAAATTATCATTCCCCAAGCCTTTGTAGAACATTTATAAGATAATCGAATATTGCAAGATTAAAAAAAAAAAACTATTGACCCAATTCATGTAAACTTAGACTTAGTGCTTCTACTTCCTCAATTGTTCATCTTGATCTTGGGACTGGACTAGAGCCAGAGTTTTTTGGTTTCAATCTTCTGGTATATTCCTCCTAGGGAACGAAAATAAAAATTAGGGTGACCCTGAATGGATTGTGAACAGAGCTAACCCAGGATAAGTCTGAAATGAAACAGGGTCTGTAGAAATGATCATCTTCCATCCTTCCTTCCAATTCACTCTGTATTTCACTCTACTTGGCTTCCACCCTCAACACTTTGTTGAAACAGCTTTTGCTAAAATCAGTAACTATGTTGCTCTACCCCACGGACATTGTTTATCTTTTTTGTGCTGTATTTTTAATACAAACTTATATCTATTCAAAGTAGAAGGTATATCTAATTATTCAAGGTCTTAGTGTCTGATACGAGCATTAGAAAAAGAATGCATATTAGTAATAAACAGTGAGCTTAGGCAGTTTCACAGATTATTTTACCTTCCGGAAATCTAGAATCTCTAGAAATTATTAAAATTATACAAAGATTAAATCAAACTTTGTAAAATTGTGGTAAGAACAATTAACATGAGATCTACCCTCTTAAAAGAACGTTATGTGCACAATACAGTATTGTTAACTATAAGTGCAATGCTGTACAAGAGATTTCTAGAACTTATTCATCTTACATAACTGAAACTTTATACTTGTTGAACAGAAACTCCTATTTTGGCTAAATGTAACCACATTAAAATACTTGACATAGCCTTTGATCATGAATCGTACATGTATAATAACAGATATATCTTAATCCTTATTAAAGGTGATATTTAAGCAAAGCTCTCATTCAGTAAGATATACACTACTAAATGCTAGGAAAATAACATTCTAAATTTTATAGGGCATTCCCTGGTGATGTTAACCAGATTAAAAAATAAGGAGAACCAGTGCTATTGTATATGTCTTTGAGCTGGGAAATTTCTCAAGCAATGGAGTCATGTTCAGGAAATAACTTTTGAAAATATAAATTGTTATACAATAGTTTCTCTGTTAAGTCAGTCTCTTTCAAATTCTTCCATTAACAGCAGTACTTAAAAATCTTCAACTGTAAACTCTTAGCTTGCACAGTTTTGGTTTTTTCCTGAATCATGAAAAATTTTAAGTGCTATTATATATATTATCTTATTAAATATTATTTTCTTTTTTTAAAAAGAACTAATGTTCCTTAAAGAATAATTATTGCCATATCCTCATCCAATTTGAAATCAACCCCTTGATTTCTACATTTCTACAACCCCTTGAATGTCTACATTTGGCTCTGGGACATGCTTTTGGCACATGAAGTGCTTGGCCACATGTGACCTGGTTTTGAAGTGGTGAGAAAAATGTCACTTACACATCTGATTCACTCACCTCAGTTACGTCTGAATAATTCTTAGCAGCAACATTTCAGGAGGGCTGCTGTCTTGTAGATTTAAAGGCATCTGTAATGCACATATTTCTAGCTGATCTAGCATCCTTTGAATATTTGCTTCCGGTAGAAGTTTTCAGGCCAGTGCCTGGTTTATTACAAAGAATACAACTCAGGAACAACCAGGCAAAGTGGAAGAGGTGTGCAGAGCAAGGTGTGGGAGGTGAGGGAAGCGTCCATGCCTCTCCTGTTGTACCACCTCCCTGGCACTGGGCTGTGCGCACTGGCTTGGAAGCCCCGCACTATTCATCCGCCACCTTCCTTGTCCGCCATGGAGTTTTTAGCACCATGGGCCATTCCTTCCTTCTTGGAATCCTCTGTTGCTTTGTGGGACACCACACACTCCTGGTTTGCCTCCTGCCTCGCTGGCCGTTTCATTCCCTCAGTCTCCCCGATGGATCTTCTTTTTCTTTTGCCCAACTTCCAATTTTAGAATTCCTCAGGTTTGGCTTCTAGATTACCTTTTCTTCTTGACTTGCTTCCCTCTAGACCATCTTGCCCACTTCCATGCCTTCAAACACCATCTCCCAATGACAGCTCCCTAACTTGTGTCTGGCCAAGCCTGCTCTCCGGAGCAGCTCCTGGTGATTCTATCTACTCCCCCAATTCCACCTTCAGCCTTTTCCTCCCTCCCCAGCCCTGCTTCTTTGTCCCGAATCCCTGTCCCTCACCTGGACAACTATACTGATCTCCAAGAGACCTCCCTGCCTCCACTCTAATGTCTCCTGCACTCAGCCACTAAAGCGATTGTTTATAAATGCAAATCAGAGTCTGTCTGTGTAGAACTCCTCAGTGGCACATCATTATATTCTTAGGGTCAAGGTCAATATGATTAACAAAGCCTGGTAGGACTTGAATGATCTGACTCGTAGCCAGAATTTCTTCGCCACTCTGGATCTTTTTCCATTTCTTGAATTTACTGAGTTTGTATCCATCTCATGTTCCATTCCTTTACCAGGTGTGCCCTTGTATATATTCACGTGTGCCATGGACTTTCCTTTGTGGCACTTATCACAACTGCCACTAAATAATATTTGTATATTGTCCATCTCTCCACTGAGATGTTCCTTAAAGTCAGGCATCATGTCGATTTTGTTCAGCCCTTTATCCCTAATGCTGGGCACAGTTTTATTTGACTTAATGAGAACTTCTCGAATACCTGAATAAGCAGTGAGAGGGTAAAGGGATGTCAGGATGGGTAGATCCTGACATTGAACTTTTGCCTGAACCTTCAAAGTGTTTGCTCGGGTTGGTGCCTGTGAATAGAAGTGAAGCCCAGCTTTCTGCTGGACGTAGGTTTTAGACTCCCACAAAGGGGACTGTCTGTGTGAAAGCCTTTGGGTGGCCTAGGGGACAGCACCATGTGTGAATAAGCTCAATGACAGCAACTCTGTGAGACTTCAAGCTGTCCCAGTGGGTCCAATTGTAAAGAGGGGAAATGATGACATTTTCTTGTTTTGGCAAGTCATCAATTTGTAGAATGATGCTATACCAAAGATGGGTTCAGGCTCAAGCAACAAATAAACCTGGGTTTGAATCCTGACTCAACAACCTATTAGCTTGTAAAATCAGGCAAATAATTCAACATCTCTGAGCCTATTTCACAGGGTGGTTGTGAGATTAAATGACATAATCCACGTTAAACACTCAGCTCAATGCTTGGCACATAGCAAGAGATGCCTAATTGTTGCTGTTTTTGTTGTTGCTATTATTATTAGTAGTGGTCCCAGTTCTCTAATAACAAACTATTTGACCTTGGCTAGGTTGCTTCCTTCAGCTGTAAGATCATCATATTTTTTTTGGACAAGATGACCTCTGCAGTTTCTCCAGCACTAGGATTCAGTGATCAGGGAACTTTTTGCTCTCATCCATGCTGGAACTCTTTGAAGCATTTTCATGGCAAGAGAGAGAATCATTTCTCTTTGCAGGCATGTTCAGTTGGATTGTCCTGGAAGATAAGCAAAGACACATGTAGGAGGGGAAAGTCCAGTTCAGCCTGGCTTGGTCCCTCCTGGAATTTGGTACTTTTGGGTGGGACTGGAGACAGATGTTCCATGACAGCCACATCATGTACATCAGACTTTCTGGGAATGATGGCAGGAGAGGAACCAGAGAAACAGGATGACTTGAATTTATTTTCTTGGAAAGACAGTTTTGTTGGCAAGACTCCTGCCTTGCCTCATAAATGGACTGAGAGGCTAATGGACGGGAAGAACTGGGCTTGGGCCACTCCAAGAACATTGCCTTTAAGAGCATGGTCCCAGGTCCCAACCAGTACTTGCCCTCTCCTGAGGTCCTAGGCTGTCCTTCAGCCACTTTGGTGATCTGCCATTAACCTGATACCTGTGTAATTTGAATCCATTTGGATGAAATTGTGTGGGAGGAAAAGAAGAGAACGCAGGAAAGGACAATGACTTCAAGAAGGGAGAGATGGAGGGAAAGAATGAAGGTATCTTGTGCAATAGATAGGAGTCTATCCAGCTGAGTGACAGAAAACCCAAATTAACAATGGTGGAAGCAAGGTTAAGGTTTGCTTGCTTCTCATGTTACATTGTAGAAAGGCAGACCAGGATTGTTACTGTGACTCTGCTGTTCTCAGTGGCCACACTCCTTCTGCATCACTCCTCTGCCATCTTCAATATTTCTATCTTCTGGTCCAAGATGGTGTCTCCAATTTTTGTCATCACATCTGCATTCCAGCCAGCTAGAAAAAGAGAGAAAAAGGGAGGGGAGGGGCCCATGCCTTCTCTTTAAGGACACTTCCCAGAAATTGGAAACATTGCTTCCGCTTATATCCCACTGGCCAGTACTTAGTCACACAGCTACACTGAGTTGCAGAGACACTAGAAAATGTGTCTTTATTCCGAGTGGCTGTTTGTCCAGCTAACTTTTGTGGGGCTATATTATTGAGGAAAAAGGCGAGAACGGATACTGGAGGACAATGAGCAGTCTCTGCTACACCCTGAAAACAAGAATGAACGTTATAGAGAGATGTCATAAAAACAGCCACAGTCAGCTTTGGGTGTAAGCTGGAGCCAGGCAGCCAGACTTGATTGGAATCTTACTCCTACCAGATAGATGCTAGCTGTGCAATGCTGGGCAACTTGCTTAATCTCCCTGAACGTCAGTTTTCTCTTCATAAATAATAATAATAACAACAACTAGATCAGAGATTTGTCAACAGAATTCAGTGAGGTGACGTTTCTCAAGTGCTTAGTGCCCTTCCTGCACACAGCCATAAGCTCACAGTAAAGGTCGATGATTGCAGTGTTTGTTTTGGATGCAGAAGCTCCCTGAGGATGCTATCATCATTCTTGTGACCATTACCCACACCCTTCACTTTCTCCTTAGATCAATCTCTTTCTTGAATTTTGAATTCCCCTGAAAGCCAGAATCTTCATTCCATCAGGACAGAACAGAGCCCTAATGTTTCTAAAGAAATAACTTACAACTAGAAAATGTCGGTGAATATTCCCTGCTCAATATTGTTCAATTCTCTCAAATGTGCATTTAATTTAGTCTTACTAAAGCAGTTATTATCCATTTACTAATAACTGCTTATGAAAAGCCTGCTTGTGGCCTGTGGTACGGTCATAGGACAACTCCAAGAACAGCTCTGACTTGCACTTTTCTCTTCCACTTACTACCCAACAGCCAAAGTCTGTGCTTCTCGGAAGGGCTGTAGTAACTGCTAGTCATTGCAGGAAAGGAGCATGCTTAGGCTACTCCTTTGAACTCCATCCCAGCGATGACTGTACCCCAGCCTGTGCCCCTAAATATAAAGCACATGGACAATTCACATACCTGCCAGGCAGATTTCTTCTGCGGGCTACGGATGGTGCCCGTGGGCTGTACCTGCTGCTCGACCGAGGCAGGGCCAAATTCTGCTCTCTTTGTGTAGTCCCAGCAGTGTTGTGTATGATTTCTGATAAAATTGAAGGATAACAAATAATATTTGACATTTATGCAGAGTTTTGCAATTCATGTATTGTCACGTTAATAAAAAATAGCAAGGATAGTACCAACTATTTATTGACTCTATATTAAGTATTATATATATATAATTTCTAAATTTTACCATCTAGCATTAATGACACTGTCATGTATCTATTTTACAGATTAGTAAATTGCTCAGAGAGTGGTATCTCTAAGGATATAAGCTCAAAGGAGGCAACTTTCAAAAAAGGCAAACTTGGGGTTCATATGCATGTTCCTGATTTCAGTATAATTTTTTTTCCTCTTAAGGGAGGTAAGTAGAAGAAAAAAGAAGTGGACAGATCTGGGTCATACAAATGCCACGTGGACAGAAACATTTCAGAACCACAGCTGAATGGTCCCTGCAGGAAGATTCTACACTCCCCAGGAGTGGCTCATTCCCTCGCGTTCTCCCAGGCTCCTTTCTGAGCAGGGGCAAGGAGGGTGGTGTTTCTGAGGGTTGCTGGCTGGGAGGGGCTGCGGAGAGAGATGCTTCCTGCAGGCAGGACAGTCCCTAGCTCGGCATGATTAGCAGGCTGTGCTCCTCACTGGAGCTAAGAGCTAAGAGCTTAGCTCTGTAAAGCTAAGAGCTTTACAGACACTGTTTCATTAAATTCTCCTAGCATTCTTGCAAAGTAGACGTTATTAACTATCTTACAAACGAGGAAACTGAGGCCCTGAGAGGTTAATGCCCAACGATGCACAGCTGATTAGTAGTAGACCCAGGATTTGTCTCCTGGCAAATTTGTTAGTCAGATTCTGCCTATGCATTTAGCTATGATATTAAATACAAATAAAGTACTGATCACAGTGACTCACTTAGTAGAAAGCTTAGGGACTGGAATATAGCAAGTACTCAGTAACAGGTGATTATTATGTAATCGACAGAATATGAGCTCGGTGGGGGCAGGGATTGATCATTTCACACGTATCTTTCTATGTCTTCTCGCGCAGGACGCTACTGTCAATGCTTAGTAGTCACTGGCTGATGGTGACCTCAGAAGTAAGAGCACCCATGAAGAAGGGTGACGCGCACAGCACAGCTCACGGCATGCGACATGGACGTGTTTGGTGACCATTGGCAGCTCGTGGTCCCAGAGGAGCCTGGTTGGCGGGGCTTGGAGTCTCAGGCTCTCCTGGGGGTGAAAGAGCCTGGGAAAAGCTGCAATGAGGACCAGAAGGGCCATTTTCAGCTGTAAAAGTTCTAAGATTTGGTTTCCAGAGAAAAGAGAGAGAATAAGGGCTGAGTTTTCAGACCTCAAAGTAACCACAGGGGTTTTCCTAATTCCAGCAACGAGACACTAATTGTGGGGAATGTGGGAAGCAGTAATGAGGCCAGGGAGAAGCAGCAAGTGTTCAACACCACTTTTGGGAGGGAGTGTCCAAGAATTATTCCGGCCTAACCACATTCTCAATGTAGAAAACAGCTCTGGGGACCCAAAGGAACAAACACTGCATGTTTGGACGCAACATCCTCCAGCATTGCTGGCAGCTTCCCACCCGGGCACAATCGTCTCCTAATCCCTGTCCAGCTTCCAGCCGTGCCCTCAGCCCCTGTCCCGTTGGGTTCACTCAGCTGAGGGAAACTCCTACTGAATCAACATGAGCTGTTTGCCAAACTCCCCCTAGGTCGAGCTCCACTTGTGTCTTGAGGTTGGTGCACAACAGGTCAAATCAGAAAACTTGGGCCAGGTCGAGCCATCCGCTTTAAGGAGGGAGCAGGAGCAGTCAGTCCACCTAGGGAGGATTTATTTGCTTTTGTTAGTGGGCCTCCTCCTGTCTTTAAATGCTAGCAGCTAGATGGAGTGAAAAGGATTTCTGAAAGGTTTATTTTGGGGTGGATTTGAAAGCTCCCCTCTCTTGCTCTGTTTTTCTTTTTAGGCAGCTTTGCACAAGGGGCCAGCCTCCTGCCAAAAGGCCTCGTAATGCCCCTCTTTGGGGACGGAATTTATCCGCTCAGCTGTCCCTTGTAAATTTATTCCTGTGTGAGATTTTTCCCAAACCATTCATTCCTCCGCTTAGCTCAGGCAGCTGGAATGCAGAAAAAAATACATTTTTTCTTTTTCTTTTTTTTTCCCCCCAAGAATGTGCCTTTTGTGTGCTGGGAGGGGCTGGGCTAAAGAGAAAAGCAAACAATTGTGTTCACCCACGACGCACACTGCACACCGGCCCATGGGACAGCCCCACTGAAGCCCGGGGGCTGCCCTGGTGGGGTGAGGGTGGCAGGGGGCTCCCGGCTGCCAGCACCGAGTGTGTCTGCAGTGTGGGCTGTGGGTCCACAGCTTGGGACGGGGCCAGAGAAACACCTCACTGGCTGTTTCCACAGCAACATCACAGTTGCACTGGAATGGAAAGCCTCGTCGTGGTTTGGAGCCAGGAGAGGCTTTTCAGCTGTATGTGTGCACAACGAGGGTCTGCGGGGAGAAGGGGGGCGCTGGGAACTTTGACTTGATTTTTCCTTGAGTGATTATTGTCGCCCAGGCAGGTGAGGGCTGTGGAAGGAGCTGGAGGTGACATACGTGCTTAAAGAATTCAGGTTGCCTGAGGGCCAGGGAGCATTTTCCTATGAGCCTCGATGACTGAGGGGACCCGGCTGGCATAAGCAGGCGTGAGAACCGCCCGACCTGTCTGTCCTTTTCATCACCACGATGTTTCTTCTCCTGAGACATCCTAGCACATACGGGTGCTGGGAAATTTGGCAGCCAGAGCAGAAGAGTCAAGGACAGGCGTTTGCCCCCATTTTCTGGAAAGGACCCATGTGCCATGGAGCAAAGAGAGTCTGCAGGAAGGTATCAGAGCAAGAGATTAGAAGTGTGGTTGTGCTGCCGCCTGATACTCCGGCAGCAGGCAGGGCAGGGTGGGTGAAGCCCAGCACCCCCAGTTCCATGTTCAGGTCTGTGCCAGTATCGTTTTGGGAGGGTTTCTGCCAAGAGTGGCAGCACAGGAGCCCCGAGGCCCTGCCCTGCCAAGAATCATGAGCTCACAACTGTCACTTTCTGCCTATGAAACAGATACCCGTTTGGGTGCAAGTGCCACTTTTATGCTTACAACACAAGAAAATTTGGGGAACTCGCAGTGTTTCCCTGATTTTTCTCACATTTCCAAGGGCCTACCACCAATCTGGTGACCCCAGCTAATCTGTGTGGCTGTGGTTTTAGGGACAGATTCCTTCTTCTCTTGGGAGCTTGGAGAACCTTCCCTTCTTATCTGGTGCTGGGTTAAGGGGGCCCAAGTGACTATATACCATCCCCAGAAAGAGGCAAAAAAGACATGGAAGGTGAAGGCTCTGTCTGTAGGGAGTTGACCAGCTGACGGGGAGGACGGTAGGAGCTGGGCAGCAGCACCAGGCTGGACAATGAGTCCCAGAGGGGCGAGCCCAGGCTTCTCAAGCTGCAGTGGACGTAAGGACCCAAGGGCCCTCTTGTCAAGAGGCCTGTTCTGGAAATGCAGGTGTGGCCGAGGTTCTGCCTTTCTAACGAGCTCCTGGGTGAAGTCGATGCTGCTGATCCATTGACCACTCTGTGAAAAGCAAGCAGTGAGGACGCTCACCCAGTGGGCCAGGAAGGGAGTTCTGCACTGCAGAGAATGGCAGAATATTTGCAGTATAACTTTCCTGCCAGTGTTCATGGGCAAGGTGGTAGTTTGTCTTTTGTAAGCCCATCTTTTCTGGTCTCACCTTCCCAGAAACACTAGTTGTCAATGTCAGTGTGCCTTCCCTTGGAATGAATGGGTTTAAGGGCAACAAGTTTGTTTCTGGAGTTGCAATATCACCAATGGCTGAGAGCATTTGACATTAGTCAGACCTGGATTTGACTCCTGGCTCCTCCACTTATATAGCTGTGCAAACTTGGAGAAGTTACCTGTTCTCTATAAACTTAATTCCCTCAACTGAAGTACAGACTAAATGTACTAATGTGTGTGAGGCACTCAATATTAGCTATTATCTTGATTGGTCATGAAATCATTGATTTATATCAGAAGTCCTCAGCTGGAGACCCACAGGCCAAATCTGCTGTTCCCCCAGATGGGTTTTGCTTGGCCTGTACCATGTTTTAAATAACATTGTGTTAGTTGCCAACATCTTAAAATTGGGAAATTTCACATAAAAATATGAATTTGGGGCTTATATTGAAAAATCATTAGCTCTGACAAACCTGGCGCGATTCCTTGCGTGGGACAGTCGGTTAACAGCAGGGCTGAGTGGGGCTGGCGTCTAGCCATGGCATCTGCACCCCCAGGTCACCAACATCCAGTCCTCCCTTGTGTTGCCTCCCTCCGGTGGACGCATGCCCTTGGGTCCCCACACCTACAGGGCCCTTAGGACTCTAGAATTCTAATTATCTTGGCTCACTGATAGGTAGTAAGGGCTTCTGGAACTCTGCAAGTGAATTCAAGGATTACCTTGCCAACAATGCTTCTACTGCTTAAATGAAAGAAATCTGGTAGCCTCTTCTCTGTGGTCCAACAGAGTAGTTGCCTTTATCGCTCTCAGCAGTGCCTGGGGGGACCAGAAACTGCTGGCTCTGGAAGTCTCCCTCGTCCACCCCAGGTCACTGCTCATTTCAGCGCATGTCTTCTTTGCTCTCTCCCTAAAGCGTTAGGTGCTTGCGACCCAGTGTGGGTAGGTGCTGCTCCTGCCCTGGCGCCGACATCAGGGTGATTTATGAACATCATCACCCTTTCGCTGGACTCTTGCTTTTTCGGGGCTCCAGAGCTGCCTGGGCCTAGCGCCCAACAACTCTGCTCCTTGAGTTAACGGCCGTGCTAGACATATGCTGCTGGCTGTTGCCCAGAGGTGCTCCTGGTGCCTGCAGGAAGGGCCACGATGGGAGGAAAGCTTCTTGCATTCTTGCGCTTTCGCTCTCACTTGCCCTCTCACTCTCCCAGCTCTTTATTTTTTCCAGGCTGGAGGTGGAACCACAGGAGCAGCGAGGAGGAGAAGGCGCAGTGCGATGACAAAAGCCCAAGCCTTTGATTCTCTTCCTCGCAGGCTCTTCCATGGATCCAGAGCTTCACAGAAGCTCTATGAGAGCTGACGTGTCCCCACCTGCCCCAGCCAGATCCCGTAAGGTGGGTGAGCCCTGGGCAGGCCCTGGGCTGGATGTGGAGAGAGTCCTCAGGTGGTGGGAGAGAGACCACTCGGTCGTGACTGAGGGTGGATCCGTTTCTCTGATCCACAATAAATAATCCGGTGAGTCCCAGCCTGTCATCCCCACCTCTGTGGGGTGAGCTTTTCTGGGTTCTGCCAGTTATTGGTTATCGGGACAGTGAGAAACAGTGGGGCGGTGCTGTTGGGAAATGTGACTCTAATGACTCTTTACATATGTGTCAAATTCTCCCACCCTGGGGACAAATGCACCATGAATTTTGGTTTTGAGTTTGTGTGTGGAGGTGGATAAGAGATGTGTTAAAGAGCTTTGGCGTCCCTGCCGCCAGCTCTAGACAGGGAGGAGAACAGCACAGCACGCTCAGGAGACCCCGGGAAAACGCCCTCTTGTGCAGAATCAAGCTCGCTGCTCCTTAAGTTCCTTCAACAGACTCAACTGGAGAGTAAGGGGCAGATAAAAATCACATTGCACTTTCTGGAAGTTGGAAAGCCTTAAGGTAATCCATTTGTGTTCACTGATCTAAAGACAAAGAATGTGCTTGTATCAGAAGTTGGGTTCACTGTAGGTCTGGACTGGAGAGGCCTTGTCCTCTCTGTCTGGCTGTTTGGCATTGTGCAGACAGGCCCTTCAGATGACTGGCGGGGTGTTGAGCGCGGTGGCTAGAGGCTGACAAGAGAAGAGCTGTGTAGACGCTCCTGGTCTCACACAGCCACCAGGTGCTGGTGAGGGAAGAGCTCCAGCCTGTCTAAACCCACGTTTCTGCAGAGCGAAGGTTCCCTCACACCAGGTGGGGGTAGTTTTTCACCACAAAATCTGCACCAGAATCACCTGGAAGCTTTGTAAATGCAGATTCTCAGGTGCCGCCCAGCTCCTCCGAGTCAGCACTCAGGCAGTGAGCCAGAGACTGAGGTTTTAACAAGCACCCCAGGTGACTCTGAGCTTGAGAATCACCAGTCTCACACGTGGACTTTAAAATCTCACGCGGAGAATGTTTCTCATTGCTCAATTTAAAACATGCTTTAATAGTATCTCTGCTTCGAGTGAAGACATTCCAGAAAGAAAACTAAGCACCAAGAATCTAAACGCCAAGCGCTGGAGGGGACAGGATATGGGCTTCATAATCATTTCGTGCTGTTTCATGCTACTCTCAGGTCAGGTAAGTGAAGCCTCCTTACCTGGGCCGCCCGCTGCGGGGGCGCTTCCATCACCCCTTCTAGATGTCCCAGCGAGGCGGGAGCTGTTTCTTTAAAGGCTTGACCCAAACACCCCTTGATTCCAGGTGGAACCCATTTTCACTTAAAACCATCAAATGTTGGCTCTGAGGGAATTTAGAGATCTATTCCAGAGCCCCCATTTTTTATAAATGAAGAATTATAGTTTAGAAACAGAACCAAAAAAAAAAAAAAACAAAAAACTATGATGATAAATTCCTGAATCTACTTTCAAGGAGCCTCGTGGAGAGCGTGACTTGAGAGGAACACAGGCAGCCGGGAACAAGATCACTGTTACCACAGTCAGCCTCTAGTTTCCTGAGAATCCCTTCAAGGGGGGACACATGCCAGGCGGGGCTGTGACACTCCTCTTCCTCCCCAGGCTTCCTGTGCCTGTTGTCAGCTCAGAGCAGGAAACTTCCAGGCTCTTCCACTGAGAAAGGCACCCACCCCTAATTTGCCTGTGGTAGGATTGACTCTGCAACCACCGAGAGCCAATTCTGTGCCAAGCCCTACTCCAGGCTCTGGTGTGCATTATTCACAGGAGAGATGGGAGCTACTCTCACAGAGCTTGCTGTCTAATTCCAAACTTATTAAATTCTGTTTCTATGTTATCAATTGTACAGTTTCTGCCTTGAGAAAAAATTTTGGTGCTTTGGGAATGGAGAGGGGTGGTGAAGGAAGCTTGGTCTGAAGGCACCACATTGAAGTGAGATTTGAGAGATGGAGGGAGCCTGTTGAGAGAAGCGGGTCCAGGAACAGCATGTGCAAAGGTCCTGTTCCAGAAACACAGAGAAGTCCAGGCAGGGACTGATCAGAGAGGGCCTTGCAGGTGGAAGAAGGGGGTTTTAAACTATGAGGAGATGATCTGATTGACATTTCTGAAAGCTCCTTCTGGCTATAATGGGAGAATGTACATGGTGGGGTCAGAGTGGGAGCAGGAACAGCACTGAGGAGGCTGCTGACATATGCAGGCAGAGAGGCCAGGGCTGGGCTGGCGAGGTGGCCGGGGAGGTGCAGAGCATAGGTTGGGGGCAGGATGCGCTTCAGGGGGAACAGCTGAAAGGGTCTGAGGACTGAGAGCTTCTTATAGGAAAACCCTGTGACAAGTATGAAATACGTAAGGGAAGATTATTTTCTAGAGTCGCTTCACCGTACGCTTTGGAAGGGCAGGTGCTGTGCCTGTTGTATGCACCACTGTATACTACTTATGAGTACAGGCTCACTGTCAGTGAGCCACCTCGTCTCTGAGATGCACAGCTGCCTTCCCTGACCCGGGCCCCCCTCCCTGGGGCTCTGGGAACCTGAGAGGGCCGGTGCGAGGCTCCCGTCAGCCTGACCCGGCTCAGTAGAGAAGTACGTCCCCACGGACCCCACACAGGGGTCTCCACCCTGCCCTGCAGTCAGATTCCTTCTCTGTGCATGAAAGGGCGTGTGCAGGGAGGCGGTGTCGTCAGCCTGACCCGGCTCAGTAGAGAAGTACGTCCCCACGGACCCCACACAGGGGTCTCCACCCTGCCCTGCAGTCAGATTCCTTCTCTGTGCATGAAAGGGCGTGTGCAGGGAGGCGGTGTTTCACAGATGGCGGTGGGGACCCGCACAGACACCACGGACAACCCCTCCAGCTTTCCGCTTGCCAAGTTGTTCCAGGGCGCAGGGCTGCCACTGGGAAGTCAGTGACTCACTCTCAATGGAAACACTCAGACGGTACCGTGTAGCTCCGCCCCCGCCACCACTGGGCTGTGGTGACCCAACCAGCTTGACACTTTCTTTCATCCTTTTTAATGTATCGATGGGAACCTGGGGTCTCCCTCCTCAGGAGTTTCATAAGACATTAGGAATTCAGTCCTGGCAGTGTCACCAGGTGGGATGGAAGGAAAACAAAGGTGGCCCTTGCAGCCCCAGGAGCTGACCCTAACTAAATCCTTCACTCCTGGGGTGTGCAGAGGTCTGAGGGGATGGCCAGGGTGAGGAGCAGCAGTAAAAATCTGCACTTGTCAGGAAAGTAGCAGGAGTCTAGCTCTCCACTAGCAATTTACTGGCCTTGGGCAGCCTGCAGCCTCATAACTGCCTTGTGCAATGGCATGGACAAGCAGCGTGAGTAGCAGGTCACTGGGGACCTGGGGGCCATCCTCCCTCTGCAGGAGTCCTGTGCAGAGTGGAGGCAGAGGGTGATCTGGAAGGTACCGCAGCCATACTCTTCTTCTGGGTGGTGGCAGGGAGCAGGGAGGGCCTAACCTGGGTCACCAGGTTACATTTGGGGAGGACCAGGGTCTGTGTCCCCACTGGTGTATTTTGCACTGGCCTCGTTTTGCTTCGTTAGGATAGTCATAAAAGCTCACCTTTTTTTCAGGTAAAGTACTGCATGCTTCATATACATAGCTCATTTGACCTTCACAGCAACCTTATGATGTAGATGTTATCATCACAGAAAGGAATACTGAGCCACAGAGAGGTTAAGCAGTTGGCCCAAGGTCACACAGCTGGCAAAGGTTAGACATGGGACTCAGACCCTGGTCTGTTCCACTCCTTACTACTATGTTCTACCCACCCCTCCAGGTAAGACTGTGAACCCAGTTGTGAAAAGACTTCAATAATAGGATGGGGGAAATGTTGAACTCTCCCTCTGGCAGGATCAGTTTTGCAGCCAGACTGTGAGCTTAATGACAGCAAAGCTCAGGCCTTGCACTTCTTTATGTGCCCTGCAGGCCCCAAAAGTGGGAGAGGCGGACAAAGAGTGGTGTTACTGCTGTGAACTTTCATTAGTATGTATGGAGTTCTGTTCTGTGTTTGGAAAAAATCCATCATCTCAAGAGGCTATATAATGCTCAGAACAGCTTTAGAAATTCTCTTTGGAAATTGCTTTCTGAGCCCTAGGCACATACATAAATTTTTATATATATCCTCAATCATGGCAAGCCTTACTCCTTCAAGGGTAGCTTGGAATTCTGTAGAAATCCAAAGATAATTCAGAGCCAAAGTTGGTAAAGCAGGTGAATTGTCAATTTCAGATTTTCAATTTTGTTCAAAAACAAGTTGGTGTTAGTGTGTAGCAACAAGGCTGATGGTCTTGAGTAGCTCACGCGCTGACTCAGAGGACATTTCTGCACTCAGTTACGCTTCCATGACTGTGCTCACACTTTCCATCGGAGTGGAATGACGTGCCCCTCTCATACCCCATCCCCTCCATCCCATACTCTGTCCTTTCCCCAAATTCCTGTTTGTCATTCAACGTCCTCCCCAAATGTTAGCACTACATGAAATGTGCCCTGATTCCTCCAGTCCAAAGTTGTCGCCAACACTGTTTCCTTGGACTATTTTGATGTGTTTTCTTCTGCCGTGTTGATTGTTTGTCTGTCTTCTCCACTGGACCACGAGCTCCCTGAGAACAGTGTCTGAGATGTTTTTGTCCTAATATCTGCAGTCTTACGTTTAATGAGCATTTGCTGAATGGACTCGGGTAAATGTGCTATTTCAAGTACATTTGAAGGAGGGGGTGAGGTTGGTTCTGGAGAGGGAGTTTGGCCAAAGACACGCAGCATGCCACCCCTTCAGATGCCCCACAGCAAGTGACCGGTGCTCCCTCCCTGTGACCAAGATCTGTAGTTTCTGGATCTTTTGGGTTGGCCAATAAGGTTCTGGTGTGAACATGGCAAAGCACTTTCAGTTATGAGGCTATTAACCAACATTTGACGCTTTTTTCTCTGTGTGTTATGGACTGGACTGTGTCCCCTCACAGTTTATAGGCTGAAGCCCTAACTCCCAATGTGACAGTGTTTGGAGACAGAGCCCTGCAGGAGGTAATGACAGTTAAAGGAGGGCACATGGGTGGGCCCTAACCCAATATGCCTGGTGTCCTCATCGGAAGAGACACAGGATCGGCCGTGTGAGGACATGGCGAGAACGTGGCCATCTGCAAGCCAGGAAGAGGGACCGCAGGAGAAACCAAACCTGCTGGCACTTTGATTTTGGACTTCCAGCCTCCAGCACTGTGAGAGAATAAATTTCTGTTGTTTAAGCCACC
>CM052438.1:95453940-95505610 GCA_028533085.1 Varecia variegata
ATGTGACTGCAGATTAAATGATTAAAAAATTTAAATAAATTCAAACCTTCCTAACTCAAGTTAGAGGCATATTTCCCACTCTGTCTCTTGTGCTCTCCCTCCGCCCAAGAACTTCAAGTACAAGGAAATTGTTAGGGTGGGGGCTCAGGAGGAGCTCATGGCACTGGTTGGAGAAAGAATTCTCATACCAGGAGTAGAATAGTTTTAGGAAAGAAAGTTTATTTTGCTTCCCAAAGGTGGGAAGGGCATGACACAAAAGAAGGAAAGGGAAGTGTCAGCGCAGAGGATAGGAGGCTTGGGGTTTTTATTTGGGGGCAAAAAGAAAGAAAAAAATAATGATTATAACCAGCTGATAGCAAAAATGGCCATGAAACTGCTGCATGTGCTTCTTAATTATTTTTCTTTTCTCTGTGAGTCTGGCTTATCAGAGTCCTTGAAATGTAGTCTTGGCAGGAACTGAAGCAGAGAGTTTGCACCCCTACTGTCTGCTTAGGGCTCTTTAAGGCTGTGAAAATGAATTATTAGAGATAACTAGTTAGGCTGCAGGTGTTTAATCAAAACAAAACAAGGGGGCAATTGTGCCATGAGTTTTCTCTTCAAAAGGGCAATTATGTGTTGTCAGTTTATTTCTCTTACTTTCTGTTAGTTTATTTTTCTCTGTTAGCTAGTTAATTAACAAAGCTACCTTTCAGAAATAATCTCAGAAAGGAAATCCTTTGCCATGTCTTTAACTTGAGTATTGCAGTGATTTCTGGAATAGATACTGCCTGTTACAGAAATGAGAAAAATATGAGGGCACATGCAATGAAAGTAGAAAACTTTTAGAATGAAGAAGAGATGCAACCCAAGTAAAATCCAATTTTCACTTTGGCCAATTGGCAATTTTATTCTGGTGTGTACCCTAGGGACAGTGATTGCATGCTGGCCGGCCAGAGTAACTGAGTGAAGAAACAATAATGATGAGGATAATGACATTAGTTAAAATTTCACCCTTCCTCATATAGTTTCTTCATATGTAGATTATGTCCAGGAAAGTTCTCAGAAATTAATATTACTAATTCAATTTTACAGATGAGAGAAAAGGAAGATCAGAGGAGTTAGGGGATTTTCCCAATGTTGCATTTACTCAATTAGTAAATGGAATGACCAGCACAGGAACATCTGACTCTGAGTGTAACACATATTCCTCTGGTACCTGCAAGGACTTTGACTTCTTTTTCTTTCTCATTCTCCATTCCTTGCCTTCTGGGTTGTTTGTTAGCCCCTTTGTCTGTGTTCTGCGAATCTCTTATAATTTGTTCATTCTTTCTTCTGCCCACCCTTCAATAATTTTTTCCTATTGTCTGATCTTTAAGTTTGATAGCTTGACTTCTACTATGTCAAATTTCCTGTTAAACCCATCCAGTGAGTTCTTACTTCCAGATATTACAGTTTTAGAATGTCCATTTGCTTCTTTTGTATAGATTCCAATATTCTGTTGAAATCCTATATCTTCCCATCTCTATTTTTTGCCCATTTTCCCTCTATTTTAAGTATTTATAGCAGTTATTTTCAAAGTCGTTCTCTGATAACTGTAACCTCTGGATATTTTGTACATCTGCTTTATTGTGTATTTTTTTTCCTCCTGATTATTGATCACATTTTCCTTCTTCTTCTCATGTCTCATTACTTATGGTTCTTTGCCAGACATTATGTATAAAAAAACCTGTAGAGACTGAAGTAGACATTCTTTCCCCCCAGAAAGGCTTTGTTCTGTCCTCAGCTGGGCAGACAGCATAAGGGGCAGGTTCTGGTGCACGTGCGGAGCAGGCCACTTTCTCTAGCTGGACTTTGGCTCTGAAGCAATGTGAGACCAAGGGAGATTTGGCTCTGCTCTCCTGGTCCAGCCCCCTTTCTGTGCCAAGTTCTCCTGGGCTTTGTCCTGTGTGCCTCTGTCACCACTGCCCTAAACGTTGAGCCATTTATCCTCTACATTATGATCACACAAATTCAAAATCTGCTAACGGTTCTGACAGGGCCCTGGTGAGTGTGGTTGCCAGCCCCTCCCTCTAGTGTGACTTTGGCTCCCAGAACTCTGAGGCTATGGGAGACTTCACTGTTCCTGGCTGGCTCAGCCCCTCAGTGTCCTGTGCCACCCCAGATGCAATAACTGCCCAACAGGGAAAGCCAGACATAAGGTTCCATTCTTATAACAGCCCGAAGGGCTATAAATGCTCCCTGGGCTTCTCTTCTCTTCTATATATGGTAAGCCCACTCCTTAGACACGGCCTCAGAGAGTGCGCCTTGGGAAGAAAACTGCCAGCACCCTCATTTCACTTTGCATGGGCTCTTCTCCTCTGGAATTTTCATTCTTCCAGTCCTCTTTGCCTTTATGATTCTCCATACTGTTTTACAAACGTGATTTTGTGATATGTCTTTCCCTGCCAGCTGTTGCAGTGGGAAGAATGTCTTCCTCCTACCTACTAGACCCTGCTAAGAAGCAATAGTCTAAAAACTGACCATTCATCTGTTTTTTCATCAGTGAAAGCATACTGAGTCATATTCTTTTGCCAGTATTTTATTCTGAAATTTGAAAACATACAGAAAAATTGAAAGAAGTGTATAATGAACAACTCATATACCCAATGGTGTGTCTGTGTGCTAGCTCTCCAAGGAGAAAAGCAAAAAGAGCTCTGATTTGTACTGTTTTCTGTGGTGTGGATGTTCCCATCATCACTAATTCTAAGCTGCCAATGTGACTTGGAGAAGATTTGTGCAAAATCAGCTGTATGTGAGCCAGCTCAGGCACACCATTGCAAGGAGCCATCACTTAGATTCTACCACTGACATCTTAGTATGCTTGTGAATCCCACGTGTCTCCAGCCCTCTGTCCATTGTCAATCCATCTTATTTTTTGATGCATTTCAATGTAAATTGCAGATATATGCAATTTTTTAACTTCAGTATTAACTAGAGTTCACTATTTGTTTACAGTATTTTCCTTTGATGTAAAATGAAATCTGTCTTAATTGTACATTCACTGAGTTTTGGCAATTTCATACGCCTGTGTAATCCAGCCCCTATCAAAACAGAAGAATACCACTATACCAGAAATTTCTCTTAAAGCTTGGCCAACCAACACTTTAGGCTTTTCAGGATTTGAACTACACAAGCCTCCTTAATGATACTTGACCAAATGATCATTCCACATTAGTTCCATTTTACACTCACCAGGATGAATGATCAGAAATTTGCTAATAGATAACTTGGAAAGTAGTTGCCCGGTAGTAGCCTACGAGCTTCAGTACCCAAAGTGAACACCCACATTGTGTCATGCCAAGGAAACATCACGGAATCAAACACAGACCAAACCCACAGTCCCCAGGAAACAAGGGACAAACAAGCAGCCTCACATCCCATCTCTTCTGATTCCCTTCAGCTCCAGCTCCCACACAAAATACGTGTGAATCATTCTGATAATAATCCCATGACATAGTTGTCCCAAAGAACGAGTCTTTCCCACCTCCTGCTCTGGCCGAGTCTGACCACACTTCACTTGGCAATATACGCATTTGGCTTCCACCTGTTAAAACTCAAGGAAAAATATCAGTCAACAGTGAAAAACAAGATCCAGAAACACATTCACCAAGAAAAAGGAGAAAACAATCATTTGCCTTCAATTATAAGGAAGTATATTTTAGACTCAAGTGGTGAGAAATATTGGACAGTGTTTCCAGTTCTAAACCACAAAACCATGTTCCAGATGAACGAGGCAGGTTTAGAGAAAAGCAAATAGAAATCTCTTGCCTGAAGAGCCAAAATAGAAAACATTTTCAAAAACAATTTTATATATCTGTGATATTAACAGTGACAGTGATTGGGACATTATGGCTGTCTTTTATTATTTGAGAACTGCTGAGATCGTGATACCTTACACTTGAGTAATAGTTGATGAAGTTTTTGTTCTGGTCACCTCACTTGCCAGACCTGTAAGAATGGAAGGAAGTTAAAAGAAGGCAGATTTCTTTAACCATTAGAGCTGTGTAATAATTAAATGGTTTATTGCTAGAAGCTTCCAGATTTCATGACTTCATGACCACATGACTCTCCAGTGACTATATTTTCCAAACTAAGTTTGGGTCATCTTTTTTTTTTTGCCGAGTAAAAATATAATACCCAGAGATAATAGAATATTCAAGAGTTTTTTATTATTTAGTTCATTCAACAAATGTATATATATATATATATATATATACTAATATATTTACTTTCAGTCTCTTTTTTCCACATCTACAGAGTTATGCTTTGTGGAGTAATAATTTGTGAAAAATAATTCATTTAAAAATTGTGCCAAGTTTTTCATAGGACAAATATTGCCACAATAAATATAACGTAGAAAGCTTTCCCTGTATGTTAGGTTATTACTTAAGCATAGATCAAGGGATATAAACCTTTGTAATACCCTTGAGCAACATAATAAAATCCCATTCTAAAAAGGTATCATTTTACAAACCTATAAAGAGAGTATCAGAATGCCAATTTCACTGCATCCTTACCAACACTGAGTGACAGTGATATATTGAACACATTAAATGTGGGTAGTCCATGAAGATCCAGGCAGGATACTACCATGCTTACTTGGGAGAATGTTATACAACAGGCCCTGATCAGTAGGTTTAGCTGGATGGACCTTAAGGTACCATCTAATCTTCTATGATTATATTTATAATAGATTTTAATTATGACACAGATAGTTATACCCTGCTTGGTTTAGTAATAAAGCAATTATTTTCCTCAAAATACTACTAAAATATGGAGGAAAAGCCTAAATTGCCTCATATGACAGATATTGGTATGATCTTTTGTTTTTCATGATTTTTTCGTAGACTAAAGTGGGCATGCTTATAATGAATTCATTTAAGAAGCAAATTATTTTTATTGTTAAATATGTATATGTATATAACTAATATATATAAGTGATTAGATACATTAGCTCAGGCTGCCATAACAAAATACTATAAACTGGATGACTTAAACAACAGAAATTTGTTTCTCACAGTTCTGGAGGTCAGAAGCCCAAGATCAAGGTGCCAGCCTGGTTGGATTCCTGTGAGGGTTCCCTTCCTGGCTTGCAGATGGCCACCTTCTGTGCCACTCACTGTGTCCTCACATAGCAGATGGAGAGAAAGAGAGGGATAAAGTGAGAAGGAACGGGGAGAGGTCTTCCTCTTCTTATAAGGCCACAGTCCTGTTGGATTCCGGCTTCACCCTTAAGATCTCACTTAACCTTAATTACCTCCTAAAGACCCTATCTCTAGATACAGTCATTCAGTTAGGGGTTAGGGATTCAGTGTATGAATTTTGGGGGAACACAATTCAATCCACAGCAATATGTATCTCTAATAAAAAATGTATTACTGAGATAATATTTGAACAATACTAAAGTATATATTTTTAAGTATAAACCATCAAATTGATTTTGTTTTCAGTCTCAAGTCAGTCTCAAGAGTCTTTCTATGACCTCTTGTCAAGTCTCTAGGTCACTAGGTGAGATGGAATGCTGACTCTCTAAATAAAAAGAGATGAACAGTGCCAGAGTTCTCTGATGACTTCTGGCTTTGTTCCCTTCAGATTAAGGATCTATGCTAAGACCTTGTTATGGTTATCTATTGCTGCATAACAAATAATTACAAAATTTAGTGGCTGAAATCAACAGCAATCATCATCTGTTGTGGTTTCTGTGGGTCAGGAATTTGCGAAGGACTTGCCTAGGTGATTTTGGCTTGGGGTGTCTCATACAGTTGTAATCAGGTGGTGGATGAAACTGGGATAGAGGATGGGGAGTGGCTGGAGCAGCTGGGCTGGCCAGGCATCTCATTCTCTCTGCATATAGTCTCAGAGCTTCTCCATGTGGTCTTTCTGCACAGGCTGGTTGTGCTTCCTCACAGCATGGCAGCCCTGGGACAGTCAGACCACCTGCATGGTGGCTCAGTGCTCCAGCACAGTATTCCAACTCTCAAGCTGCATTGCCTTCTGAAGTCATGCAGTGTCACTTTCTTGACATTCTGTTAGTTACCAGTGAGGTACAAGCCTACCCAGAAATAAGGAAAAGAGAATTAGGCTCCACCATTTGATGGCTGTGTGGCAAGGTTATAGAAGAGCAAATAAATGAATTATTGCTGCATCCCTCTTTGGAAAATACAATCTGCTACAAGCCCCTTCACAGAGCACCCAGATCTGAGAACGGAATGGTTTCCACTAAAGTCTCTGTGGACAGTCCCAATCCTGAAATGTTGTCAAAGTTTTGAGCATCCTTTTAAATTGGGGTGCATGGGAGAATGTGAAAGCTCATCCTAGGAGGAATGACCATGGAAACTAGCCTTATTTTTCCTATATGTATTTTTCCTGTATAAGAGATGTGAGAGTCCCAGCATATTTGAAGGACTGTAGTGCAGGGAAAGCTCAGGCTTATCCTGAGTTGCTCTAGAAGGGTAGACAGTAGAGTCTGTCAAGGGCTCTAAGTATTTTAATGAAGGAACTCAGAGACTTTCTTAGCTATCACCTTTTTTTCCTAGTTTTATTGAAGAATAATTGACAAAAGTGTATATTCAAGATGTATAATGTGATGTTTTGATATATGTATAGATTATGAATAATTTCCACAATCAAGCTAATTCACCCATCTATCATCTCCCATAGTTATCGTTTTGTATGTACATGTGGTGAGGATACATAAGATACATAAATACATAGCAAATTATAAGTACATAATGCATTGTTATTAATTATGGTCACTGTGCTCTCTGCACGCTGGGTCTCTTGGCCAATCTATCTGTTTTATATATACTCTGCATACAATTTTCTTTCAAAAATTTTCTATTGATTAAAATATATATATAAAGCATGCCTCCAAAAGTTTTCAAACCATTAGACTGATCATATAAATGAATGTTAGAGTGGCAATCAGGTGTAGCAAAGACTGGTCTATTGTAAAAATAAATTAGGCCTGTATCTCTCAAAGTAGGAGTTCCCATTGTACCCCGGGGGGTGTGTGCTGGAAGACATAGGATAAATATGTTGTATCTTTATAAAATGTAATTTGGGACTTTTTTGGTGGTAAAATTGCCAATGTTTATTATGAAGTTGGATGCAATATTCATGTATATTTAAAATTAGAAACTGTAAGAGAATTTCCCAGTTGTCAATAGGTAATCAGGTGATCTCCCTATATTCCCCAGGGATACTGTATAGAAAAGTTTGTATACCATGGAGCTCTACTCAGCCACAAAAAGCAATGGTGATCTAGCACCTCTCGTAATATCCTGGATAGAGCTAGAGCCCATTCTACCAAGTGAAGTATCCCAAGAATGGAAAAACAAGCACCACATGTACCACCATCAAATTGGTATTAACTGATCAATACTTAAGTGCACATATAGTAATAACATTCATGGGGTGTCAGGCAGGTGGGACCAGGGAGGGGGGGATGGGTATATACACACCTAATGGGTGTGGTGCGCACCGTCTGGGGGATGGACACACTTGAAGCTTTGACTCAGGTGGGATAAAGGCAGTATATGTAACCTAAACATTTGTACCCCTGTAATATGCTGAAATAAAAATAAATAAATATACATGATTTTTTTTTTTTTTTTTGAGACAGAGTCTCACTCTGTTGCCAGGGCTAGAGTGAGTGCCATGGCCTCAGCCTAGCTCACAGCAACCTCAAACTCCTGGGCTTAAGCGATTCTCTGTCTCAGCCTCCCGAGTAGCTGGGACTACAGGCATGCGTCACCATGCCCGGCTAATTTTTTTCTATATGTATTTTTAGTTGGCCAGATAATTTGTTTCTATTTTTTAGTAGAGACGGGGTCTCGCTCTTGCTCAGGCTGGTCTCAAACTCCTGACCTTGAGTGATCCACCCGCCTCAGCCTCCCAGGGTGCTAGGATTACAGGCGTGTGCCACCACTGTGCCCGGCTAAAATAAATAAATAAATAAATAGTTAAAAAAAAGAAATAAGTAAGAGTATAGACTGAATAGTCTGATGCTTGGGTTCAAATCCTGCTTCTATCTCTTACTAGTTATGTAAACTTGTGCAACTTAACCTGTCTGTGCCTTAATTTCCTCATCTGTGAAATGGGATAATAGTAATACCTACCTCGGGGGAGGGACTGGAAGAACAAAATGAATTATGTATAGTGTTCAGAGTAGCGCCTGGCACATGGTAACTACCACGCGAGTGTTTTTTAAATAAGAATGCAAGAGCTATGAAGGAGCCTATCCGAGAGGGTAATAAACAGGCACTTAGTCCAGGTGACCCTAAGCAGAGGCTGGAAGTGACACATTTCGTTGAAGGATTGCTCATGGGGTGGCCAGTAGCCTACTCCTCCAAAAGGAATTCTAAAAAACTAAGAATTTAAGCTGAGGTCCCCTACTTGTTGGGTGACTTTTTGTGGTCTAGACCAGGGGGTAGAAAACTTTTTCCACAGAGGGCTAGTAGTAGATATTTTAGAATTTGTGAGTCATGCAGTGTTGTCACCACTATTCAACTCTGCCATTACAGCATGAAGGTAGCCATGGAAGATTCATACCTGAATTAAATGGACTGTGGGGCTGGACCGGGACCACAGTCCCTAGTTTGCTGGCACTTGTCTAGATCACGTGGGCCTGAGCAAGTGAGCTGGGAAGAAGGCAGCTGTTGAGGGGGTGCAGAGCAGCAGGAAGTCAGGCGGGAAGATAGCTGGGAAGAGTGCCACTGCGATGCCACCTCTCTGCCTGGGGTGAACTCACTTGGGCTTTGAGCAGGACCTCTGCAGAGATGACTGAGGCACTTGGAGCGTGCATCCACAGAGACGCAGAGACATATTAGAAATGGGAGTACACATTCATTCTCATCGCTGTGTGTTTCATTATTGCTTTGCAAAGGCTTGGAAAGGAGAGCAGAGGCTTTTATTTTCCTGTGAACCAGCTCCAAACCCCTGGAACAATGCTGTCCATTCTGTGGATGCTCAGCGAGCCCTTGCTGACTGTCTTTATTTCTTCACCTGCAATAAGATCTCCCCAGGCCCATATGGAAACGTAAAAGTTCATAAGGGACTAATTCAGTGAGACTCTTCCAGGGGAAGTTCAGTCCCCTTGGGAAGTGATTACACACTGATGGAATTTTTGCACACTGCATGGAAAGATGATATTTGCCTCTTGGCTGTGTCGCAATAACAAGTGGGAGACTGATTATTTCTAAGAGTGCAGTTCTTCCCAGCACTGATAAGAATGGAATGCAGGCTACCATGGAGATTCAGGTCACTAATTAGTCCCAGAAGCCTCTATGCCTTGAATAACTGTTATATTAATTATGCATTAAATTAGAATGTTTGCGAAGGCCCAGCGCCAACTGTACTGCAGCGCCCGGTGACGGCATGGAGAGATCAAGGAGTGTCCTGCCCAGCATACTGCAGGGACCAGCACACGAAACCACACGGCCTGCCTGAGTGTGCAGTGACCCTGCCTGATCTCTGATCCAGCTGTTTGCAGCCTCCTGCCAGAGAGCTTGTTATCGGCACAGAGTGGACAAAAGCAGGGAAGGAAGAGAATGATGGCCTCCCCTCAGTTCCAGTCTGAGCTTATTGCAGTAATACCCGCTGAGAAAAGACATAGAACAATCATTTGGACACTTTGCTTCCATGATAACAAATAGAAGATGCTTCCAGATGCTTGCTAACGTGGAGATAATGTTTGGACTTTTGTCCAACTTTCAGTTTTTATCTGAATTTTTAGAGCTGAGGAGACATGGCTTTAGCTTTGGGTAAACTATTCTGTCTCCTCATCCTCTTCCTTCACCTCCTTCTCCTTCTTGTGTTCTCCATGAACATCAAACCAAAATATACTTGATGCTTGGTTGTAAAATAAACAGATGATAAATAGCAGTCTGTGTGACTGTCGGGTTATAATTCCACCGAGGGCCTGGGCTGAAGTCATAAACCACAAGAAGTGAAGCATGACCCACAAATAGCCTTCAAGATGGAATTACAGCCCCATAATTCAGAGTGGACCTTTGAAAAAATAATTCTTAAACCTAACTTAAATTTAGGGAAGGAGCCCAAACTGTGGCAATGTCTTCAAGTCAGTTTGTCAGTAAAGAAGTAATTCCTCTGTATTAATCTAATGATATGGACTAACGTTGGGACGAGCACCCAGCCTGCTCTCTAGGGGGTTACTGTTGAAACAGGTAGCAGTTCCCCAGAGAGAATCAGAGAAAGGGAAACTGGAGTCTCATGGTAGGAAAGTTTTCTCCACATGCAAATGTCAATGAGCAGGAGGTGGAGAAAGACATTCATTGCCTTGGAACTGATGAGAAGTGGTGATTCCTAACCACAGGGGGACAGTAATCTGTCAGCAGTCACACCTTCTCTTGTTGTGATAGCATGTGTGGCTGAGCTTGAGTTTTGTGGGGAGGAAGAGGTTGACATAAATTCTACCCCTGTTCTGCGTCTTACCACTTCTCTAAATGTCTGCTATTTTCCAACAGATTCTGCTTGATCTCATAATTCATTAAAGCAAGTTGATCTCATACAACCTGAGGATTATGAAAGGCTTTTTCATGATAGTTTCTCATATGATGAAAATAAATTCTCACACATTACAGAGAAAATAAGCCAAATCCAACAATTCTGTAGGAGGTGGGTATTTAAAAGGCAGTTTCTTGTGATCATAAATTGAACCATTAAAATCCCCTAAGGTTTCTTTGTAGCTTTGGTATTAAATGAAACAGTAAATGTACAGAGGCTTACTACACAGTCATTCATTACCATAATTTATGCCATAAAATTCAGAAATCCTTTATGTATATTCTTGGATGTTGTTATCTACTTCCCTCAGTAAGGCTGAAGGCAGCAGGAGAATAAGGGTCTCCTTTGATACTTGATGCCTTTCCATATAGAAAATGTAGAATATTATTTAAAACAAAATCTGTAGTATGAAGAAAAGAAAAACAACAGAAAAGAACAATTTAATATGAACTCTCAGGACAAAATGAACAAAGAATATGATCATTCTTTATTAAACTAATTGAAGTATAATTTACATATAGGCTTTGCTCTTTCTTTTCTACTGTCCTAAGGTGGAAATTTAGATAATTGATTTTCTTTCTTCTCTTTCAAATAAAAATATTTAAAGTTATGAATTTCACTCTAATTAATGCTCTAGCTGCATCCCATGTATGTTGATATGTTATGTTTTTATTTTTACTGTGGTTCAAACTATTCTCTAATTTCCCTTATAATCAAGTTTGGACTCATTATTTGGGGGATTTTCCAGAAATAATTCTGTTACGATTTCTATCTTAATTCTGTTATGATCAGAGAATATACTTTGTATGATTTAAAGTCCCTTGACTTTATTGAGACTTATTTTTTGATCTAGAATGTGATGTTTCTTCATGAATGTTGTGTGTGCCTTTGAAAAAAATTTGCATTCTGTTGCTGGATGGAGTATTCTATAACTATCAGGTCAGTTGTTGAGAGTTTTGTTCAAGTCTTCTATATTTTTCTGTCTACTTATATATCAATTACTGAGAAAAAGAAGGATGTTGAAATTTCTATCACTGGACTTATCTATTTCTCCTTTTGGTTTTATCATTTTTTGTTTCATTTGTTTTGCTTTTGTTAGGTATTATTGGTGTATATACATTTAGGATTGTTATGCTCTCATGATGAGTTGACTCCTTTATCATTATGAAATGTCTCTTTTCATCCTAGATAATATTACTTGCTCTGAAGTCTACTTTGTCTGATATTAATTATAGCCATTCCAGATTTCTTTTGATTAATTTATACATGGTGTTCTTTTTTTCATCCTCTTTGTTTCAACTTATCTGTATCTTTATACATAATGTGGGTTTCTTGTAAACAAAATATAGGTCTGACTTGCTTTTTAAAATCCAATATTTCTTATAGTGCAGGTCTGTAGTCAATGGATTCTTTCAGCTTTTATTTGTATAAAACATTTTTTCTATTTCTAATTTATTCTCTATTTTGCCTTCATTTTTAAAAGAGAATTTTCCTGAGAATACAACTCTGTGATGACAGTTCTTTCTGTCAGTGCTTTAAGGCATTCATCCATTTTCTTTTGGTTTCCATAGTTTCTCATAAGAAGTCTGCTGTCATGCTTGTCTTTATTACTCTGTAGGTAACAGGTATTCTATCTCTGGTTGCCTTGAAGAGTTTCTTTTTATCCCTTGTTTTTAGTAATGTCATTGTGATGTGTTTTGGCATGGATTTCTTTATATTTATTCTCCTTGGGTTTTACTGAGTTTTGTTGACATGTTATGGTTTCCATTAAATTTGAATAAACTCTTACCTATTATTTCTTCATATGTCTTCCCTCTCCCTTACTCAGACTCTAATTACACATAGTAGACAGCCTTGATATTGTCCCATAGGTACTAGAAATTTTGTCAGTCTTTTTTTTTCTCTGTACTTAACTTTTGGAAATTTTCTACTGCTGTGTCTTCAAGTCCACTGACCTGTTCTTCTGCAGTTTCTGATTGTTAAACTATCCAGTGTATTTTTGTTTTGCATAATAAAATTTTCATCTCTATATGTTCTATTATGGTCTCTCTCTCTCTCTCTAATATCTTCGTTTGTGCTTCTCATAGTGTTCGTGTTTTCCCCTCCTTGAGGATATTAAGCATATTTACAATAGCTGTTTTAAAGTTCTTGTCTTCTGATTTCTAAATTTCTGTCATTCCTGTTTTGCTTCTATTTATTGGCCTTCTCCTGAGATTAATCATGTATTTCTGCTTTTTTGCACACCTGATAATTTTTTTCTTTGATGCCACACATTGTGAAATTTTATATTGCTGTGTGTTGGATTATGTTATATTCCTTTAATAGTGTTGAGCTTTGTTCTGATATCCAGGTAGAACAGAGGTTGCCTTTGTGCAGCGGTGAGATTGATGTTCAAGGTAATTAAATTGCTCTATATCTTGATCTGGGTGTTGGTTATATGGATGTGTACTTGCTACAAAACTCATCCAAGTGTACACTTATAATATGTGCATTTTACTCTAAGTAAATTACACTCAATAAAAATATTTTAAAATGTTATACATGACTGTTTTAAAATTTTGAAATAATACAACTGTATAGAGTAAAAAACCCTAAAAGTACTATTTCACCCCTCTTCAATTGCACTGCCTCTTCATTATTCCCTCTTCCCCAGAATCTTACCACACATAATCAGTTAAATCATTTTCTATATCACCTTCAAAATCTTTATTTATGCATTTATGCATATAGCATGATGGTAAGATCATGAGCTCCAGAAACAAGCTTACTAGTGACAGAATCATGGCCTTACTACTTAGTAGATTCATTTTGTCTAGCCTTGATCTTCATATAAATGGACTTGTAAAATAGGCATTCCCATGTGTCTGACATCCTTCTTTCAATGTCATATGTTTGAGGTTCATGGATGTTGGTGTTTGTATTAGTAGTTTTTCTCTTTTATTGTATAATTGTATTTACCATTTTATAAATATAACATGACTTGTTTATCCATTCTGGTGGTTGACACACATTAAGGTTGTATCCAGTGTGGGCTATCATGATAAAAGCTGCTAGGAATATTCTTCTACAAGTTTTTGGTAAACATGTTTTCATTTCTGTTGGGTAAATATTTAGGACTGAACTTGCTGGGTCACAGCATATATTTAACTGTATTACAAAAGCTGCCTAACTATTTTATTGAATTTAAGATCACTTTCAGCAAAGTATGAGAGTTCTAGTTCTTCCACATCCTAACCAGCACTTGCTATGGGTCAGTCTTTCTAATTTTAGCCAGGCTAATGAGTGTCTATTGATATCTTTTGTGGGTTTAACTTTCATTTCCCTGATTACTAATGATGTTAATCTTTTCATGTGCTTATTGGCCATTTGTATATCTTCTTTTGTGAAGTATTTGTTCAAGTTCTTTTCCCATTGTTCTGTTGTGTATTGCAGTGTAAAACAACCCCATACATTATTGGCCTAAACAACAGTTTTTAGTTTTGTTTTCAAATATTCCATTTGGACAGCATATTTCTGCTCCACGTGGCATCACTTGGAACAGCTCAACTGGGGTTGCATGTTTTCCTCCCATTTGGCTCACTTGCATGCATGGCAAATTGGTGCTGTCAGCTGGAGACTTAGCCAAGGCTATCAGCCAGAGGCCTTGGTTCCTCTTCATGTGAGTCTGTCTATATGATTGCTTGGACTTACTCAAAGTATGGGTGGCTGGGTTCTAAGAATGAGTGTTCCAAGAGAATAGAAGGGAATTCTGGCAGTCTTGACTTGGAAACTGGGTTAGCATCACTTCCATCATATTCTGTTGTTCACAGCAGTGCAGAATTCACTAAGATTCATGGGGAAAGTATATAGACTCTGTTTCTTGATGAGGGGATGGGATCATATTTAATCTGCCATAGTCCACCTTTTGGATAGACCGAATGGTTGAAATGAATGATTTGTATTCATCCCATGTGAAAAATAAACTCAGTTCCTCCTAAGACTTATGAAAGTTTTATTCCTTGCTCTCTATCTCTCATTCTCCAAAGCAAACTTGAGACTCTTAGGAGACAGCCAGTTAAGTATTGATCTCATCTAATAAGTTGCTTTATTTCTAAGGTGGTATCAGCTCCATTTCTGCCTGCTTCTGATGCTCTCCAGTACCTTCAAACAATTGGTTTTTATATTTTGTCCATAGTTTATAATTGCTTTTGGCAATATTAGTTTAATAAAAGCTACTTCACCATTGTTGAAAACAGAGTCTCCCTATGTAACATATAAAATATATTTCTAAAATATTTGAAATGGGGGAAAAAATAAAAGTAACCCTAAATAATCGTATGTAAAATGTAAATACCTAGTAAAAACAAAAAGATGGAAATTGCATCTGATCTAGATCAATTTATTGATTATTTGACATTGACTAGGTACATGATTTAAGCAGGTACTTTACATGTTTGGGCTAAGATGTTTATCTAAGAACTAGAAGTTTAGATCAGATGATGTAAAGAATCCTTTAGATCTTTGAGGCCTATGATTCTAATAGCCTTATAATTTGATGTAGCATTTGGTTACTATTTTGGCACATGTAAAGGAAGTTTAAGGATTCACAATTTATGAGATCAGTGTGGAATCCGAATATATAAAACAAATTCTCTCAAACACTAAAATTATATTTTCCAAGAGAGGTAACAGCTCCTTTCTTCTCAAACAGGGTTCACAAACCCAAGAAGGACCTGAATATGGGTGATGAAATAATTACAGAGTAAACCTGGCTCATTTTCTCAGGGTATCAATTTTACCTACACAATTTTGGGTGAAATAATCTTCATTTTTTATTAAAATAAACTTGGATAATTTGTGGCATAGAATACAAATATCATATAAATATTTAAATTTTAAGATGAAAATTAAAACAAAAATTCTCCTTGGAGAGAAACCTTAGGGCAACTCCCTCAGATACTGGGAGATAAAGACTTTCTATTCTCTGGTATTCTGATAGAAAAGTTTGAGAAGTGCTGTAAACTCTCTGGGCATTGGGCAAAGAGTCAAAATCCTGTTTTTTATTTAAGATTCACAATCATCATTGGATCTATACTATAAATATGTTTTATTTACCCAGACATCTACAGTATTTATTTAGCTTTAGTCACTGAATGAACAGTTTTTATTCTGTATGAGGTGCTACCCTCAAAACTGTTCATCAGTTCCTCAGTATGTTTTGGGTTGGTGGAGTTTGGATGAAATAATGTTTCTTTGACCCACCACTAAGGAAAAACATAGTCTGCAGCCTGCCTCTCCTTCCAGCTGCAGACAGAACTGAGATTGGCACAAAACATCCTTCTAGTTGGCTTCTGAGGGATACACTAAGAATAGTTTTGCATTGTGATCTCAGGGTTCCCTTTGTTCTCCCTTTCACATGGGCCATTGCAGTGCCCAAAGCACCAGCCCTCTGAGTTATAACAGTAGTGATCTGGACAGGCCAATACTGGAACAGGTGAGAGGGAAATCTTTTCATAAGCCATTGTTGTTTACAAGCACCTTGATTCAAACTAGTGGGCCATCATTTTAAAATACGTCCTTAAATTCTTTAACATTCTTCCCATTAAAAGGTGGAATCTAATGCCCCTTTCCTTGAATATAGGCCTGCTGTAATGACTCACTTTTAATGAATGCAATTAAGCAGAACTGACACTGTGTGACTTTTAAAACTAGAGTAGGGAAGGCAACACAACTTCTGCCCAGAGAACTCTCTTTCACTCTCAATTATGCATATAGAGAGCCATAAGCCAACATGTAAGCAATTCAGCTACTCTGAAGCCATCGTGCTGGAAAGACCATGTAGAAAACTCATGGACATAGAGAAAGATGCTTGAGGGCTCCAGCCCCCAGTTGTTTGAAACTTCCTGGTCCACTCCCCGGGCATGTGAGGGGCAAGCTGTCAGATGATTCTGGTCTCAACCTGCCCCAGCCACTGCCAAATGGAGCAGAGAAAAGCCATCCCTGCTGAGCCCTGCCCAAATTGCAGATTCATGAGCAAAACGAATGTTGTTACTGTTTTAAGCCACTATGTTTTGAGGCGGTTTGTTAGGTATTAATAGATGAATGAATTCTTTCCTACTGCTAGAAAGACTCTGAGGAAATGGGACATAAGTAAAGAAAGAAAGGAAGTTTTAATTGTAGATAAAAGGAAAAAGGCAGGAAGAGTGCAAAATTACAATGCATTAAAAGAGAGAAAAGGTTCAGAGATGTGAAAACTGAATTACTTTCACAGATACTATTTGCAATAAATATGCATATGCACAGATCCTTGTAAATTTTCAACTGGAAGGAATCTTAGGGATCATTAAACTCAACCCATTTTTAACAAAGTGAAACTCAAAGAGTTAACTTGTTTGGGCAGGATTGCAGGGCCAGAATAGAGCCCACGCTTTCAAACTTCCCCTGACGGCGGTATCTCTTTTCTCAAGGCATATGTAATAAACATCCCTAATTTAGCAAAAAGAAAACAAGGACAAAATCAAATAAATAAAAAAGCAACAGCAGCAGCAGCTCCAACAACAACAACAAAAAATACTGTAGAACCTATTTCTAAAAGTAGTTATCCTTGCTGTGCCTGTAACTGAGTACTGTCTCCTTGTGGAACAAGTGTTCCTACCCCCAGGTCTTTGACATTAAAGGAGTCAGGAAACTGCTGAAGAATCTGTAGTTCTAGTTCTTCAGGCAAGGAAGATAATGTCTCAGGTATCTTCATATTATTCTACTAGAGATAATAGTACTTTTGTGGAGTGCTTACCAAGCAATAGCAACTGGGGTAAGTACTGTACGTACATTATCTCTTTTTATGCTCCTTTGACAAATTTTTTATAAATCAAGTTTACTGAGACATAATTTACATATACTAAAAAGCACCCATATTAAAGATATAGTTCAGGGAGTTTTGACATATGTATGTGACTATGTGACCTCTACCATAATCAAGATACAGAAAATTTTCATCAGCTTCACCACCAAAAGTTTTCTTTATGCTCCTTTGCAGACAATCCTCCTCCCAACTGTGCCAGAAACCCTTGATATCCTTTCTGTTACTATAGATTTTATGCCTGGTCTAGAATTTTATATAAATGGAATCACACAGTGTGCAGTCTTTTAAGTCTGGCTTCTTTTACTCAACATATAATGTTTTTTAGATGCATCCTCATAATTGTGTGTACCAGTAGTTTGTGACATTTTATTGTTGAGTTGTATTCCATTATACAGGTATACCACAATTTGTTTTTCCATTCTCTAATTGATGGATATTTGGGTTGTTTCCAGTTTGGGGTTATTATAAATAAAGCTGCTATGAACATTCTTGTATAAGTGTTTGGACATTTCTAGGCCAATACCTAAGGGTGGGTCATACAGTAAGTATATATTTAACTGTAAGAAACTGCCAAACTATCTTCCAGCTTGGTTGAATCAATTAATGTTCGGATCAGCACTGCATGAGAGTTCCAGTTGCTCCACAGATTTGCCGCCCTAATAGGTGTGTGCTGGTATCTCATTGGGATATTATTTTGCATATTTCTGATGCCTAACGGTGTTGAGTAAATTTTCATGCCTTTATTTGAAGTTTGTATATCTTTTTTGGTGAAATTTCTTTTCAAATCCATTTCCCATATTAAAATTGGGTTGTTTGTTCCCTTATTATTGAATTGTAGGTATCCTTTATACATTCTGCGTACAAGTCCTTTGTCAGATATATGAATTGTAAGTTGTGGACACATGTATTATAAAAGCCTGTCACTTGCCTTTTCACTTTCTTAACAGCATCTTTCAAAGAGCATGAGTTTAATTTTGATAAAGTCTAATTGGTTTTGTTTCTTCTATGGATGATCCTTTGGTGTCTTGTTACTTTAAAGTTTTAAAGTTGCCCTGTTGAGAGGGAAAAAGAGCCAATCTGAAAAGGTAAGTCAAGGCATTAATAAGAGAGCATTGGTTCTCAATTCTGAGTGTACATTAGAATCACCAGAGCTTTAAAATACACATGCTTGGGATCCACCCCTAGAAATTCTTATTTAGGTTGATCTTGGGTGGAGCCTAACTACTGATAAATTTTAGCGGCTCCTTTGATGATTCTAATGTGCAGCCAAGGGTGAGAATTACTGAAAAAGAGGCTGAGTGTGTACAAAATATGTGAAGTTTTTTTCAGAATACATAGGCCTAAAATTAATGGGATATTGTATCTGAAGAAATCATATGTCAAAGGGTTCGATCGAAATTTGGCATGCAGTAATCATCCGTAGTCATAATTATTTTGAGACCAAGGATGCAGTTAAGCAACAAATGGTTAGCACCCCTAAGTTCCAAACATCACGGCACCACAGTGCATCTTATGTGAATATGGAGACGCAAGGAAAGTCTCAGAAAGAAAGAAAGGAAATAGTAGTCAAGATGATTTCATAATCACTTTGAGAGTTGGTTTATTTTTTTTCATTATTAGGGTAAAGAAGTCATGAAAAAGCAAAATAGGCATAAAAAAGCTTTTTAGCAGAGAGAATATAAAATTGTTGTAGGGTAGTAAAACAGGGTAAATAGGAAAAGCTACTCCTGATCCATGTTGAAGTAATCGGCTGAGAAGGTTTATTTAGAGGCAGTGCTCTGTTACAGCAGACTGAGAACTTTAGCAAATCTTCCCCCCCCCCCAAAACAAGTATAAAACCGGAGAAACTATGAAAAATAACTGTTTCGGGGCTCTGAAAATCAGAGAAAACAACAAATTGAGAAGTGTATATTAATTGTAAAAACTGCTAGAACCTTTAAATAAGAAAAGTGGGAATCTACAGGAGCTACAGGATCTTGCCTGGGACTGTCCCTCACTTTTAACCCCCCTAAAACCCTGGGCAGTGTGCTAGTTTTACCCAGGCAGGACTGACTGTGAAAACCAGTCATTTTACTGCTGCAGGAGGCTGACTTGCTTTGAACTGCAAGGCCAAAACCCATTCCTGGCAGCATTATCAGGAAAAATAGCAGATGGGTAGAAAATAAACGGGGAGTTCTCACAGCTCTGCTAACCTGAGTTTGTAGTACCAGTTAGGGCAAGGGACAGACCAGTCAAAAACTTAGCTGGGGAAAAATAAAAAACAAACCTTAACTGGAAGTTCCTGGAAATGAGAGCATCATATAAGGGCTAGATAAGCTCATTGTGACTTTCTGGCTGAATGGGAAACTATGTTTACAGGAGATCCATGCAAAGTAAACACTGAGGCAGAATTGAAAATTGCCTGAACTTTGAATTCCTCCCCACACACAATTCACACGTAGATCTATCAGCAGAAGGTGGAAGCCTTATTGGCTTAAAGTGCTTGAGCACAACCTCTCATCAATCGTTGAGGTACCAGTAAGCTATGCAGACATGGAAACACATAGGAAGCTAGGCAAAATGAGAAAGAAAGAAAGAAAGAGAAAGAAAGAGAGAAAGAAAGAAAGGAAGAGAAAGAAAGAAGGAAATAAAGACAGAAAATAATGAAAGAAAATAAAATGACCTGGGAGACAGAGTGAGACCCTATCTCTAAAATAAATAAATAAATAAAAATAAAATGAGAATTACAAAACAAAACAAAAAAACTGAGCAGAGACATCAGTGGCTGCACATCTCAGGGAAACAGATTCTGTAAATTAAATCCAAGTATTTTAATATATTACTAAAAACAAAAACTACCTCAGGGAAAAAATCATAATCCAGAATTGTTATAATATATAATACAAATGTCTAGTTTTCCATAAAACATCCTGAGATATTCAAAGAAACAGGAAAATGTGACCCATACTCAGGAAAAAAAAATCCATAGAAACTGATTCTGAGTGGATCCAAATATATTCAGCACACAAAGACTTCAAAGCAGCTCTTACATTTTAAAAATTAAAGAAAAGTATGATGGCAATGACACTCAAATAGGAATTCTCAGTAGACAAAAAGAAACCACAAAAAGGAACCAATGGAAATTCTAAAATTTAAAAGCACTACAACTGAAATAAAAATTTAAATGGGCAGATATAAGAGGGCAGAAGAAATAATCAGTGAACTTGAGATAGATCAATAGAAATTAACTACTCTGAAGTATAGGGAGAAAAACAGACTAAAGAAAAATGAGCAAAGCCTCAGAGACCTATGGGACAACATCAAACACACCGACTTACATGCAATGAGAGTCAAAGAGAAGAAAGAGAAAAATTGCAGGTGAAATCCTTCAATAAATAGTGGCTGAAAATTTCACAAATTTTATGAAAAACATTAATTTACACATCTACAAATCTCAGTAAACTTTAAGTAAGATAAACATGAAAATCTCCACCTACACACATCATAGTAAAATTGCTGAAAATCAAACACAAATAGAAAATCTTAAAAGCAGCAAGAGAAAACTAACTTACCCTAAACTGGGAACAGCAATACAGTTATGGCCTGACCTCTCGTCTGAAACAACGGAGGCCAGAAGCGGTCGAGCGACATGTTCGCAATGATGAAAGAAAACTGTCAACCATAAATATGCAGCAAAACTATCTTTCAAAAATTAAGGTGAAATAAAAACATTCTCAGATAAACAAAGACTGAAATTATTTCTAGCAGACCTGCCTTCCAAGAAATTCTATGAGAAATGAAAGAAAATGACACCATAAGGCAAATCCACACGGAGAGATAAAGAATGCTAGAAATAGTAACTATGTGGGTAAATATAAAAGACTATATAAATATATACCTTTTCTTTTAAGTTTAAAAAAAGTCCCATCAGATTGCATATATCAAAAATCAAAACATTGTATTATTGAGTTTATAATGTTATATAGATATATATGGCAATATAGCACAAAGTAGAGGGCAGGAAATTAAGCCAGCAGCATAGGTAGGTGTTAGATTTTACTGAAACTAAATCAGTAAACACAGATTATACTGATAAATTAAGAGTACATCTTAATGCCTAGAGCAAACACTAAGAAAATAACTAAAAAGAAAATCAACAGAATGATTAAAATGATACACCGAAAAACAATTTATTTAACCTAAAGAGAGCAGTAAAGGAGGAACAGTAAAGGAGGAACAGCTATATTGCACACAAACAGAAAATGGCAGACATAAATCCAATCATATCAATAATCACATTCAGTAGCCCATTACACTGACTAAAGGCTCCAGTGAAAACATAGATTGTCAGATGGGATACAGAGTTCAACCGTGTGCTCATTGCAAGAGACACACTTTAAATTCAAAGATATAGCTAGATTTAAAGTCAAAGAATGGAAAAGATGTATTGTATAAACACTAACCATAAGATAGCTGGAGTGGGTATATTAAAATCAAACAAAATAGAGTTTTAGAAAATAAATATTATGAGAGATACAGAGGGAAATCTCACAAATATAAAAGGGTCAATACATCAGGAAGATATAATGATTTTTTTAGTACCATGTTCTAACCAACTGAGCTAACTAACCATCACATAGATATGATTTTAAGTGTATACGCACCTAACAACAGGACTCTAAAATATAAAAAACAAAAACTGAGAGCACTTAAAGGTGATGTAGACTATTCAGTAATTGTAGTTCAAATTTCAAGGCCCTTGATACAGATAAAATAAGTAGACAGAAAATTAGTGAAGATATAGAAAATTCAAAAACTACTATTAACAGGTTCTAACGGACATTTATGTTAATAGAATACTTCACCTTACAGCAGAAAAATATATTTTTTCAAGTGCATTTGAAATATTTTCCAAGATAGACCATATAAGAGGCCCTAAAATAAGTTTTCATAAACATAAAAAGATTGAAGTCATTCAAAGTGTGTTCTTCAATCACAATAGAACTACATTCGAAAGAAACAACAGAAATTTGAAAAATTCCCCACAATATCTGGAAATTAGATAACATTTCCAAATGTCCCAGGGCCAAAGAAGAAATGGCAAGGAAAATTAAAAAATATTTTGTACTGAATGAAAGTGAAAAGATAACATAAAAAAATTTACATGATGCAGCTAAAACAGTGTTTAGAGGAAAAGTTACAACTTTAAACATGTATATTAAAATTTGTTCCCTGTTTAGAAAAATTGTCATAAATTAGAAAAAGTTTTAATGTATGAATAAATCCTAGGCTGGCTGTTTAGTGTTGATACCTCTTTATCAAAGGTTTTTAAGTCTTTAAATACATATAAATTAACTTAATATAGATGCATGTATATAAATGTATATAATATATTGTAAAATGCTTTATTTAGGAAAGGTCTTGTAGATAATCACCATCATGTACTGAAGTACTACTCATTTGTGGGGCACTGGGGTAAGCATTTTAGATACACGATTTCATTTAATATCCACAACAATCCTATAAAGCATTATTAAGAAAAATAAGGTTTAGAAAGTTTATACCTTGCCTATATTAAAATGTCAAATACACAGCAGAACTGAATTCAAGCCCAGGTCTATTAGAAGGCAAAGCCAGTGCTGTAACTTCTGCTCTATCTCCCTTTCCAGATCTTGGTGATTTTGTCTTAATTCCCAAGCCTCTACATTTCACATGTTCTTCTTTAGCCATGAAGACTAAGATGAGAAATCACTATTTTTCTCATCTTTGCAGACCTCTGGTGTAGTTTTGCAAAGCCCTGTGAGTTCTTGCCTTGCCAATTTTTCATTCCTCAACATGGATAGCGTTGGTTTACTTTGGATTACTATAAAATAGATTGTTTGCCTGCCCTGCAATGTATATACTACATCATACATCTCTGGCTTTACTCTTTTCAGATTTTTGTGTGTCCTTTTTAGGTATCTGAATCAGTTTACTTTGATGTAAACTCCCAGTAGTCAGATGCTGTCTAAAATAGAGGTTCATATTTTAGTTTGAAAAACGGTGGAGATACTCTGATTTGATATGAAAGACTGAGTGTGAATAGCAGTAACTAGAAATATTGTTCAGGCGCAAAAATGCATTATCAGGAGAACCAACCTGATAATGTCAGATGGGATGATACAGTGATTTATGGAGTGTTGGAAGTCATGAACTCATGTATGTGATAACTTCCAAATGGCTAGTATGTATTTTTTAAAAGGATAAAAATTGTCATTTGGTAAGAACATCCCATCACATCCCATCATCAAATGACTGAAACCATGGAGCTGATTTTCTTTTTAATAAGTGGAAATGGAGACCGCAGCAAAACTTGCTTCATATTGTTTCCCCAGGTTAGTCATCTTTGGCTAGAGAAGTGGGATTTGGATGTCTACTCTCTAATCCTCTTACCTACAGATGAAATGGAGGCCCAAAGATGTGACAGCTTCAAAGGCAGAAACAGAGTATTTTCTTTACTCTTTTTTATTTTATTTTATTTCAGCATATTATGGGGGTACAAAAGTTTAGGTTAAGTATATTGCCCTTGCCCTCCCATTCCCCCCAAATCAGAGCTTCAAGTGTGTCCATCCCCCAGATGGTGCGCATCGCACTCATTATGTATGTATACATCCATCCCCTCCTCCCCCCACCTCTGCCCTACACCCGATTAATGTCATTCCTAAATGTGCTCTTAGGTGATGATCAGTGAAACCAATTTGATGGTGAGTACATGTGGTGCTTATTTTTCCATTCTTGGGCTACTTCACTTAGTAGAATGGGTTCCAGCTCTATCCAGGAAAATACAAGAGGTGCTATATCACCATTGTTTGTTATAGGTGAGTAGTACTCCATGGTGTACATATACCACATTTTATTAATCCACTGCACCTAGCAATGTAACTGGCACCTCAAGGCACCTAAGGAGGTGTGTGGTGGGTGACTTGCCAAAGAGCACCCAGTTGAGATCTAAAATGAAAAACCAAGCCTCAAATTTTTCAGGCCGGTATTAGGCTTTTCCCCTTAAGAAATGTATATGTCTATTATGGAAATGAAATTTTTTCTAGGACCCAGCAGAGCTGTTAGCCACTGTTAATGAAGAAAGGGAGAGGTACTTGACTATCCTAGACAGAGATCCCGGAGTTTTCCACTTGGGTCTTCATTTGGGGTTTTAAATTCCTGAGAGACCAGGTACAAGGGCAGCTGCAGCCTCTACCATGTCCCTTATAGAGACACAGAGTGTCTTCTTTCTCCTCTTTCTCCTGTGCAAGATGACCTAAAACAAAGATCTCTAAATAGTTCTTCTCTCCAGCCACCAGTCCCCTGATTTTTTTTTTGTTTCTTTTGAAAATAACCACTTTTCTAAGGGTGACTTTTCCTGAAATAGACACCTAGGAGGAAGCAGTGGAACTGAGCAATATTGACATCCCCCATTGCTATCTCTTTGTTCTTAGTTGCTCTGGGTTGTTCTTTCTTCCCGTCTCAGCTTGCTGTGCTTGGCTACACCCACGGGTGTCTACTTTGCATTTCTATGGCTTATCTCCACCTACTTATTCAGTTCCTCCCCCTTTTCACCTGTGAGTATCTGTCTCTGCATTCGCTGATCATCTTTCTTTGACACAATTGACTTCCAAAGGTCTCTCAGGTTATTTAAGGGCTAAGCCAAAATGCAATGGGTCTTGGATGGCTGTTGGGGTGAAATCCCAGGCAGTGTGGCTGGTGTGAAAGGAAGTGGAGGTGGGGCATGGAAGGAAGGGCTTCCAACCAGGGAGCTCACTCATCACGCCCAGCCTGAGAACCCTGGCCAGCTAGCCTGGTGCTGTTGCACCCTCTGCACTGAAATGAAGTCTTCGCACCAGATGTCCTGCCCTGGCCCACTGAAGTTCCTTGGTTGATTTGTCTGGGTCACTCTTTCCTGAAGAGACAGCACCAGTGACTAGTGGGTGTTCCACAAACTTTTGCTGAACTGAGTTGTTTGCTACTGAAAGCTGAGGACGGGGACACTTTCTATCAGTGCACCATGATTGGTCAGTTTTCTGAGCAGTCTGAAAACAGCTGTGATTAATTTCCAATAGTAATAATGTAACAACATTTTTATCTACATGAAAATAGCATGGAGAAGTGGGGGGTTATAGAAGGGGCAAGATATTAAAGAAGGAAAGGGTTAAGAAGAACAAGGCAACCGAGAGCAGTTCTTTAAAAGGGACAATGAGAGCAACGGGCAGCAGGCTGAAATTCCTGAGGTGTGGCACGTGAGCAACAGAGAACATAAAATGGAGCTGTGTCCCAAGAGGAAGAAAGTCATCCCGTGCTCTATGTCAACAGCTCTTACATGTGCAGAAAACATCCCCTGAATGCCAATTGTCTGTGTGTGTGTGCAGTGTTGGCAAACTCTGCAACCTCCTTAGCTGACTCCTCCAACGGCAGAAGATGGGATGTAAACACAAGCACAGCTTTTTCCTTGCCAAAAAAAAAAGTTACCAAAAATATTCCAGGCACATGAGTGATTAGTACAGAAGTCATTTGATCATCTAGAATGGTCTGAATGCAGGGATCTGGCTGTGTATAGTGTAACAGTACAAACACTTAGGTTCTGGCTGACCTCACTGGTCAGCACCCACAACCCCTCGGCCTCCTGAGTGACAAATACAGCCTAACCTGATGAAGAACCTGTGGAGGGTGACTGGCCAAAGAACACCCAGTTGAAATCCAGAATGAAAAACCAAATCTCAGATTTGGTTTTTCACCTTAAGAGATATATGTCTATGATGGAAATGAAATTTTTTCTAGGACCCAGCAAAGCTGTCAGCCACTGTTAATAAGAACAGAATGAGTCCAAAATTGCTACCTTCTGAGCAGGTTTGGGAGGCAGATGCCCCACCCTCCTGCTCTAACAGGAAGGGGCCGGCTTGCTCACTGTAGGCTTTTGTGACCTGAACTATTAGGGGCAAAACAAAACACAAATGCCATGGTGGGAGAGGCATGGGCTTCAGTCCCCGCTGCCCCAGTCACCGATGGAGTGAATGAGATGCCCTCACACCTTTTTTCAGTCCTGAGTTTCCTCATTTATAAAATGGGGTTAATAAATAATTCTACCTATCTCACAAACAAGATAATTGATGAAAAATCTGTATAACAAAGAGCAGAAGTGCTGGAGGACATGTCTCTCTGACCTCTTGTGACTTACAGAGGGTCTGGGGGCCCTGACAAGCTTGCAGCGGGGTCTTTCTTTTGTTTGTCCTAGCACCCACCTTGTGCCTGGGGACCACCTGGCTGGGCAGGAGCAAACCTCGCTGAAGAGCCTTGACAGGGTTTCTATTTTTACCCCTCCCCAGATCCTTCTTCTCCAGGGCAACCACACGCACAATGCCATTTTGCAATTTATTTTCGTTTTGCAGAGGGGAGCCTGCCCTCCTCTTCCTGGCTTGGCTTCTATGGCCTGGCCCTATTAGTCTTGGATGGCCCCAGGCTGTTTCGGCCTCAGAGCTGGCATGGCCTTGTTATGCCAGCTGGGGAAGAACAACACACCTGTGGCTACGCTAGGCTGGGTCTGGGAGGTGGCTAGGCAAGGGTCCTAATTACTTGAGGGTGACACAAGGCTTGCCAGCATGACTTCATCCATTTACGTTTGCCAGGCTCTCCGAGCTCCGCAGAGAAGCTCGGGGTGTTTGTGCAGCTGCCCAGCCCCTGTGGGAACAGCCTCTCTTACCTGCAGATCACCCCTTCCGGCCTCCAGGTGGACATCTATACTCAGACGCGGGCCACTCTCCCATATCAGACCTACTGAGCATTCATGCTGCTATCTTTCCTTCTTAATGTTGGGAAAAGGTGTTGTTTCAAACAAGAAAACTAAAAAGCAGATGGATTGTGGTTTCCAGACTTCACGTCTCCAAGAACATGATATAAACCAGGAGTCAACCCATCTGACTTCTTTGGGACATGATTCTACATTTTTCAAATTGGCGAAGTCCTCACCAAAGATGGAAGTGCTGAAGCTGCCAACTGGGGAAGAGCCACAGTTTCCTGCCAGAAGCGTGCCTCCGCCCGTCACCATTGTCACTTTGCAGGAGGACTTGGGGCGGAGGCTGACTTAGCCTCATGTGCTGTCTCTGGCACTGAAGATGCTTGTCCTGTCTGGAGTGTGCTCTCGGGCTTATTCTTCCCCGGGTGGCGACAGGAGGTGCTGAGTCAGCAGTGGTTGCTCTCCTGGGTGACCTGGGAGCTGGGGAATGTCTTTAGAATTGGGGGTCCAGAAGTCTAGGACTTAGGAACATGTTTTTCTTTGTGCAAAATGGCCCTTCTAAGGGCTGAATCTGCATCCCAGACCCCACCGCCTCCCTCAGAGGACAAGAATGAAGTGCTCCCAGTGGGCTGGTCAGCTAAGTGTGATGGAAAGGAACATGCCGACATAGGACCGGGGACAGAACCCAAGAGACCAAGTTCTGCTTCCTCATCACATCCAAACAAGAGATCTGGGTAGAAAGTAAGTCTTGTGACCACAAGAAAAAAATATTTGGAGAAAACATAATGAATATTAGTCATGGACATTTTCATCATAAGGAAAATTTCTCATAGTAGCACAGGGTTGCCAGGGGCCCAGCTCATCTGGAAGTACTTTGAAGTGCTCTCTCCTGTGGACGCATGAAGTCTGTAGGAGAGCTTAGCCTGGACACGGGCCCCTGACACAGTGTTCCCCAAAATGTGTTCCAGGGACCACTTATCTTGGAAATCACTTTTATGAGGAAAGGGTTCCATGGTCAAGTAAGAGTGAAAAATACTATATTCTCTGCTTGCAGATTCACAATGTATCTCAGAACATATGCTTAAGAAAAGTCTTAACTCAGTTTAACTCTGTGTTTCCCAAATTTATTAGATGATAGAAATGCTAATTTTGCAAAATATCTATGGGGCACATTTTGGGGAAAGGTGATTTAATGGAAGATGTTACAGGATGCCTCCAATTTATAATATCTTCTGTGCAAGCTGGGAAGGTAATATTCCTCAGGAATCATGACCATGCTTCATTGGAATGGATGAGTGATTCACATATCTAGGGCTGGGTTTGCAGGCCTTTCCTGCATACTGGAAATTTGATGTTATAGAAGCCTTAAAGATTTTTTTTTGGAGGGGGGGATTATTGCCTTTAAAAATTAACTTTCTCCTATCGATGGTAAAAACTTCAGGCTCACAAAAATAATTTAATCATGCTCTGAGACTAGAAAGTTTATCTCATTCAACAGTTTTCTGTCTGGATCTGTTATTCTAAAATGGCCACTTAGGAAGTCTGCACGGAGATGCGATTTTAAACATCTGAGAGTCAAAGACCTCGTCTTCTGTTGCTCTCCACAGTAACGCAGGCTTGTGCATCCACTGGGTGCTTCATTCTATACTTACTGAATAGAACCTACAGGGCTGAGTTTTATATGCTGTCTTGGAACATAGCGAATGTGTAGTCCTTAGTATAGGTCATTCCTGACTTATTTTTCACATCCTGAGTTTCCTATGCACAAAAATTTATGACCTAAGGTTTGGAAATGCTTAGTCAAGAGTCCCAGCCCCTCTGCAGGGTCCCCCCAGGCGTCTCAGCCCTGGACTCACTTATAAAGATTTCCTGCTCAAGTCTTCACACATTTTCTTGCAGACATGTTCCTGCTGGCACAAGTCTCAGCATTCTTGCTTCACCTGCTGTTCTTTGGTTAATCCATCATGTGACCACTTTGAATTGTTTTGTGTTTTTCCTCATGTCCAAATTTGGCTGCATCGTAGTCACCTGTAGCCCAGGCTGGACTTACAAACCAGCCCTGATGAAACACTCTGCTCCTGCTAGCTGCACTTGAAAAGCGTTCCCAGTTTAGCCTTAGCAGTGGCTAAGATGTCCGTAACACCTGTTCCAGGGTATGAAATGTAGGGTAACCCAGGCTTTTCCTCCCCCAACCCACTAACATACTCGATGTCTGCTATAGATTTGCTTTCAAAGGAGAACCAGGTGAAAGGGGAAAGCAGAAGACTATGTTGAGTTCTGAGGTTGTTTCAGTTTCTCAGTCTTGATTAATTTACCAAGTGAGAAAACATTCCCCTGGAGCCATCTCTGCTGACCCTTCTGGGACGCCTCTGGGGTTTGACAGCAAATCGATGATGCTTGAAGTCAGAGGAGTTCCAGCTTCAAAGGAAAAATGTTCGGTGTTGGTGCATTCACTGGCTGGCGTTCCCTCTCTTGTTACTTTCTGATTGATTCTTATATACAGAAAGAAACAGAAGGTGCCCTGCATTTACTCTCCCAGGTCATCCCTGACACACGTTTGTAATTACAGTGTAATCGCTCGCTGTCTCTGCGTATCACTTGCTTGGCTGTGGCTCTTTCATCACAGCCTCTGCCTTGAGGGCAGGGACCACTGGATGGCACGTATCACGTGATTCGAAGTAACTCAATGAAAGCCTTTTAACTAAATATACATTTACATGATGTTAAAAAGACCATTAACTATTTTGTCTACATAATGTCAGTTTTTGGCTGATTTTTTTTCTTTGAAATTTCTAGCAGATCTGTGCAGTGGAGACCCAATCCTAACATGCAGAGATATGCTGTGTGTGAGAGCTGTCCCTGCATTCCTTTCTTGGAGGAAACTTTTATAAAATGATGTTCTTCCAGTGTGCAGAAATGTCTCTGGACATTACATTCCAAGGGCTAAGCTGGGATGGGCTTAGGTGGTGCTTAAAAGCAATCACCCAAAAGGAACTCTGCAGAAACCACAAAATGATGTGCAAGGCACATAGAAAAACAGTCGCTTCAAATGTGCCCTCGGCACTCATACACATTTACACGGCTTGGGGAGTTTTGCCTCTTCCATGATGAACTCCATATGTCTCTGTTTGGCTTTCTTTTTCGCACTGGCCACTTTTTGCCTGGACCCATCCTCTCTTCCTTTGTTTGCCCTGCCTTATGCTACAGATCACCCATGTGCACCGACTATCTGGATGGCACCTGGAGAAACAAACAAACCCGCCCAGAAATAACATGGTAATTAATGGTGAAGCAAGGGAAAGTGAGCTGCATGGTCATGCCAGGGGACCCAGGGGGATTTCTCAATTTCTGAAAGCCCATGATGGATGAACGGCTCTAAAATTCCTAATTTAGAAACAAACAGGAAATGTAACCCTGAGGTTCACACCTTCTTGTTAAAATCTTATGTTCTCCTGCCTAATACTTCCAACTTCAACATTGCCATGGGCGAGCAGAGTGTGAGCAAGATTTTAAAGTAATTGTGTAATCGACCACCTGGCTTTCATAACAATATCTGGCCCTGGACTTTGTGTAAGACCGTAGGCAGCTCTTTTAACCTGGGAGGTACCTACTTGGAGGCAATTAAAATAAGTGTTAGCTGGAGCCACCTGGAAATGAGTTCTGACTCACTTTTGGGTAGTGGTCATTGCAGTCAGGAAGTATTTTACAACACTGCTTCATTGGACCTGAGAGCTCACTGTGTGATTTGATGCTGAATATCAAGATGCTGTGGTTCTAGATATACAAGATTGTAACAGCAACTACCTTAAAAAAAACTTTAATGCTTATTATGTGCCAAGCATATAGTCTGATATCATTTTAAAAAACCCAATTTATGTGGAAGTTACTATTATTTAGCTTTATTTAGCTGCAAGGAACCTGAGGCTTAGAGAGGTGGAGTAGCTAGTCCCAGGGCATGCTGCTACAAAATTGCAGAGCGGCCACATGACCCCAGGCCAGTCTGACCCAAAGCCCAGTCACTCACTGCCTCGTGGAATGGACAGAAGGTAGGACAGGGAAGTGGCTGCTAGAGGTTCTTTGCTCTGAATTGGGGGGTGAGGTGGGGGAAGCCCAGACACTGCATTATTGGGCTTGGGTCCCAGTTCTATTTGCTAAGGTAGAGCCTGGGTGAACCACAGTGACTCTTAGGACAGCTGTGATTGAATGAAACACGTGTACAAAGTGCCTGACAAATACTAAGTGCCCATAAAATAATGGCTGTTATATGGATTGTTTTTTCCATTTGTGAAACTGTAGATGCTGGAAATTTTCAAGCCATTTCACAGTGGCCATCCCTACCATTTTTTTTCTCTTTCACTCTTCCCCAAATCATTTCTACTCAAGATGGAAATTAGCTTTCATGTTATTTGGAGCTCAGTTTACTGAGTGCTTTTCTCCAAGGAGAGTAATGTTCTTTACGTATGAATACAGTTACTGCTACTGGGGCAATTCCCTACTACATATTTGTGGGGGCAATATAGAATATTCAGGAGCAATCATGATTATAATGGTAATGATAATTTCCACTTATTTAGTATGTGCATTTTCAATTAACCCTAAAATAATCCAGTAAGTATTATTCTACTCATTTTACAGATTAGCAGTGTCACCCGCTTTCTTCAAGCAGTCGACGTATGGTCACAGATTACTGATGCATATCCCAAACCTGGAGGTATAATAACACTTTCTCTGCTTTTATAAAAGTGGAGTATTATTTGCCACCGTCCCCAAGCACAGCATCTGCTGACCACAGAAAGTTTCCTAACTTCTGTTAATGTGTGTGAGCAGTCTCAGTATCTGGTACTCTCAGTCTCTCTGTTCTCTGTTCTCCATAAAACAGTTCCTGGAACATCCCTCCTCTCTCCTTCCCCATACTTCCCACCCACGGGAGCACTCACACTCCAGGGTGCCTGCGAACAGGAGGCAGAAAAGCCACCGATACCATGGCACATGTCTCTAGAGAGCCGGTTTTACTCCAAGGTTGGTTTATTAACCAAGGTTGGGTTAGTAAAAGTTAAAAAATTTTGACCAGTAATTTAAAATTTAAAGCATTTTATAGCAAAATATTCTATAGAGTAGAATGCAGCATTTACATACATTTTAAAAAATAACACAATTTTAGAATAGGAGGTATCACAGCCAGCAGGTATACACATGTGCTCCCGTGCCTGTAGCAGGTGTGTTGGTGGAGAACACTGGGCAATTTTTGACTGTGCTGTTTACTAACACGTGCTCACACTCGCTGCATGGGGTTTAGGGTAAGGAATAAAGAATGTCTCTAAGCCCTGCCTGACAGGAGCTGCCGATGTCACAAATGGCTTATGTGTCATGGTGAGAGTCCACACTAAGGCTATTCTGTGGGCATCTGTGTTAGTTTGCTAGGGCTCGTAACAAAATACCACAGATTGAGTGGCCTAAGCAATAGAGATTGATTTCATGCAGTTCTGAAGGCTATAAGCCTGAGGGAAAGGGTTTGGCAGTTTGGTTTCTTCTGTGGCCTCTCCTTGGCTTGCAGATGGCTGTCCCCTAGCTCTGTCCTCACACGGTCTTTCCTCTGTACCCGAGTAGCCCTTGGTGTTTTTGTGCATCCAAATTTCCTCTTCTTGTAAGGATGTCAGTCATATTGGATTAACTGGGCTTAATTACTTCTTTAGAGGCTCCATCTCCAGATATAGTCACATTCTGGGGTCCTGGGGGTTAGGAATTCAATATATGAATTTGGGGGGACACGATTCATTCCCTAACAGCATCTAAGACAGCTTCACCAATGAGGTAGTACTTGAGCTTGGAAGGAGGAATAGGAGCTGGCTGGTTGCATGGTGGCATGAGAGGGGGGAAGGAACCATTCCAGACACAGGAACGCTGTGGGCATGAGGGGCAAGACAGTGCCGTGTGTTGGGGGAAGCACCAAAAGCCACATGTTCCTGGAGCCTGTTAGGAGGGAGAGGTGGAAAGTGGCAGGAGGTGAAACTGGAGCCATGACCGATCAAACCGGGCGTGTCCTGGGGAGAGGGGAGTGAGAGGGCTTGGAGAAGATGGCGACATAGTCAGATCTGCATTTCAGAAAGGTGATGCTGGAGGCACGGTGGCGCATGTATGGGAGAGAGCAAGGCAGGCGACAGGAAGACCTGTTGGAGAATTGACAGGAGCCAGAAAAGGGGTTAGGTTCAGCAGTTTAACTGAAAATACCCTCCTTTAGATCTAAAAGAGTTACCTTCCATGGCAGTTAATGCCCACTTCCTTCACTCACAAAGAGAATACTAGCTAATATTTCTTGCAGACTTAGTGTGTGCCAGGCAATGGTCAAAGCCCTTTACCTGTATGACCTTGTGCCTTCTTCTCAGTGATTGTTATCCCATCTTGCAGATAAGAAGATTGAGGCATACTGAGATTATATGGCCTCTCGAAGGTCTTAATCTGATGAGGGGAGAGCCAGGATGCAAACTCAGGTAATTTGGCTCTAGAACCTACGCTCTTAACTATCATCCCATATTGAGCAACTGATAGCCCTCTTGCACATAACTACTCAATCCGTGAAGGCTTGCAATCTTTCCTTCTTGCCTGTTTACAGGAAACACAGTCTTTTCCCAAGGAATCCTGAGGTTTTGTAATAGATGTCCTTGGACTGACTAAACATAGTTCCAATCCTTCCCCACCCTACTTGATTTCCCCTATAATGTGCTCATCCTCAATTACGTGTTGACTGCCCTTGGCATGCTCAACTCTGGAGGTGAGAGGGAAATGAGAGGTGGCCTGTCTTAAGGAGTTTGCAGTCTAGACTGTAGAGTGCGTAGAGAGAGGCCAGCTGCCACTGAGAAACAGCTCTGGAACCCCTTGTAATAGAAAGCTGTATTCCGGAGAATGGTGTTTTGGGGGGTGAGAAAGGGAAAGTCCTTTCTTTCTGAAGGGATTTCCATCATGTGCTCCTGAAGATGGCAGTACAGAGAGACCACAGCCAGTGTGTACAATCCTTATGGAACTTATCCCTGGGAAGACGTGGCCACCTTGTGCGGACAAGGCACATGGAAATGTCTAAGGAATATACCCACACAATGGGGGAAAGAGCACCGACTTCGTTCACAAACATTATTGATGGCCTACTAGATGCCAGGTGTGTACTAAGTGGTGGGTGAGAATCACATGGGAACATGCTCCAGCAATTCACCCCTGTACCCCTGCGATGGAGACACCTCTTGTCATTAAGTATCGGAGACTCTGTGTTTGGGCCTCAGCACCTGCTTGAAAGACAGAAACCTTTTTAACAGAATTCAGTTTCGTTTTTCTCCCCACTCAGCCGGATTGATATAAAATATCATAAGGAAAAACTCTCATGCTGTCCACACCCAGCAGGAGTAGCACTAACGTGTTGCCCTGTTACTTGTGTGTAAGCGGTATTGAGACACACTGCACCGGCGACTCCTCCTCTGAAATAATCACCTTTATGTTCACATGGACCATAAAAGCTCTTTGTTTCAACATTGTATTTAAAATCTTCCCTCATTACTGTTGTCACCAAAAAGCACTCATTGAGGGCTTCATTTCTGGGAATCTTATACTCCCATTGCCCAGAGAAAGCCGCCCGCTTCTGTGTTACAATCTGAGGAAGACAAAACGAAGGCAGATAGACGCCAAACGGAAACAGACACAACTAAGCAGCAAACACTGGACAAACACAAATAGATAAGAGTAAATATTGGCTTTGTGTAGAAGCCAAGAGAGTAGTGCATTCTATCACATTTTACAGAAGAGAACTTTGTTCCCATAGACAGAGAGTCGTCATTGTGTCCCAGCCTCCTGTGTCCTGCAGAGATTGAAAGTCCCTGAGGAAGTGCGGTGTGACCTGGAGTACACCGTTTTGGAAAGGTCAGAAGGTGTCAAGACCTTTGTTGAGGAGTTATGAAAAATGGGCAGGCAGTAGGTAGGGAGAGGGGTTGGCTTCTCTTCTACCTGGAAAGGTGGTTCCTTTTGAGGTGGGGGCCACAATTGTCAAAGTCCCTTCAGTCCCCAGCTCCTCCGAATCAGCATTTTAATATGTACCTTTTGCAATGAAGACAGAGTTCATTGACCTCACTTCCCCACTGCCATGTTGGTGGGAAGGGACGATCAGGAATAGCTGATTCACACATCCGCAGGGAGAAGGAGGTACAGAGAAAAGTTTGCCTCTGCCAAATATTCAGATATCCACAAAGCAAAACATGCAGACATTTGGAAATAGCTAAATAATCAGTGGACTTGATCCAGTTTTAATTCTCATGCAACAAGTGCCTTTTGTGCAGACCACACCATGCTTATATTTAGTGTCACGAAGACTTGGCCAGAGACAAGTGTGTGTGAGAGTGTATATGTGTGTGTGTGTGTGTGTGTGAGTATGCATGTGTGCATATGAGGAAGTGTGAGTATATGTGTGGATGTTTGTACATGAGTGTGTGTGTGTTTATGTGAGTGTATATGTGAGCATGTGTTTATATAAGTATATGAGAGTGTGTGTGTGAATGTACGTGAATATGTGTTTGTCAAAACAAGTGTAGGTGTGTGTGGGAATGCGTGTGTACATACGAGCTTATGTGTGAGTTCATGTGAGTGAGTGTATGTGATGTGGCAGTCTGTGAATGTGAGTGTGTGTGTGTGCACGAGCAGACACATGTTCCTGTTTCTGAGGGTTCTTGGAGAACAGGAACTTGGATTCCAGCTGGTGACATGGGCAGCATTTCCTGAAATTGCTTCTGACTCACAAGCACTCTCAGACCAGCAAAAATAATACAAAACGATTCAGATATGCAGAAACTCGGGTTTGCTTTCTTTTGGTTAGTTTATATAAGGGAAATTGTTACTGGAGAAGAAATGGATCTGAAGGTTTCCTGAGCACAGCAGAGGCACAACCTCTGTCCTGACTTGCTGTGACCTTTCATCTCTTCCTGGCTGAGCTGTATCAGGCCGTGTGTGTCAGCTGCAGTCGGAACCAATTTTGCTTAGAGCTCCAGGTTGCAGAGCGATCTGCCTGACTTCATTGTGGTTTTCATGCCATGGCATGAGCGACTAATGGAAACCACGCCGGGCTGGAAGTCGGGAGTGTTCTTGTGTTCTTGGGAAGGTCAGTGAGGCTGTCAGAGCCTGAGTGTGCTCCTTGGTGCCTCAGGGACTGATGAAGAGAGAGGAGACGAGGGCAGGAGGACATTGAAAAAAGTGCCAACCCTAGTATTTGGTGGCTAGCTTTTGTTACTAAGCATAAAGTCCAGGGGCTCTGAAAGTCAGTTCCTGTGGTCTCTGATGACCGGTCCAAATTTCTGTAGGTTTCCACAGCTGCTTGCACTGTAGCCACCTACAAAGCGAGAGAGAAAAGGAATATTCTCTCTTTTATTGACCGTCCCCTGCATCAATTTAAAAATAAGCCTTAATGTTCCACTGTCTCTAAGTAAAACCTGATTTTACAAATCCCTGAAATTCTCTCTCTGCACATCTGCACCTGCCTCAGCCTTCTGCCCTCTTGCAGGGACTAGCGTGTCCCACACACATCTGAGGCCAGTCTCTACCCCAGCCCAGGGAAGCAAGCTGCGGCCCCTCCCACAAGGGCCCAAGGGCATCAGCAGACAGCCCTGGCCCCAGCTGGGCTCCCCTCCCAAGCCCACCCCACGGCCCAGCAATTTTCTCACTTTGAAAGGAGAGGGCAGCCCTCCGGGTCAGATCTGTCAGACAGGAACTCCACCGTGGATGCCAGTTTAGATTTGCTTTCTCCAAAAGGCGCACACTGTGGGCACAGATAATCTCTTTGGAAGTTTAGATCAAAGAAATAAGAGTCAAAGATAAACGTTGTTCTCTCATATCTATAATGAGAACCAGTAAGATCCCATTGTCACTTCACAGATTCTTTCTTTGTATCTTGGCCATGGTCCTCCTGCCTTGGGAACCCCTCTGTGCGATGGATACGCACGGAGCATCCCTCTGCGCCAGTCAGTGGGGGAGGCGTTGTGGGATGCAGGCAGCCAACGAGACACATGGGGCTGTCCTCGTGGGGTTTCTGCCCACCGTGGAAAAAAGACATGAAACCAGTGACTATGGTAAAATACAGTGTGTTACAAAAGGAGGAGTGCAGGTGGCTCCGGGTATAGAGCACAGGTGTGGAGGCTTCTCTAGGGCTCAGGGAAACTGTCCATGGTGAGATGACTTTAAGATGAAATTTGGATGGCTTGGAAGGAAATCTCCATGAAAAGTTCCCAGAAGGGTGCCTGGCGTAGGAGATGCTTCCTAAATATTGGCTGGGGGGACTAACAGAGGAGTCAACAAAAGGGGGTGGTTCTGTGGAGACTATTCCAGGCCGAGGGAATTCACATCTGATGGTTGTACGGCCTGCTCAGAGCAGCAGAAGAGAGAATGAAGGGGGAACCCCAGGAGGCAAAGATGGCGGTGGGGGAAGAGGCCAGGCTTCAGTGGCCTCAAGCCTTGTTTAGGAGTCTGGGCTTATTGCGGGGTCATAGGAGCTAATTCCAGCTTTGAGGTGCCGTGCTGCTCAGACAGGCGGGGTTCGAATGAAATGAGGCCTCAGACTCTGTTGTGCCATCGACTCTCTTGGGCATCTCGTGACCACGCAGATTCTGACGCAGTAGGTGAAGCCTGGGATTCCGCACAGGTTCCGGGGACTGCACTTTGAGCGGCAAAAGCACAAAATCTTGCGCTAATGTTGACTTTCTGGTCCCAGAGAAATCCATATCCCTTCATGATCATGAATCTGTAAAGTTCTGTGTTTGTTTTGGTACATAGGATAATTAATCCTCAGAACTGGGAATGGATCTTATATTTAAGACTCCTAATCTAAGGAAATGGAGCCCCTGGCTGGGTAAGTCACCCACTTATGGTGCCCGGTTTATTAGTGGCAGTAATGGGTCCAGACACCCAGTCTCCCTGAATCTCAGCTCAGGATTCTCTCTACTGTGCTAAACCGTCTCCCTTTTCCACATGGCCTTTCCTCCACTGTGTCCCACCAGGATATGGGCGGAGGCCGGCTGTGCCTAGAAACAGGCGAGCGGCCCATGCTGGAGAGGAGTCTGGACGCCATCCGAGTCCTGGAGGATTAACTGCAGTGCTCTGTGGCCTTGGAGTGAAGCCAGCCCAGAAAGTTTCCCAAGCCTGAATTAGCCACAGCCTGAAATCTACTCATGGTAACTGTGTTATGTTCATTCTCTTTTCTGTTGTTTAATAACACTGGTAGTTTGGCCATCAGGTGACGTCCTCTGGTACCCGGAGTACATATCCAATGCTCCTAGCCACCACGGTTGGTCCCATAAGAACCTGTGGAAGTAGGAAGTCACCTGTGTGGAGTCATAGTAGGGGGCTGTGGAAAATCCCTCCAACTGCAGATATCCTTTCCTTGCCTATCAGAGTCGCCCACGATTCCACCATTAGTTATCCATCCTTTGGGTTGAGCACTACCTCATCTTCTATCCCCTTTTTAAAAAAATCTGAGAAGGTAAACCATTAAGTAACTAACATCCAGAAGCTCATCCCCAGACCAGGAAGGTGTCTCGGTTAAAGAAGGCCCCGGTGGGGCTGAGGAACAAGGGAAAGCGGAGGAAGGAGAGGCAGGAGACCCCACAGACAAAACTCGCTCCCTTCACCATCTTCCTATTTTTTATGGCCCCTAATCAAAGCTGGTGGTGACGTGAGGAATTGGAGTCACACCAGGCCTTAAGATTCCGGGTGGAGTTGACAGTAAAGATATGAGTAATACCTGATGCTCGCATGTGCCTCTCCTTCCCACAGACAGGATGGGTCCCCTAAAAACTGTGTGTGCCTCTTTTGTAGGGACAAGGATGAGCTTAAGGTCAAGGGCACAAGTCTAGGAGTTTTGAACAGAAATGAATAATGCGCTTGGGTGAGTGATGCCTGTCGCAGGCCTTTGCACTGGTGCCCTGCTGCTTTCAAAGCACTGTCAACTTTATCTCAACTTTAAGTCTTAACTTTGTCTTAACAACCACCCTATGGGGAAGGAAGGCAAATACTCTCCCCATGGTGTTTAGGTCACTGAGGGACTTGTTTGAAAATGCACATTTCTGAGCTCCACACCAGAAATTCTCATGCAGTGGATTTGGGGTGCAGCCTTGGAATCTGAACTTTTAACCATATGTAGGGAGTGGGTGGGCCAGCGTTTCAGAAGTTCTGATTCTTCCCTAATAGTCAGTTACACAGATTGCTGGATTGTGATCTGTTAGGGGAAACTGAGTCCCATTCCTGTTGTGTTCTCCTCAGTGCCTAGTACAGTGCTTTGCACATTATGTTCTTGATAAACGTTGTAAAAGTTTAATGGTCAGGGAACTACTCATGCAAGAAGTGGTGTCTGAGCAGGGTCTCTTTAAATGAGACAAGGCCTGGGGTGGAAGGTATTCCCAAAGGGAGGAATATCAAAAGCAAAGCCATGGACATGGGACTTCCCAGAAATTGGAGAGTCCTATTCTTTGATTGGAGTGTAGAGTATGTATGGGGAGTTGAGAGATGTGGTCACCATAGTAAATCAAGATCATGCTGTGCAGGTCCTTGAACTTGGGGATTTGCACAGTTCAGAAACAATGGAGAAATGTTAAATATCCATGTCTCTGTGTGTTGTGGGTACAGGTGGGCTGGGATTTATTTCCACACTGCTAAACCACTTCCTTAATGCCAGAGCAAAGCAATTTAGGAGGCTTTTGTGTAGAATCCAAGCAATTGCAAAGCCTTGACATTTCCTAGGCTATAGTCTGCACCCCACAAAGAAATCTCTGATCCTCACTTCTAATTCCCCATTACCACCTGAATGGTACTGGTCCTGAATCCTTGTCTCTACCCCATCCTCTTTGGAGGTCATGGTTCCAGGTGTTGCCCGACCCCTGCACCCCATCCATATGTACCCCAAGCACCTCGATGCTAACTTGCTCCAGTGTAGACCCAGTATTCGCCCAATCCTCTTCTTATATTCCTAACCCAGTTATGGTACCCGCCTACTCCTCTAAATCAGAAACTGGAAGTCATCTTTCACTCATGCATCTGAATTCCATTCCCAAGACATTGCTCCCTTTCCTCCTTCTGGGAAGTTTGCAACAGAAATAATAATTCTTGCTTTCCTTTCTTACATGTTCATGTGTATGATTTCTCCCAATCCATCTGGCTATGAGATCTATCTCCAAAGTGGAGGTGGGGAGGGAAGCTCATTATGACAGGAAAATGGAGAAAAGGGGGTCGATATTCATGATTCGACTATAGAAACGGGATTTCTGAGTTCTTAGTAAGACTATTCCTCAAAGCAGGACTTCGCTGGAGGAATTTTTTCCCCTAAATTCTTTAAAATACCAACAACATACAAAGAGCCAGGCCTGTTGGGGCTAAATATTGAATTTTTTTTCAGCTTTATTGAGGTAGAATTGACAAATAAAAATTGTGTATATTTAAGGTGTAAAACTTGATGTTTGATATATGTGTATATTGTGAAATGGCACAGTCAAGTTAATTAATACATCCGTTACCTCACACAGTTACCATTTTTTCCTTTTCTTTTTTCTTTCTTTGTGTGTTTGTGTGTGTGTGTGTGTGTGTGTGTGTGTATGTGACAGCACTTAAGATCCACCCTCTTAGCAAATTTCACGTGTGCCATGCAGTATTATCGACTGCAGCCTCTGTGCTGTATGCTGGGTTTCCAGAACACTCTCATCTTGAATAACTGAAATGTTGTACTCTTTGATCAACATCTCCCCATTTCCCCCCACTTCGGGCCCTGGCAACCCCAATCTACTCTCTGTGTCTGTGAGTCTGACTACTTTAGATTCTACACACAAGGGAGATCACGCAGTGTTTGTCTTGCTGCTCCTGGCATACTTCACTTAGCATGATGTCCTCCAGCTTCATCCATGTTGCTGCAATGACAGGATTTCCTTCTTTTTAATGTTGAATAAAATCCCTCTTCTGGGTACATATCAAAGGAAATGAAATGAGAATCTTGAAGAGATTCTGCACTCCCATGTTCATTGCAGCACTATTCGCAATGGTCCAGATCTGGAAACAACTAAAATCTCTGTCAACGGATGAATGGATAAAGAAAATGTGGTATGCATAAAAATATTGAATTTACTGTAAGTCAGGTCTGGAGAGGTTTCAGGATCCCTGTCCTAAAGGCAGTGCCTGAACCCGTGAGAAGCGAGAAGGCCCAACGCTGTGGTGCAGTAAGGAGTGAGAGGGGGAAGAGACCGGAGAAGCTGAGAGGGCCGAGGGTGCCATGCAGTCCTGTCTCGGAGCCCCGGGAGGAGAGGGTGCGTCCCACGGCCCTCCACCAGCATGGGCGCCCGGCGGTGTCGCTCCTGACCGTCCCTCACTCCTATGGGACAAGGACTGATCTGGAACCTCCCACGTGCCATGGGGGTTGCAGGGTCAGTGGATGGAGAGCTGGACAATGTGAGTGAGACTCAGAGGGCTCAGCGTGGCCACAGAGTCGAGGTGGGCTGGCTGGCGGGGGAACTCCCCAAGCCCCTCGAGTCACGTGAGCGGAACAGATGGTGGGCAGAGCAGACGGCAGCATGAAAGGCAGCTGGGTGCCCGGGGGCCAGGCGGGCAGGGAACACTGCTGGGCACCAAAGAGCCCAGAGCCCAGCGCTGATCCGCGGGCCCTAGGAGGTCACAGGGCTCCTGTGCACCTGCACCCCTTCTCAGGACAGAAAAAGCAGTGAAGAAGAAACCTGGACAGCTGCACCTTGACTGAATTACCCCAGTGAGACTGTTGGAACTAAGGGAGACCAAAATGACCTTAATTATAACAGAATATTATTTGGCAGTAATAGCAATGAAGAATTGATACATGCTATATAGCCTGAAAAACTTTGAAAACATTATACTAAGTCAAACAAGCCAGTCATAAAAAATCCCACATATTCTATGGGTCCATTTATATGAAATGTCCAGAATTAGTGGTTCCCTAGGGCTGGGGGAGTGGTAGGGGGATGGAATGATTGCTAACGGGTGTTGGTTTCTTGTTTGGGTGATGAGAATGTTGTAAAGTTGATTGTGGTGATGATTGCACAATTCTGTGAATGTACTAAAAACCATTGAGTTGTAAACCTTAAATAGGTGAATTGTATGGAATGTGAACTATATCTCAATGAAGTTGCTATTTTTAAAAAGATACCTTTAATTGGCCGTATATTTTCCCATCTCCACTGCTCAGATGGGAGAGAACTTGCAGGAAAGACAAGATCAAGGATAAAATACAGAAGCTGAATTTTCCTCCCATATATGAACATACTATGCCTAATTTCTGATTCTGCTGCAATTGCTTAATCCTGACTTTCTTTTCAGTTTATTGCCTTTGGTCGAATATTAAAGACGACTGAAAGAAACATCCTATGAAATCACTCTGTTTATAGTAAAAACATCACTGAGGATATTATTACTTACTTTATACGTGTCGTTTTTGCAAGGACTCTCAGGAGAAATTTGTTTTGGCTTTAGAGTCGGTAATAGTTACTCTTCTCCTGAGCAACTAGTTTACTTTTATCTTCTAAACATTGTGATGTGTATAAAAGATTCTTCCCTGTTGGTGCTGACTGCTAGAAAGCCGAGAGCCAAATCTGTGATCCAGCCCTTGTCATTCCCTTGTCATTCCGTATAGATACATACACACACACACACACACACACACACACATGCACACACATGCTTACACACACATGCATTTAATGTGCTAATCTCATTCTTGGCTCCAATTTATGTCCTTACCCTTGTTTTCTCTTTGTCTTCTACTTTTTAAAAAAATCTTGCTGTATTTCATGCATATTTACATACAAATTCTTTCCTGGCACAAGTAGGATATGGATCCAGCCTCTAGAATATCTCTTGAATCTGTTCTGTCCTTGCTTTGCTCAAGTCTTCCTGTCTTGCTTGGATGGTTGTCAACAGGCTCCTAGGTGTGCTCCCAGACTCTTGTCCCATGTCTCTACATGTTCATCCTCCACATTTCTGCTAAAAGATTTTTTTAAAATTGCCTCTGTTTATACATCCCAATGTCACCTCCTTGCTTTTAAAATGCAGCCCCTTTCCTCAGTGGGCACACGGGCCTCTTCCTCACCTGGTCCTGGCCTCTGTCCTGCACCAGCCCCCTCGCGGCTCCCTGACTTTCTCCTGGCTTTGGGGCATGGTCCTTCTCGTCTGGATGCCTGTGTCCCCCTTGCTGCACCTGAGGAAAGCTTGCTCACCTGGATGTACTACCTCTGGGGACCTGCGTGGTCTGGGCTCTGTTTTGTGTGTCACTCACTGGTCCTTGACAGTGTGTTTGGTTTGTAATAATGATGGTTGAATTAATTTGAGTATGCTAGAGTTGGCGGCTTATAAATGATAATTTTTTCCTTTCTCTTCACTGAATTTGGAGTACTGGAGACCAATGCTGACATCGAACAAAGGAAGAGATCAAAATATCAGCTTTCTTGGTGATGCAGTTGGAGACTGCAGCATAGATGAGTGGCCAGACCAGGTTTCCTGCAGCTTTACTCCAAGGCCATATGTTGGGATGTGTCAGCTAGGGACAGTTTGGAATTATAGAGATTTATTTACCCAGGCTTAGTTCCTCACACTCCTCAAAAAAGAGATATGTGTCCAGACTTAGCCTGCGTGGCGGGCCTGGGCCCTGCCCACGTGTGCTCAGCGCATCAGAGCCGGAGCCAGGCGGAATACGACTGCTCTGTGGGCAGACAGGTCCCCAGAGAGACAGAGTACCATGCAGTGCTGTCCTTAGTCCCAGTTCTCCCATCAGGTCGGTCACTCCTCCATAAGGTAAGGGGGAGAGAAAGGAGTGGAAGTCACTCTTCTTAGTACTTTCAGAGGGGGAAGGTTCTATTTTATGGGCCAAGATGGCATTACCGAGGGAGAGTGTGTTAGTCAGCATCTTATAAACAAGAGAAAGCATTTCTTGCTGATCTGAGCAGAAGTGGATATTGGGATACACTGAGCATTACTGTTAATCCTGTGGGGTGGAAAACAGCATGATGGTTATGTCAAAAAAGAAATAATACTTATTAGTTAGAAATGCACACTGAGATATTTGTGGGTGGAATAATATAATATCTTGTAATTACTTTAAATTATTTCAGCAACAAAACAAAAACAAAACAGAAGGTGAGGTAAGGGGAGGACAGAAAACTAGTGAAACATGGCAAAATATTGGTAATTGTTGAACCTGGTGATAGGTATATAGATGCTCAGCATGCTATTCCCTTCAATTTTCTGTATGCTTGGAATTTTCTATAATAAAGTTTTATATAAAGGGATATTGAGTAGCTTAGGGAACCTTTGAGTTTTCTGCAATGCCAGGCTGGTAGGTAAGCAGTCAGGAAGGACACCCAGGTCATCCACAGAACTGAAGCCATGACGCTGCCCAGCACTCACAGCAGCCAGGCTGGCAGAGGGAACAATGGATACCACTTCTCGCTCTGGTACCATTGCTGTATTCAGACAGCAGATGTAGTGGCTATCTCTGTCCTCCTGCAGCCAGAGTGGATTTGGTGCAGTCTCTCTCCTTTGGATGACTGGTTTCTAGAACAAAGCCTGGGCAGGAGCATCTGAGTTGGCAAGCCTGGGTCACCATGTCCCAGTTCCATGCCCTGGGCTTGGGGTCGCAATGCCTGGCAGGCAGGAGATGGGCTCTGCCTCCTGCAGGAGGGATCCTCCGTCTTAGGAAGGGGATTCAGGTCATATTTTAACAGAAGGATAAATATTCACTGCAATGAGAAAATGGTGCGTCCAACACTTTGAAGTGTGATAACACTTTTATCAGGTTTTCACTGTAGCACCTACAGCTAATAACACTTGTGCTGGTCTTCGCAGTTTGCGATTGTTTTCACGTACATTCTCAACCAATTCTAACAGTATTAAGCCTATAGTTTACAGGGTGGTCCAGCAACTGTCCCTCACAACAACTTAATGAGTCAGAATTGTCCCCATGTTACAGACAAGAATATTATGGCAAAGAGAGGCAAAGTGACTCACCCGAGTGCCCACGGCTTTTAAGTGGTGGCCTCAAACATCAAACTCAGAGATTCTTGCCCTGAGACCAGCCTGGATCATTTCCACTGTGATGCCACCAAACTTTTAGTAATGACCTCCAGTCAGTTTTCCAGCATTTATTCTTCTTTATCTCAATCCAATCAAGAACCAAAAATTGTAGATTTCTGTCTCCCTTTGGTAACTTTTCTAGACAGCTTTTCTCAGTCTTCTGAGGATTGTCCTAAGCAGACATAAGGGCACCAAAAATCTATGAGCATTTGGAGTTTTAGACAGAGCTGCAAACTTTTATCCTATTACTTGTAGGCAACACAGATTACCCGATTCGAGTTAATTCTGGATGCAGTGGTGGCTCCAATAGAATACCTGTGAGTTAACTGTCAAAGAATCTGAAGCATGAACTAGGTTTAAAGGCAATTAAGCCTGGAAAGTAAGTTGGTGATGCAGTACACTGCTGAGCCCCAAATATTAAAAAAAATCAACCGAGATAATTGCCTGGGACTCACTGCAGCCTCCCCAAGAAGTGTTTATACAAGGGCACCTGGAAAAGGGATGGAGATCTGCAAAGTGTCAGGGAGGAGTTGCCGCTCTGAATGCAAAGAACTGGCCTCAGCACATTCCAAGGGAGAAAGTGGAAAAAAGAAAACTGTGACGCTATGTCAAAAGAAGGCACAGGCCCAGCAAGCTCTCCCCTGCTGCTTAATACAGGAAATATCTCCCAAACATCTCTGCTAATCCTCCACCAATACAATGAGAAATGAGCGCCTCTGGCAGCCAAGCAGTTATTAAGCCAGGACAAAAAAATATTCCGCCCATAGCAACAGAGCCAAAGATAACAGCAGGGAATAGCAAAGCTGCAGAGAAATGGCAGATACAAAACATTCAATCCTGGGAGCCCCCCAAGCAACTGATGTGTGAGAAAAAGAAAGGGCCTGGTTTTGCCCAAGAAGCTCAGCAGTGAATTGTAAACTTCAGGACTTAGTGGATAGCCACGGTCAAGCTGAACTCAGCTTCACAAACGAGAGTCCTAGGTTGTAGAAATGACAGGCAGTCCTGACATTAGGCAACACCTTGAGGCTTTCTGAGCTGGTCATTGGCCTGTTGATGAAACTTACATAGGAGGCAGAAGAATTCCATCTGCGTTCCACATTCATGAACACTGTGCTTGGGTAAAGACTTCATGCACAGAGGGAGGTTTGCTTTCCAATAAATATTTCTCCAAAATCCTCCATTTCTTATCAAAGTGCTCACTTTCCCAGTGTTTTTCCAAGTTCTCTGTCCATGCTGGGAGGGAACCCTTCCTACGAAAACAATTTCTCACCAATACCTTGTAGCTACCGACTGTCTCCACCCAAGGGGAGCAGTTCCATCTGCCATTTAATAAAGAAGGTGGGTTCCTGCTATGGGCTTTTGAGGCAGCGGCAGCAGCAGCTGGTGAGAGGTGGAGCCCGGGCCCGGACGCCGGGGAAAGATGAACTCAGAAAAATTAATGTTCTATAACCTTTAACTACTTTGAACATACTTATTTTATGTGTTATTTGTAACAAACTTGTTAGAGAGTAATAGAATTTTACTGTTGAAAGGACTTTAGAGATAATCCAACAGGTTTGTTTTACAGAAGGGAAACTGAGCCTGAAAGTATAAAATCATTTGTTCAAGATGGGACTAGGCCCATCCTCCTGCCTTCTGGGTCACTCCCTCCGTTTGTTATATGATCCTACCTGACTCCACCTTGATCTTGGAAATACACGAACCAGACTGTTTTAATTTTAGGTGTCTTTTAGAAAGAAAATAAAAAATACTCCCTGTTTTGGCAAACTGACTCAATTTGATAGCTTCATGGGCCTGTAGCAAAATTATTCAAGTTCCTTTAATTCATCCTTGCATAGTTTTTTTATTTTTATTAATTTTAAATTTTAAAAATGAAGCCACTGCAATTCTATATGGATGTGATGTGTCTGCTGGCCAACTGCTTCCAAATCCACCCGCTCCTGTTCCCATACAGGCACGTTCCTCCATCGCCCCCTTTTCATCCTTCTCAGAGAGGAACTGTCCATACCATGACAAAACCATGGGCTAGAAAGTACAGTGCTCTATCCGTTGTTGGTCGGTGGCTATATCATAAATGACTCCCCTCAAACAACTTGACTCCACCCGCTCCTGTCCAAACAGAGACTGAACTGACGGTACCACCATGAAGGTCCCACTAGGTCTTCCCTGCACATGGTGAAGAATGTAGCCTGTGGACCATGAGCCAATTACACACATTCCTTGGGCCTCATTTTCCTTATCTGTAAAATGGGTTAAATAGTACCTACTGCCAGGGTAATGAGGGTAAATGAAGATTTAATGAGACAATCTATGTAAAGGATTTGAAGACTGGCACACAAGCAAAGCTAGCTATTGTTATTCTTATGACTGTTGAACTAAAAAAGTATAGGGAAAACATGGGGGCATTAAATTTCTGCAAGTAGCCTGGTTCATTCTTATCTTTAAGGACATTGGCTTATCTCCAGATTTCATATTGTTAGGGACAATTCTACAAACTTAATCTGTCGCTTTCCCTCAAACTCCAATTTCAATCTTGTGTGCATGGAAAGGGGTCAGCAGGTATGTTGAGAATATTTTTCTCTCTTACCTAAGCCCCAGGAACTCCCAGATTTCTCCACTCATCTGTATCGATGTGTAGAAAAATCTCTTGACTCTGAAGTCTAAGTTTAGCCAAGACTCCCACTAACATTTTCAAAAGGAAACACATACACACACACACACACACATACACACACACACACACAAGCATAGAAATAACTGAGCAAAAGCAGTTCAAGTGTCTTAGGTTATACTTACCAATTATTGGTTGCCACAGCTCAGAAAGTAGCCTGTCCTTACTTGTCATCCTTGATGTGACCTGTGTAAATGACAGTCAAAGGCTTGTAATCTATGGCAGGTTTGGGTTGGCCCAGCTGCCGAGTCGGGTAAAAATTCGATCCCTCCCAGTGGAACCTTTTCTGCAGCCCTTTCTCCAGCTGGGGGCCATCGTCCATGTCCTGTGGACCCAGCCTCCCAAGCCTAGGCTGTCCTGGTCCCTTAAGTGTCCCCCCTTAAGGGACGCTTTCTGTCTCTGGGCTTTGAGCAGGCCTCTTCCTTTATCGCTCTCCTGGAGTTCTCCATGTTCCAGATTCTACCTTTGCTGTTGATCCTTTCCTCTGTGCCCGTTTTATTTCTGTGCAGGTTTTGTTTGGCCGAGGCACGTACACCAGCCAGAAATCAATACTGGCTCTATGCCCCTCTACAGTGCCTGGTCTTCATCCATCATCCTCACATGGCATTCGAGTCTGGCCCCTATGACAGCCACATCTTTCTTTAGGGTCAGCCCGTCTTACATCACCTTTCAAACCTTGAGTTTCCTTTAGGACCACCCATTGGGTTCTTGTTTCCTGTGACCTAATTTGTTGTGAGCTAATTTGCTGAGAGCTGATTTGCTGAACAGAGATGACTGATAGCTCGTTTGCTCAGTAAGTGATCAAGTCTCCCCTGCTTCAGTTTTTCAACACTACCCCCTTCCTCAAACTCCGTTTGTTGACTCATTCCTCAGGAGGCTTTTAGGCTCTTCCAGAATCCTGACATCAGTTTTACAGAATGAGACATGTTATGCATATACTGTATTTTCCGCGTCTAGTAGATGGAAAGAGACACCATTTCCAAGTAAAGAATCACATTCCTTGTGGCTTGGTGAAGCACTTTATTAGATGAGAGGTGATCTATTGATTTCTTCTATGGTTGCTGAGTGATGGCGAGGAAATGTCACTGCCTTAGGCAATCCAATCCATTCTTTGCTGCTGGTTGTAGCCAGTTTGCTGAAAAGAGCAATGGGCAAGGCTCCCACTACTGTTCAGGTCATGGCATATGTAGAAAGTCAGAATTGTATCATGGCCAAAGAGACGCGGACATGTTCACCTCCGGAGCTCTGTGTCTCCAGACCGCACACAGTTATCCGCAGAGCTGAGGGAATTATTAATACGATCTCAGCACATCCTCGACACATCCTGCTCATCCCCGGGCTATGGAAGCACTGCTTGAGGTTTCCAGCGGGGCGACTTAGTTTTATGTTTAGACCACTGCCCTTCGAACCTGCTCTATCCCGCCTCCTGTCTCCAAGCCTGGAAGAAGTCTTGGCAGCTCCCTTGCTTTCTCGGGTACTTGGGCATGACCTTATTTTCCATCTAGTTTAAGTCAAAATGCAATCTCATATCCATTTCAAAGCTTCTCCCTTGCCCCTCAGTTCAATCCCAGCTCCGCCCAGAAACCTGCAGCAGGGCGGGAGGTGGGCTGTCTTCCTCTCTTTGTTCTCTGGCTCCTGCCCTGCATCTGGCTCCTGAGTTGGGGTAAGGGAAGGAGATGAGGATGCCCCATCCATACTTGGGCTTGGTGCCCTCTGCGTAGCAGAAGTCCCAATCCCAATGCCAGCTCTTTCTCTCATGGGGCAGCAGTGCACCCCATATAGCCTTTCTTCTGGGTTGCCTCCTTTAACCCAGGCCCCGCTACCTTCTTTTCCTGCCTGTCAGCCAAGGGAAAACTTAGTCATGCTGCCTCAGGGTGGTGGAAATGCAAGTTGCCCCCTCAGCCGCCTGCCTGCCCTTTGCCTCGGTGTCACAGGCAGCTTGCCTGTGGACCTCCCTGTACAGGCAGAGGTGTCTTTGAATCCAGGGACAAAAGTCAAGCTCTTCCAAGGTCCCCCAGGCCCCTGGTAGCCCTGGGGCTGTGTAGTCCCCATGCTGCAAGCTCAAAGCCCCTCAACCCATTCACAGCCAGTCTCATGCATGTGTCAGGAGCTAGGGGAGATACTGGGATTACAGGAAGGCAGGTCACTCACAAGACTCAGTGCTTTTTTGTTTTTGTTTTGTTTTTAATATTTAAGGATTAAAACCAATTTATTTAAAGTATCAGCAATACTTACTGGCAGATGCAATGAATTGAAGTCTATCATTGAATGATCTTGCTGCTTCTGACATCACTGCCCGAGTCTGTTTGGAACCCAGCGTAGCTCTCAGTAGATGTTTCAGCAGGGTCAAAGTCAAGCAACTCTCTCCTCCCACGAAACCTTTCCCAGAGTTCAGGCTGGGCCTTTTACTACTATTTGTGCCCTGGATGCTGCAGCCTGTCTTATAACACATCATCAGGATCCCTCAAGATTCTCAAATGATTACATTTCAAATGAGAAAATTTTAATGCCTTCCAGGAAAATGTAGATGTTTTTCTTAGACATACTCAGCAAATCCCATGTAATATATTGAATGATCTGCATGAAAATGTTTGGGCGGACATTTCCTCAGAGGGCAGGCTGCCACATTCCTTAACTATGAGCGCAGCTTTCTAGGTGGCATATTTCTAGGTAATGCCCAGCCTTCCGTCTCCTGAGGCCAAGTTTTCTCCCGTTGGCACTCACGGCTGCTGGGAGCTTGTGAAGCGTATGCCCATAATGGAGGTTGAGCTGATGCCATCGGCCAGGGCACTGGAGGAGTGATACTCTCACCTTCTCCCTGGAGCTTCTGCAGAGGGACCATTTTACAAATGTACAGAACCAGCTGCCCATATTTACAGAGATGGGAAAAATATAAAGTAAAAAAATAAAAAAATAAAAACAAAAACAACAAAACCTCCAAAATCACAAATAAACAAAAAACCAATCCTCCCACCCCCTATCAAATTCACATATGGGGAAAAATCTCTTCACCAAATTTTGTACTGTGAGTGATATAAGAGCAGAATGTTCTACCAGAGGTTGTTGAAAGCATTTAGAATGTCATAGAAATGGAATTACACAGTAATCTTGAGACCAGCTTCTTTCACTCTGCATAATGTCTTTGAGATTCATTTGAGTTGTTGCATGTATCAATATATTTGATCCATTCTTATATCTGGGTAGTATTCCACAGTATTGATGTGTCACAGTCTGTTTTTCCAATTTCATGTTGAAGACATTAGAGTTAATTGCAGTTTTTGGCAATTCTGAAAAGAACTGCTATAAACACTATTGTACAGGTTTTGTGTTCATAAACTTTCATTTCCTTAGCACCACTGATATTTTGGGCAGGATAATTCTTTTTTGGTGGGATGTGGAGGGGAGGAGTTTGTCTTATGCATTGTAGGATGTTTAACAGCATCACTGGATGCTTCCTCATTTGTGACAAAGAAAAATATTTCCAGACATAGCCCCGGGGTGGCAGAATTACCTCCAGTTGAGATCCACTGCTGTATGGTAAATACCCAGGAGTGGAATTGCTGAGTCATATGATAAGTATGTGTTTGATTTTATAAGAAATTGCCAAACGAGGCCGGGCGCGGTGGCTCACGCCTGTAATCCTAGCACTCTGGGAGGCCGAGGCGGGTGGATCACTCAAGGTCAGGAGTTCGAGACCAGCCTGAGTAAGAGCGAGACCCCGTCTCTACTGAAAAAAAAAAAAAACAGAAAGAAATGATCTGGCCAACTAAAAATATATATA
>CM052438.1:95506110-95522507 GCA_028533085.1 Varecia variegata
GATATAAGCCTCTCTTGTATAGGTGATTTGCAAATATTTTGTCCCAGTGTATAACTTGTGTTTTCATTCTCTTAACGGTGTCTTCCCAAATAGTCAAAGCAATCTTGAGCAAAAGGAACAAAGCTGGAGGCATCACCCTGCCTGACTTCAAATTATACTACAATGTGATAGTAACCAAAACAGCATGGTACTGGTATAAAAATAGACACATAGATCAATGAAACAGAAGAGGGAACCCAGAAAAAAAAAACTACATACTAACATCCAACTGATTTTTGACAAAGTCAACATGAACATACACTGGGGAAAGGACACCCTGTTTAATAAACAGTGCTGTGAAAACTTGATTGCCATATGCAAGGAAACTGGACTCCTATCTTTCACCATACACAAAAATCAACTCAAGATGGATTAAAGACTTGAATGTAAGGCCTGAAACTATAAAAATAATAGAAAAAAACCTAGGGAAAACTGTTCTGAACATTGGTCTAGGCACAGAATTCATGACTAAGACCTCAAAAGCACAGGTAACAAAAACAAAAATAAGCAAATGAGACAATTAAATTATAAAGTTTTTGCATAGCAAAAGAAATAATCAACAGAGTGAACAGACAACCTGCAGAAAGGGAGAAAATATTTGCAAACTATACATCTGACAGGGGACTAATATCCAGAATTTACAAGGAACTCAAGCAATTCAACAAAACCCACAATGAACCCCATTAAAAAGTGGGCTGAGGACACGAATGGACATTTTTCAAAAGAAGACAAATGACCAAAAAGTGTATGAAAAATGTTCATCATTAAAAAACAGAGAAATGCAAATTAAAACCACAATGTGATATCATCTTATACCAATCTGAATGGCTACTACTAAAAAGACAAACAATAACAGATGTTGGTGAGGATGCAGAGAAAAGGGTAACCTTGTATGTTGTTGGTAGGAATGTAAATTAATGCAACCTCTATGGAAAACAGTATGGAGATTTTTCAAAGAACTTAAAATAGAACTACTATATGATCCAATAATCCCACTTCTGGGTATCTATCCAAAGGAAAAGAAATCAACATATAAAAAAGATACTTGCACTCTTATGTTTATCGTACCATTATTCACCATAGCAAAGGTATAAAATCAATCTAAGTGTCCATCAGTGGAGGATTAGATAAAGAAAGTGGGGTATATACACACCATGAAATACTATAAAGAAGAATAAAATCATGTTTTTTGCAGCAACATGGATGGAAGCCATTACCTTAAGTGAAACAGATCAGACACAGAAAGACAAATACCGCATGTTCTCCCTTATAAGTGGGGGTTAAATAATGTGTACACATAGAAGTAGAGTGTGGAATGATGGATAATGGAGACTCAGAGGGGTGAAGGGTGGGAGGGGATGGATGGTGGGAAGTTGCTTGGTGGGTATGATGTATATTGCTTGAGTGATATATACACTGAAAGCCCTGAGTTCACCACAATGGAATATATCAATATAGTAATATTGTACTTGTACCTCATGAATATGTACAAATAAAAAATAAATAGGAAAAAAATTTATCTGAATGTGGCTGTGGAAAAGTAAAACTGAAGCAAAGATTAATTATATGGCTTAGTTTAGGGATTAATAATCTACGTATTTTCAGAAGTAAATGTATTTCAAAATTATATCAGGTTGTGATGCAAAACAATATTGCAACTACTCATGTAACAGTCCAGGAACAATCTGTTACCTCAATTTTGTCTTCATGCCACCATTAGTTTCCTATTGTTGTTGTCATAAGTTACCATAAACTTGATGACTTAAAACAACAAATAATAACAAACTTATAATCTTTAGTTCTGGAGGTCAGACATCCAAAATGGGTCTCACTGGCTTGAATGGAGGTGTTGGCAATGCTGCGTTTCTTCTGGAGGCTCTAGGGGAAGAATCTGTTTCTTGCCTTTTCCAATTTCTGGAGTCCCTGGTGAGGCTCTCCTGGACATTGAAGCCTCCTTCTTTAGGGCCCCATGACCTCTTGCAAGTACCCATTATCCTCCTAAGATTGGCCAGAGCAGGAGGCAGCTTAGAGCTATCTACCCCATCAGGTGAGCTACCTGACCTCTCAGGCTTCAGGGTCTTAATATATGGTGTCTCATTCATGTAACACTCCTCATCTAGGGCAATGAGCTCAGGGAGTATGGGTTCATAGGGCTCAGGATCAGTTCATGAGGACTCTCCTTGTTCAGGAAGAGCTTCTGAAGAATCCATTTCTCCCACTCAGCCTGGATGTATCATTCCTGGCTGTTACTTTCAGAAGTGGCAAAAGGTGAGGGCAGATCCAGGGGCTGGGGGTAAATTCAGGGCACCTTCTCCTCCACGTTGTCATGGCCCAGATGCTGGCCCATTTCAAATGCAAGTTTGTTTGACAGTATCCCTCAGTTAGCCCACTAGCTAATGTAGTTGATCTTATTCACATTTCCTTGCTCAGTTTCATTCATTTCAAAATACAATTATTCTCTCAGTTTGTTCCCGTTTGGCACATTATAGTTGTTTTCTTCTGGCCTTTATGGGTCAGCTGGCTAGGATCTTTAGGACTCTTCACTGGCTTTGCATCCAAAACCCCTGACTCCAAAGAGGCTGTATTGGTGAGCTCTGGGACTTCAACAGAGGGTACTGGGGTCCCAGGACAGTCTATGTCTGTCTGCAGTCTCAGAAGGAAGTGCTAGTCCTGGGGAAGAAAATTTTGCTGTGTTTGGTTCTGTGCATGCTTTTCCTTCAAAGGGGCTTGACTTGGCAACTAGAAGTGATAGCATCTTCTCAACTTTGAGATTGCAGATTCTTTCTTCTGCTTGATTTAGTCTGCTGTTGAGGCTTTCTATTGCATCTGTCATTTCATTCATTGTATTCTTAAACTCCAGAATTTCTGTTTAATTCTTTTTTATGATTAATATCTCTTCGTTGAACTTTTCATTTTGTTTATATATTTTTTTAAAATTTGATAAATTGTCTGTGTTCTCTTTTAGCTTGGCAAATTTCTTTAAAACAATTATTTTGAATTCTTTGTCAGGCAACTTTTAGGTTTCTATCTCTTTGAAGTCGGCTATTGGAAATTATTGTATTCTTTTGATAGTATCATGTTTCCTTGATTTTTGTGTTTTTTGTACCCTTGCATAGATGTCTGTGCATTTGAAGGAGCAGTCCCTGTTCCAGAGTGTATGGAATGGCTTTGGTTGGAGAAGAGATTCATCTATGTGTGGGTGTGAGAGCACCAGCTGGGTGAGGTGTGGCAGCTCTGGTTCTGGGGGTGGAGGGTTGCAATATCAGCTCCTGCTCTGGGTGGTGGTGGTGGTGGTGGTGGTGGTGTAGACTTTGATCAGATTTTCCAGCTGAGGTCAGTGTCATGAGGACTGTGGGAGTCCTTTTGGCCAAGGGTGCAGGTATCTACAATGGTGTTGAAGGCTGCTGAGGTCCTCAGTCATGAAGACTCATGGGGTCCTTTTACTGTCCTTTTCTCCCCTAAGGGGGAGTCACAGCTGAGGGAATCTCTCTTGGTTCTGTGGTCAGGGTATGTGTGCAGTAGATTCAGCCCCAAGGAAATGGGGGTGGAAGTGGAGGGGCACGGTAACCCTGAGTGAAGTGAAGTGCCCTGGAGGGGCACAGTGGTGTGGACTTTGGGCAGTTCCATCAGCTGGGGTCAGTATCAGCAAAGAATGTGGGGGTCCTTGCTGGCAAAAGCTGTGGGTATCCACGGTGGTGGTGAGGGATTCTAGAATCCTTAGTGGGGAAGGCTGCTGAGGTCTTCCTGCTCTTCTTTTCCCTCATGGGGGGAGGTCATGGATGAGGGACTCTTTCTTGGTGCTGAGCTGTGCTGAACTGGGGGATGGGGTAACACAAATAAAATGCTCCCTGTGCTCTTCTATGGGGCCATTCTCAGGTTTTGTGCTTCCTTTGGTTTTTGCAGCTTTTTTTTTGTACCCCAGAGCTCTCTCAGAGATATTTTAGTAAGTAGGTAGCTGTTTAATCATTGTTTTTGTGGGGAAATCTAGTCTGCCATCTTGCTGACATCATTCCAAGTTATCCTCTTTTGACTCATGGATTATTTGGAAGGGTATTTTTAAATTTCCAAATATTTGGAGATTTTCCTGTTTTCTTTGTATTGTTGATTTCTAGTTAATTTATTATGATCTGAGAATATTCTTTGTATGATTTGAATTTTTTCAAATTTGTTATTTTTAATTTATAATCTTGAACATGGTCTAGCCTGATGAATGTTTCATAAGCACTTGAAAAATGAATATTTTTCTGTTGCTGGGTGAGTGTTCATTCTATAAATATTAATTATATTCAGTTGGTTGACTGTGTTGTTCAATTCTTATTTGTTCATTTTATCTATTACTGAGAAAGCAGTATTGATTTTCCTCAAGAGTGAACTTACTTCTGCTTCTGCCACCTGCCTGGGATCATTAGCAGTATTGTATTACCTCAACCCAATATCTCAATTGAGATGATCTCAAACTCAGATGTAATTTTTCTGAAGCCTGTTTACTTCTACTTAATCCTTGCTTCTAGGGTGCAGCTCACCAGTGATCCACTCCTTATCAACCTCTATACTCCACTTCCTTTCTTCCTAGCCTAATGAGACTGTCAATAGAATATTTTGGCTTCTTAGACTCTTACCTACTTTCTCAGGAATAGGTAATGCTCATAGGACAAAAGTGTCCATTAAGTAGATCTCTCTTTGATTGATCTCTGCTCTCCCTTGTATACTGACTGGTAATTCTTCAGTGTAATTTTCAGCTCTATAGTACCTTCAACCATATGCTTTCATTTATTTTTTTCAGTTTTCTATTTGGTCTCAGCTAAAGGGTTAGTCTGAATTACCAAGTCAGTGATCACTAGAAGCAAAATTTGATTTTAGAATTAAAACAAATACAGCAAGATTTGATCTCTTCCTTTTCTAAAAAAGAATAATCTAATGTGGAATACAGAAAAAATAAACTGTGATGACTGTTATGACAAAGTTATGAAGAGGATACTATGTGAGCACATATGAAAGAGATTTATTCAGTTTGGGTGTTTAAAGACTACATAGAAAACGCATGTCCTGAGGTGAGCCTTGAAGGACAAATGACCTTATCTTGGTGAATACACAGAAGAAGAATTTCTATGAAACAGATGACAGAGAGTGTAATGGGTTTAGGACACACGGGTAGTTTATCCATTTTATTAATTAATTGAATTAATTAATTAATTCAATCTGTCAGCCAGTCAGAATTGAACATCTAATATGTGCCAGGTAATGTTGAAGGTATGAAAATGAACAAAAACAGACACAGAATGACCAAGATGTAGTAACAGGGAGTAATTTACCCTGGAACAACCAATTAGCTGGACAAAATACATAAAACAATGTTGTTTCAGATATTGGAAATGAGGCAGCATAGGATAGTGATCCCTGAGAGATGGGGAAGGAAGGATCTCCCCAGATTACTTCCTAAGGAGTTTCCGGACTCTAATGAAGGAATAAAGTATGACACAAGCAGAGCCAAGTAACCACCCTGATTTAAGAAGAAGAATTTGAGGGCTGAGGAAGCCACTGTAGCTCGAGTTCACAGGGGAGAGTGCTAAAGAGGATGTAGCTGCTGAGATTCAGACAGTGAATACCCAAAGGTATTCAGAAGCTTCTTTCAAGCCTTCAGCTGAGAGCTGCTCAGCACATGCATATGATAAAACTATTTGGTGCCGGGGAAAGAACCACCTAAAAGGAGCAGGGGGACGAAATCCAGGGCTTACCCAGGGAACAGTTTGCGTTCCCACCAGCCAGAGAAGAAAACTTCGTAATTCAAAGGCATCAGTTGAAACATTCAGAACAGTATTTCCTATTGCCTCAGCAGTGTGAAAAAATCAGCCTTAGACTAAAGGCTGCTCTGTTTCTGCCTAAAAATGCTTAAAGGAAATTTTGAAAGGGAAAAAACTCTCTCCAGGAAACAACTACACCCCAAACAGTGCTTCCACCTTAAAAAAGTAAAAAAAGAAGTACAAATTAAACTAAAAGTAAGCATAAGAAAGAAAGTAATACAGACCAGAGTGAGAATAAATGAAATAGAAAACACAAAAACAATAGAGAAATCTATAAAACAAAAATCTTCTTTTTTGAATAGATCAATAAAAGAGAAAAGATGCAAATCAAGAGTATCAGCAAGAGTAGAGGGGTGACACTACCACAGCTTTTATAGATATAAAGGATAAAAGGAAATTTTCTAAATTTGATACCAATGAATTTGACAACTTGGATAAAATGGACAAATTTCTTAAAAGGTAAACTTCAAAAGCCCACTCAAGAATAAATAGATAATGTAAGAGTGTGTGTGTGTGTGTGTGTGTGTGTGTGTGTATATATATAATTTAACTTACAGTTTAAAACATTCCCACAAAGCAAGCTCTAGTCATATATGGCTCTATTGTTGATTTCTAATATACATTAAAGGAAAAAATAATTTTGCAAAAAACCCATCTAGAAAATTGAAAAAGAGAGAAAACTTCCCAACTTAGTCTATGAACCCAAAGACTTTAAAAGAAAAATACAAATCAATATACTTCAAGAATATAAATTCAAAATGCCCTGAAATATTTTTATCAAATCAAATTTAAAAATACTTGAAAATGTTATTACATTGTTGTCAAGTGTTGTTTACATCAGGCTTGCAGTATTGAGTTGACATACAAAAATCAAACAATATAATTCACCATTTTATTATAATAACCAGGAAAAAAGCCACACGATCATCTCAATATATGTAGAAAGTCATATGAAAGATCCAACATCTATTACTGATAAAAAAACCTTCCAGCAAACTAGGAATAGAAGACAATTTCCTGGACCTGAAAAAGAAAGTTTACAAAAAGCTTATAGCTAGCATAATTCTTATTTTTGAAAGACTGCATGCTTCCCCCCTAAGATAAGCAATAAAAAAAGAATGTCTGATCTCACTGTTCAACATTGTGCTGGAGATTCTAGCCAATGCAATAAGAGATGAAAAAGAAATAAAAAGCATTCAGATTTGAAAGGAAGAAGCCAACTGCCTTAATTCACAGATGACATGATTATATACATAGAAAATCCTACATATACATAGAAAGTAAGGAATCTACAAAATGCTACTAAAACTAATAAGTGAGTTAAGCAAGACTATAGAATACAAGATCAATATACAAAGAGTAATTGTATATCCATATGCTAGCAACAAACAACCAGTCATTGACATTAAATATTGAATTGCAATATCAAGTCTTTCCTGGTCTCCAGCCTAAAGGCCTTCAAACTTGAACTGCAACGTTGGATCTTCTTTGGTGGTATAACTTTATGTTTCAATTTGACTGGGCCATGGGATGCCAAGATTTATTTTTAAACATTATTCTGGGCGTGTCTGTGAGGGTGTTTCTGGATGAGGTTAACATTTGAATCAGTAGGCCCAGTAAAGCCGATTGCTCTCCCAAATGGGGGTGCAATTCACCCAAACCACCAAAAGCCTAAATAGAACAAAGACTGGGCAAGAGAGAATTTGCTCTCTCTGTGTGACAGTCTTGAGCTGGGATGTCAGTCTCCTCTCCCCTTCAGGCCCAGACTGGAATTTACACCACCAGCTTTCCTGGTTCTCAGCCCTTTAGACTTCAGATTTTGGGACATCTTAGCCTCCATAATCATTTAAGCCAATTCCTTATACTATGTATACTGTTGACCCTTGAACAATATGGGTTTTTGGCTTTTAATGGTGGCCATTCTCTGTGTGTGTGTGTGTGTGTGTGTGCATGTGCATGCACATGCACATATCCTATTGTTTTTGTTTTTGGTTCTCTGTAAAACTCTGACTAATACAGTCACTTTGGAAAATAGTTTGTTGGTTTCTTAAAAAGTTAAACATCTACTCACCACATGACCTAGCCATTCCATTTACCTCAGAGAAATAAAGCATATATTCACACAAGGACTTGTCCATGGATGCTTATAGCATCTTTATTTCTAAAATCCCTAACTGGAAATACCTCAAAATATTTATTAATAGGTAAATTGATAAATTGTGGTATACACACACAGTGGAGTAGTACTCATCATTAAGGATGAAGAACTATTGATATATACAACATGATGAATCAAAAATAATTATGCAGAGTGAAAGAAGCCAGTAAACAAGTACTTATGGCATTATTTATCTTATATAAAATGCTAGAAAATGCAAACTTATCTATAGTGTCAGAAAGCAGATCAGAGGTTGCTTGGATATGGGAGTGGGGACAGAGGTTACAAAGGAGCACAAGGACACTTGGAAGTGATGACTATGTTCATTATCTCAATTGTGACAATGCTTTCAAATATGTCAAAGCTCATCAATTGTACACTTTGAATATATGCAGTTCATTGCATGTCAATTATACCTTGGTAAAGCTGTAAATGCCTCCAAGTAACAACGACAACAAAGTAGGCACAGACCGTACCTTCATGGTGCTCACTCTTTAGTGGGATAATAATTGCTATTATTTACAGAGGGCTTACTCTGTGCCAGGCAGTGTCCTATGCACTGTATAGATCATTTTTTAACATGAAGATAGTGTTACTATTGTAGAGGAGAAAGGTAAAGTTAGAGAGTTTAGGTAACTGTCTTTAAGTTCTCTAACTTCACCTCTCTAACTAGAGATCTGAGTCTCTTAGACTGCATAGTCATTCTCACACAGGGCTTACTATAGGGGAGAGAAAAGCAGGAGGAGGGACAGGAGCATCAGTGAGTCTAGGGATGGAAGCAGAGCCCTGCACACCGAGCTCAGGAGCCAAACGTTCATCTTGCAAGTCTCTGGATTTGTCGAGGGCTGCCGTCCATCCGTCAGTCAAGACGAGAATCAGCAAAAACTGCACAAAATGAAAGGAAGGACAAAAGGATGGAGAAAAGAAAGGGAAGGAAGGAATGAAGGAAGGAAGGAGGAAGTGAGGGAGGGGAAGGAGGAAAGGAGGAAAGAAGGAAGGAAGGAAAAAAGAAAGGAACAAACCAGGTCCTATTTTCAAGACCTTAAATAATAATTTAAACACAAAAAAGCATAATTCCGGCTGGGCTGGGGAGAAATGGGCAGAGATAGAAACAGTGTCAGGGCCCTAGCAAGGCCTGGGTGGGTGGGGCTGGCTGGAGAAGGCTGGTTTGCGGAGCCCTCCTTTCCATCCTCACACCCTTCCTGCTTAGTGATTAGTCCTCCTCAGTTTCCACGTCTGCAGGGCAGTGGGGGAAATTCACTCTGATTACACCCTGAGTCAGGAATGGTCTCTGCTGCTGTGGGATGATGGGCAGAGTGGGAGGGTAGAAGGGGAAATCAGTCAGTGTTCCATGGAATTTCCCTGGATACCTTGGGAAGAAAACTCTGTGGACACTGTGGTCGTAACATAATTACCACTCACATTATAGGTGCTTACTCACAATGGGTAATTCCAAAGACTTATAGTGAAATGACTCACATGCGGCAAAACAGAGAAAATATCTCAATTTTAGCATTTTATGACTGTTACCAATTATAAGTATATTTAACTTATTAAAAATGTGATACTATGGCCCTCAAAGGAAATTCTTTACTTTCAGAAAGATTGGATACACACATTTTTTTTTTTTTTCCTGAAGAGGCCAACAGTACAATCTGAGTCACTGACTTAAGACAGGATGTTATGGTCTAAATGTTTATGTTCCCCCCAAAATAATACATTGAAACCCTAATCTCCAATGCTTTGGTATTCAGAGATGAGGCCTTTGGGAGGTAATTAGGTCATGAGGAAGGGGCCCTCATGATGGAATTAGTGCCCTTAAAGGAAGAGATACCAGACAGCTAACTCTTTACCATGTGAGAGCACAGTGAGAAGGTGGCTGTCTGCAAGCCTGGAGTGAGCCCTCACCAGAAACCCAATCTACTGGCACCTAATGTTGCACTTCCAGCCTCGAGAACTATGAGAAATAAATATTAATATTTGTGGTTTAAGCCTATGGTCCCCAACCCCTGGGCCATGGACTGGTACTGGTCCATGGCCTGTTAGGGATGAGCTGCAGAGCTCCACCACCCCCTGCCCCAACCCATCTGTGGAAAAATTGTCTTCCATGAAACTTAGGAAGGGGGGTGGTGTGCATGGCAAGAGGTGAGTGGTGGGCAAGCGAGCGAGCAAAGCTTCGCTGCTCCCCAGGGCTTGCATCACTGCCTGAGCTCTGCCTCACCTCCTGTGAGAGGGGCATGGAAAAATTGCCTTCTGTGAAACCGGTCCCTGGTGCCAAAAAGGTTGGGGACCACTGATTTAAGCCACCCAGTGGTATTTTATTATGGCAGCCCAAGCTGACCAAGATATAGGACAACTGCAATTAATCCTGGGAAGAATGAAAACTGAATCATCTCCAAACATCACAGCTCAACTGAGCTGCAGAGAAGACAAAGTAACTAAGAAATCAGTGCTGTAGTATTGACTTCCCAACTAACACAATGTGTGGCTTTAGGTGAGGCTTCCCTTTTCCGGTTTTTATAGTACTCAGATGTAAAATGGGGAGTTAAACTTAAATGCCTCAAGCCCCTTCTAGTTCCTAGGTAATCAATCAGACTTCCCTTCTTTTTGTTGTTGGTGGAGTTGTTATGAACTAACCAGCCTAAATAAATGCATTAAAAGGGATTGAAATTTTTTTAAATTTTTAAATTTTACTTTCTTTGACACATAATAATTGTACATATTTATGGTGTACATAGTGATGTTTCAATACATGTAATGTACAGTGATCAGATCAGGGTAATTAGCATATCCATCATCTCAAACATTTATCACTTCTTTATGGTGAGAATATTCAATATTCTCCTTGCTATTCAAAACTATATATCATGTTATTGTTAACTATGGACATCCTACAGTGATATAGAACACTAGAACTTTTATTTAGCTGTAATTTTGTATCCTTTATTGAATCTCTCCCTATCCCTTTCTTCCCCCTACCCTTCCCACCCTCTAATATCCTCTGTTCTAATTTTTACTTCTATGAGTTCAATATTTTTTGGGCTTTCACATATGGGTGGGAACATTCATGTTTAATTTTGTGTTCTTGGCTTATTGCACTTAACATAATGTCCTCCAGTTCCATCCATTGCCTTGAACGACAGAATTTCACTCTTTTTTTGTGGCTGACTAGTATTCCATTGTATATATAAAATACATTTTCTTTACCCATTTATCTGTTGTTGGACACCTAGGTTGATTCCATATCTCAGCTATTGTAAATAGTGCTGTAGTAAATATGGGAATACAGATGTGTCTTCAATATACTGATTTCCTTTTCTTTGGATAGATTCCCAGGAGAGGGATTGCTGGATCATGTGGTAGTTTTTGCAGGAACCTCCATATTGTTCTCCATAGTGGCTGTAGTAGTTTGTATTCCCACCAACAGTGTATAAGAGTTCCCTTTTCTTCACATCTTCATCAGCATTTTTTTTTTTGTCTTCTTTATAATAGCCATCCTAACTGGGGAGAGATGGTATCTTATTGTGGAGATATTTCCCTGATGATTAGTGATGTCGAACATTTTTTCATATATTTTTTGGCCATTTGCATGTCTTCTTTTTAGAAATGTCTGCTCAGATCAGTTGCCCATTTTTTTAGTTGAATTTTTTTTTTTTTTTTTGCTGTTGAGTTGTTTGAGCTTCTTGTACATTCTGGTTATTAATCCCCTATTGGATGAGTTGCTTGCAAATATTTTCTCCCATTCTGTAGTTTGTCTTTTTACTTTGTTGATTGTTTGTTCCTTTGCTGTTTGTTCAGAAGCTTTGTAGTTTGGCATAATCACATTTGTTTATTTTTCCTTTTGTTGCTTGTATTTCTGAGTAAAATCTTATTCATAAAATCTATTCTCAGACCACCTGAAGTGTTTTCCCTATGTTTTTTTCTAGTATTTTTATAGTTTCAGGTCTTAAAGTTACATCTTTAATCCATTTTGGGTTGATTTTTATATAGGGATAGAAGTGGAGGTCTAGTTTCATTCTGCATATGGACATCCAATTTTCCCAACGCCATTTGTTGAAGAGACTGTCCTTTCTCCAATGGGTGTTCTTGGCACCTTAGTCAAAAATCAGTTGGCTGTATATACATGGATCAATTTCTGGGTTCTCTACTCTGTCCTATTTGTCTATGTGTCTGTTTTTATGCCAGTACCATGCTGTTTGAATTCTGTATTTCTGGACCAGTCTTATATATCTGCAAGTTTTATGCCATTTCTTGATGGTAAGAATAATTTTTCTCAAACTAGGGGATGATAGGAAGAGGTCCTGGGTGATATAGTTTGGATATTTGTCCCCTCCAAATCTCATGTTGACATTTGATCCCCAGTGTTGGAGGTGGGACTTGGGGGAGATGTTTGGGTCTTGGGGGAGGATCTCTCACAATCAGCTTGGTACCATTCTCCTGATGACGAGAGAGTGGTTGTTTAAAAGACTGTGGCACCCCTTCCCTCTCTCTCTTGCTTCCTCTCTTGCCACACACACCTGCTCCCCCTTCACTTTCTGCCTTGATTGGAAGCTTCCTGAAGCCCTCACCAGAAACAGATGCTGGCACTATGCTTCTTGTACAGCCTACAGAACTCTGAACCAAATAACCTCTTTTCTTTATAAATTATCCAGTCTCAGATATTTCTGTTATAGCAACTCAAGATAAACTAAGGCACTAGAGCTTTGGAGTAATCATGAATGGTTAATATGTTAAGTGCCCTAGGGCAGGTTTAGTTGCCAGACAACTAGTTTTAAATTTGTAAAGAACTAAAACAGCAGCACCTGTATCTTTCATGTGAGTTAGCACTGTTTGTGGTGAGTTTGTGCCAGCAACAGGTGTTGAGGCTCAACTGTCATCACAAGTAGGTGGGCAAGGCACATTAGGCCATGCAACATCGTTAGTGTGTGTGACTGTTCCAGCTGTCCTTTGAGTGCTGGCCATAGGTGGACAGCAGAGGGGTCTGGCTGTCTGGGTGGGTGGAGAAGGTAGGGGTTTTTCATGGAATTTCACAGTCCCCTTGGCAGCCATAACTTGAGCCATTAGACTGATCTCATCCTCTTGATGTTATTTCTCTCAGGAAGCAATAACCTCAGCTTTCCGTGGTTTGAGGTTTCTGTAAACTGGGAATGAATTCCCTCACTCTGAGTGAAGGTATCCAGTTGGAAACAGAAAAAGAAAAGAATTTTGTCATCAGGGAGTGGCCAAAATTTGGAGGAGTCCCATGGATAAAGGTCACTTTGGACATCAGTATGAGCCAGAGGAGCAATGAGTCAGTCAGGCATTCTTACAACGTTTATTAAGCATCTGCTGTGTACCAGGCCTATATGAAATGTTTCAGATACTGAAGACAAACAGCTATGGTTTTTGTTTTTAAATAATTTATGTATTAGCAAGAAGAATGAAAGCAGAAATTAGACTTAATCACAGGACGTTGCAGATATTCCACTACCTTGGCTTATAAAAAACCCAGTAATTCAAATGGTTCACCAGGTGCTATTATGTCTTAAGTATATCATGCTTTGGGAACGCAGAGGAGAGAGTGACCAATTTAAATGTTAGATAGTTGCTGTTGTCAAAAGGGTTTACTGAGGAGATGACATTTAACTTTGGCCTTACATGGGGAATAAGACTTTGAAAATATTGTAAAAGGTGAGTTGAAATGAAAGGAAACTGCAAGTAGTCCATAAATGTTTATTGAGCATCTACTATGTGCAAGGTGATGTAATATGCTTGAGATATAGCATTCAGCCTGTATAGTCAATAGCCTGTGTCTTCTTGGAATTCACATTCCAAAAAAGGGGGTAGATCCTAAAGAATACATACTCAATTAATAATTTAACTACAATTCTGAAAGGTGCTTCAAAGCAGCAAAGTCTGCTATGAGAGAATGCAACTGGGAGTCAGATTTGGTCTGTGTGCCAGGGTAAGCTTTAGCTGGATTCTCCGGGGATAAGAAGGAATTAACCAGAATAAGATAACAGGTTAAGCAAGCACGACAGAGAAATTAGCATTTGCAAAGGCCCTGGGGCAGCCCAAGAGAGTAGCATTTTGTCTCTTTCAAATTTGAATAGTCCAAAGAGTATGCTTCTTTCTGATATCACATTTCCAGGGCTCTAGTACTCACTAGTTATATGCTAACTGTATACATATACACTAGACTGTATACACTAACTGTTCTGAGTTCTAAATGTAGCCAAATCACTAACTAGGTGATGGGTGAAAATTTTTAAGCAAGGAGTCACTAACTATAAAATGACTTACATAGATCATCCACACAGCAACTTATAGTACAAATAGTTTTATAGTTTTATAAATAGATGTCTATGAAAGGACAAGTTCCAAGTGCCTAGGTTGGGCTTGCATTTTATTAAATTCCTACTTTCAGATAATGATTCAAAAGGACTTTCCTTTTGTTGCTTAGCTTGACTTGGCAATAGAAAGCATTTTTTGGGAATAATTCTGGTCACAAAACAGGCTTGGCCCGATGATGTTACTAGAGCTCCTACGTTTTGCTCTGCCATTTCTTCCCCCCAACTGCAATCTAATGATCACCTTAGTGTCTTCTTGGGGCTCCCAGGTGTTGACTCCTCCTCCAGAAATACTTACTCATCAGAAAATAGGTTTATTAGATTTACTGCAGTAAGGGAGAACATTGTCTTGACAGAGACTTAGGAGTATCTCAGAAGTGGTGGGATGTTATCAGGTTTTAGAACCTGGACCGGGTGACTTTATAGCACATCCTGAAAGGCAGGGAACCAGCTGAGACTGGGCAGAGTTGATAATGAGTTAGCTTCATGTTAATGAGGCCAGGGAGGGGAGGTCTTGAAGTGAGTCTTAATGAAAATTATTATAATAGTTTTGTTTAGTAAACTATTTTATTGGTTCATCATCTTATGTTCCAAAACCGAATATTCCCTAGAGCAAGTTTCTAAAAGGTTTTTGGCTAGACACAGTATTGTTTATCAATAAAATAGGAGAGTCTATTTGGTCCCAGAAATGTTGAGCACAGATGTGAGAAAGCATGTTGGTTTCAGTTCTCATAGGTCACTCAGCTAAAGGGGATTCATCCATCAGTGTGGGAGTAAAATTAAATAATAAAATGAAAACTGAATAAAAGTGAAAGCAAAGCAAGTAATTAAGGATACTGATTTTTTCCCAATTGTTCTAGAATTTTTAGCCTTCTTTTCAGATTCTTGCAGTTACTCCTTGGGCCTTAAGGCCTGGAAGCCCAGAGGAAATGGGCTGAAAGCGTGTTGGGAGCGTCCCCTGAGCTATATCAAATGGTTGTGGGGCATAGGCACTTTGCAAGTGTCTCCCGCTTCAGACACGTGTGGATCACCTCTGGAAGGCTCAGTGTGCTGGCGGAGGTGCTCCTAATGGACTCCAGATGGAGGGAGAGTGCTCAGGATCTGCCAGCCAAGGCCAAATCTGAGACAGGCCTGGGCTGCTGGGAGAAGTGAAGAAAGGAATGGCGAGGGAGTGACAGACTGGGGAGCCGGCGCCACCAGAAACTCTCTGCGCCTCTTTCATGGGCTCTTTGCCTCTTCTTCACGTCTCGTCACTTGCAGCATTCACTGAAGGACTGGACGCCATCACCTGGGAAATGCGGTGCTTACCCTCCGTGGATAATGGAAGTGAGTCCTGCAAGTTCCAGGACAGTTGTACTCCACAAATCAAAAATAAAATCCATGCATTGGTTGGTTCATTCATTCATTTAACAAATATTTTGTACACCCTGAGTGGCCAGCTGTGCACTTGGCTTGAGGAATACCCAGTGAGCAGTACGCCAGCAGTTCCTGCCTCAGGAGGCCCATGGTCTAGGGGTGGCAGACACAGACGTCAATAGACAATGGCAATAGTGGTTTGAGGATTCTGTGAAAAAGCAGCGCAGAGGTAACAACTCATTGGAACAGCATTTGACATGAGCTTGGGGGCAGGTGGGAGCAGGGGTAAGAGTAAGTCTGAACAGTGATCCAAAGTATGCATAGGAGTGAGCCTGGCAAAGTGATGACGAACAGACAGCATATGCAAGGACCCCAAGGTCTGAGAAAGATCCTGACCGGAATGGCCTCCACAGCTGCATTGCTGTGTGCACTCAGGCAAATCATTTAACCTCCCTAAATCTCAGCTGCCCCTCTGGACCTTAAACGTTTGAATAACATGTCTACATTCTCAGACTGGTCAAACATTCAATTATAGATGAGCAACTAGAGCAATGGTCTTCAAATATTTTTACACATAAACCTCTTAACATAATTCTTAAATATTTAAAAATATCCCACATTTTACCAGTATTCCTGTGCCTAAAAAGATAAAAGTAAATAAATAAAATAAAAATATCATATACATATTTTTAAGTTGACATTTAAAATTTATCA
>CM052438.1:95522607-95608055 GCA_028533085.1 Varecia variegata
TTTTTTTTTTTTTTTTTGAAAAATATGTATCTAAATTGAAATTTGTTTCCAAAATTTTCTGAGGCCATAAGACTTAATATTTAATGTTTAAAAAATTCCTCATGAAGAGTTACTGTTACAGTTACTAGTAGTAGTACTTAATTGATCAAAACAATCTAAATATATTACAAATTGTTATACTATTATATATTAAAGTAAAATGTTAATGGAAATGGATCATTTAATGTGATCAATGTTCCTGTCCCTGTCCCTATAAAAAAATAATACTTTGACGATCATGGATCATGATGATACATGGATGATCATTATTTACTGTTAGAGTGAGACAGGGTTTGGCACCAATTCCATTGCTATTTTTCATTTTTATAGATTTAAGTTTTGAGAAATCTTGTTCATATAAATAAATAGATAGAAATGGAAGAAGCTTTGGATGTCCATGTCACTCGATTCTTTGAATTCCATTTGAGTTGTTCGGTAAAAATAACAGTAATCAATAATGAAAAGACCTTGCTGTCATTTCGATGAAAGCAGTACATTGGAAGCTAATTGGCTCTGCAAAAGATTTGTTTCCCAGTCCAATAGTTGCTATCTCCATTTTTGGGTACTACACTGTCAACGGAAAAGAAGACAAACTCTGTAAAATAATTTAAGGAGGTTTATTCTGAGCCAAATTTGAGGACTATGGCCTGGAGCCACGCCCAAAAAGCCTTGAGCAAGTGGACTCGCTGTGGCTGGGTTACAGTTTGTTTTTATACATTTTAGGGAGACAGGGATTACAGGTACAGCCATCAACACATGGAAGGGATACATTGGTTTGGTCCAAAAAGGTAGGACATCTCCAAATGGAAGCTTACAAGTGATAGGTGGATTTAGGAATTCTTTACTTGACAATTGGCTGAAGGAGTTGGGCTTTGTCCAAAGACCAGGAATCAGTGGAAAGGAATGCTTGAGTTAAGATAAGGGTCTTCTATCCTTCATGTGATGCTATACCGGAATCAGGTCAGGAAGTAAACCACATCATAAAAACCTGTTTACTGAGATTTTATCATTTGTAGGCGTGACTCACCAGGCCCTCTTAGAAAGGAATTTCTGGGGCAAAGAAAAAGATCAGAGTTCAGCCCTCAACACCAAATAGGGTTTTATGAATGCTAATTAGGATGACAGTTATTCCTGCTCCTCTTTCACTTAGGCCTCTTGTTTACCCAGAGATATTCTCGAAAAGATTGGGAAAGAAGAAACATTATTAGTTTCAACACAATTTTGCAAATGCAATATTTTTAAATACAGACGATTATTTTATCTCGTGCTTCATTTGCAGCTTTAGCTCATCATGGACAACATCCGCTACATAACCCAACGGCAGAGCTTCCTGAATGTGCCAAATCAGACTATTCCTGTCAGAAAAGGACTGACTTCGTTTTTGAACTCAAATAAGTTCACTTGCACCCCTGTGACAGCCAACTCACTTTGAAGCCCGGTGCTTAGCTAAGGCATTAACAGCCTTGGTCTGAGCTTGCCTCAGGGTGAAGCCCGGGCCCCTCCTCCTCCAGTATTTTCCAAGGACACTTCCTTTACTTACCTGGCAGGGGACTTTCTTCAAGAGAGGTGTGTTCTAGGACCGTCCTTGTGTGTGGTGCCCAGGAGGTTTTTGCAGCCCAAGTAATGCACCCTAGTAAGATTCGGGAGGGGTGTGGGGCACAGAGTGTTTTTACAAAGTGGAGGAGAGCTGGCTGGGAGAAAACAAGAGCGGGGAAAGGGGGAAATGTGAACTACAGAGGCAGGTATATTCTAAGGCAGAAAGAATACACAGCTAAGCTGAGAATCTGAACATTAATTCCCTTAAAACAGTCGATGCTTGAGTGGCCCTTGGAAAAATGTTCACGTACCCCAATTTTAAAAGAACTCTCATCTACAAACTTAGCCACTGAGCACTCCATTCATTCAGTATTTAGAATGCAGGATTCATTTAACCTCCAAGTTTCTGGACCTTGCTTCTCTCCTTTTAAAAGGCGCACATTTTTCCCAAAGAATGGCCAGGGGCAAAGATGCAGAAGCCCGTGGCCTGCATTCCCCTCTCCCCACACAGCTTCCCCCAGCAGAACCCAGGGACTCTGGAAGAAGGGGAACTCGGCCTCAGGGTCAGTCCTTGGGGAAGTTAGTAAGGTTAACTGAGCTTCAGGCTGTCTCCATGACAACAAAACAAACGGTGTATTTCATAGAATCATAGTTTTGCTACAGCTGAAAGAATTCCAACCTGTCCAACACTCATTTTATAGGTATAAAAACTGAAGCCAGAGAGGTGGGTGATTGACGCTCCCCAAATTTCGCAGCTTTGAAGTGCAGAACTGGAGCTGCCAGTCAAGGCTCCCGACTTTCAAAATCAGGGCGGCACCTGCCGCTGTGGAGCCCTGTTTGGCATCACATGGAGGAAGCCAGTGGGTTGACTGACCCTAGTTTTCCCTTTTCACTCAGCTGCCCCACTGTCTTTTAGACACGGTTGTGATTTCTTCACCTGGGAAACCAGACAGCCATGAACATTTCAGGGATTTTCAGAGCAAACGCAGCTACAGATTACTGAATGACTTTCCCAAGAATAAGCTTTTCATAACCTTGATCATCCCTCAAGTGGCCTTAGGGTCCCCAGGATTCCTACTGGACCTGGGCTGGACAGGAGTCTGAAATGCTTCTAGTGAGTCCAAATTGCAGGTACTGCAAAGTAAAAACCCTGAGCACAGTCAGCTGCATCTCTGGGGCTTTTCTATTTAATTGCCACTGATCTGCTCACTGCACTGACTCACTCCCCGCTTGGTACCTGCTGGGAATTCCAGAGGGTCAGAGCAGGCCGGCTGTGACCAGCTTCCCAGTAGAGACCACAGTCGACCCCGATGCTAAACAGCGCTCTCGTGACTCTGGGAAGAGCCCGGCATAAATACCTGTAGTGCTGCCATATTCAGCAGCCTGTGTGCTGGAACAAAATACCTGGACTGGGGAGTTTACAGGCAGCACAAATTCGTTGCTCACAGTTACAGAGGCTGGGAAGTCCAAGACGAAGGCACCAGTGAATCTGGTGTCTGGTTTGGTCTCTGTTTCTAGGACGGTGCCTTGTTGCCAAGGCATCATGTGGCAGAAGGCACAAGGGCAAAAGGACATGGCTAGCTGCCCCAGCCCTTTCATAAGGTCGCTGGTCCCATTCATGAGGGCTTTGCCCGAGTGCTGTAATCACCTCTGAAACTGGGTCTCCACAGAGGGTGCGGATAAGTAAGTCTTCAGAGCTAGAAAAAAGCAGAGAAATGAGTAACTGGTGAATTTGGAAAGAATAGAGAGTTCATCAGTGTAATCAGACATGGTTTTAACATCCAAATTAGCAACCTCATTTCCTGAATCCATGGATAATTATATCTCTTCATTTTAGAAACGCCTATAATAAGCATCTTAAAAAATAAATTCAAGTAACTTTGCAGGAAAATAAGAATCCAAATGCATATGAAACTTAATTATCTAGAGTCTAAAAATATTAAGGTGGGAAGGGATTTTTAGAAATCATCTGTAAAATGCAGGAAATACATTAGAATTGTGGTGAAGATGAAATGTTATAATGAATGTGACACACTTAGCCGGAAACTCGTGGATACTATTATTATTTCCTCAAACACAGTTTGATCATTTTGTAGGCCATGGCAGGACCTGAGGCCCAGAGAGACTGACTTGTCAATGGTCAGACAGCTGCCAATGGGCAGACCCAAGATTAGTGTCCCTTAGCCTGATGCCCAGTAGAGAATGCTTTCTACTTTGCATGCTTCCAACGCCCAGCAGATGTAAATCAACAGATTTTAAATGCAGCCCCTAAAACTCTAGAGAATGCTGAGAGAGATGAGACTTTCTCAAAGACTCCTGGTACATTTCAATCACTAAAAATTGATTGAGGTGTGGGAGAAGTCTTGGAAGCCTTTGTTTCCACCAGAGCTGCAGGCCTTCATGTTGGTTACGGAGCTGCCCAGGAGGGCCTTTTGGGAGAAGAATTGGGAGTAAGGTGGTAATCTTATATGGTAGGTGATGCTTTTTCAAAAAGGAATCTACGGAGCCTTCTCTCTTTTACTACAAATTTCCAGAAACCTCATCAACAGTGGATATTTATTTTGGCCTCTCTGAGAGTCATTGAAGTCTGTTTCATATCAGAATTCAGAGGAGCTGACTAGGGAGAGAATATTAGCTGGCAAAGCATGGAAATGGCTGGCCTGGTCCACCCTACAGAAATTTCCACGAGGGGCTTTTAACCGAAAGCAGCAGAGGTGGACCACTCCACTCCTGCACCTATTAAAACTCTGCATAATAACACATAAATCCTCTAACTTTTTTTATCGTGAAAAAAAAAGCTATTAAATACACTGGTTAAATCAACGTACAATCAAGTATAATGAGAATACTTTGTTACTAAGATATTCTTTCAAATTCACTCTCTTAAATGTTGGCATATCTTTTTCCCTCTTATTCATGAGCTCTGGCTATTTTCATAGCTTTAGACCTTTTCTATTCTAGTTTATATTTAGCTGCTGTTTAAAAATTTCTTTATCCTTTTATGCCAGTTTCTCCTGCCCCCACCATCACCCCCTACTGTTCTGGGTTTTGAAGAACATACTTTTGGGGGGGATTGGAAGAAAAGACTAAAGTGCTTGCTCAGTCATACTTGTCTCATCAAGAGCTTTCATCCTTCACAACATTCCATTCCCTCCTCTGGGGTGTGTGTGTCTATCGATCTATCTATCTGAAAGCTGATAAATATCAGCTTTTGAAAAAAGATGGGTAAGTTATATGCATTTATGATTTTGCATTCTGCTTGTTTTTCAGATGTCATCTGAGGTCTCTCTGCTTCTCTGGAGATTAGGCAAAATTAGCAAGAATTTCCCAACAACATTGCCAATGGATTGCTGAAGTTCTCCCCAATATGTCTCAGAGTTTCTAGGGAGGGGACAGAGTGGAGCTTGTGTTCTTAAGGCCTGTTCTGCTTGCCTCTTCGGCTCCATTTATACTCCCTAAAAGTCTGTCTATTCCAAGAATTAAATAGAACAAAAAAAAACCTCACAAAAAATAAAGTTGAACAGAGAAGACATTTCTGAAATTTTGAGGAGGAGGTAGAAGGGGTATTAAAATGGGTGTATAATATAGAGACACAAACAACTCCGAGTGAAAGAGTGGGCCTCACCATCCTTACAATGTGCTTTGGCCACCCTGTCCCCAGAAAATGCCACTGGCCTTCACCCTAACACAAACATTTTTCTATCTTCTTGGCTCTTCTCTTGCTCTTCCTTTTAAGAACAAAAACTGAAAATCCTGTCCTGTCAAGCAGAGTGTCTGTTTCCTCCCGCTGGTGTGTCGGCACTAACTGAGGAGCCTTATGAAGGTTCTCGCCCCTTCAAATAAAGACAATTCTCAACCCAAGGGGATTCTAGAGCTACACTTGTGAAGGTAGCATCATCATAACTAATATTATTTTTTATATTTATTTCATGTTTGGTCCACATACAGGCTATTTTATGTAACTTTATGTGAAAGCTATATTCTGTATATGTACAAAATAGCAGAGGTCATTTTTATCACCCGTCCTTTTGGACTCAGGGCTGTTCCTCTGCTTATCTGGTAGGTGTTCTTGGAGAACCGCCTATCTCCTCTTACTAAACTCTCACAGGCAACAGAGTAGGCCCCTTGGGGTGTCTGGCAAGCTGGGAAGTGGCAGAATTAGAGTTCTAGAGCTGGAAGTGAGGATTTTCCCACAATTGATCAAGAATAGAAGGAGCCCAAAGGCCAAGTTAGTCTGAGCCAATAGTTCTTGCAGAGTGCCAAGGGTCTCACTGGAGCAACGAAGATTGGTTGATAATCCAAAGATCAGGAATAGAGTGAAAAAGAAAAAAAAAATCAAAAAGTGCTCCTGCGTGTCTGCATGTGTGCTGTGGGAGGGATGGGAGGCAAAGCCGAGGCTTAGGGCCAGGTGAGCTGGGACAGCCTGGAAGGATGCGGGTACACCAACGGCTTGGCGTTTTAGGTAACTTGCACCCTTGGCAAGAGAGGGTGGGTCCATCCCTCATAGGGACAACGGATACTCTTTTGTCCATAGGAAGCCACTGCTTCTTTTGGAGTTAGTGTTCCCAGGACTCACTGGCATCCTGTTCTTTTCTCAACAAGTCACACCTTTGTGATCATTGTCATTGAAGGTGGTATTGAAAGTTTGGAGTCTCCCCAGGGATTTTCATGGAGAGCAAGTTGTGTTTTGAATTCCATGGCATATACACTGACTTGAAGGTTAACTGCAAAGGCAGTTTTATACCAACAGGTGTGTCTTGTGATGTAGGATAATTCACCACTATAAAATTTGTAAATCACAGAACTCATTTATTAGCTTCTACCTGAGCTCTTATATTCAGGCATTTCTTAAAAGATTCTCTTGGCCTTGTATTTTAGTTAAGGAGTTCCTATATTTTGTTTTTAAAATATTTGTATTTTTCTGATTATAAAGGTAACATGTGCTCATATGAACTCAAATAATACAAAAATGGGTAACTTAAAAGTTGAAATTCCTCTATAATCTTATACCCCTGGAGAACACTGTAAATAGTTGGCTATAGTTATACAAATATGAATATATTTACATAATATGTTAATATTAATATGTGCTTATATTTATTAACCAATCTCTTCTACAACATGACTTTTTAAAACTGAATGATATATACTAGACATCCTTACATCAATGCTAATAGACCTGCCTTATTCTATTAGTAGTTGTGTGGTTTTTCCACCGTTTGACAGGGAGTGAGCAATGGAGAAAGGGAGGATGAGGACAAAAAACACTGTCCAATGCTGCATTTGTATCTGGAAGGTGAAGACTGAGATGTTCCCTGAATCTGATGACCAGAAAGTCAGAGGTCACCTGTGACAGAGCCATGTCCGTAGGTGGTGGGAGTTGGAATTCAAGGGCGTGGGGAGAGAGTGTGGGGGGGTGGGGCATGCTGGCCATTTTGTGGAAGAATTTGGTGGTGATGGGAAGGAGACCTAGTGGGTCACTAGAGGGAAAGTGTTTGGGGAATGGTTTTATTTTTCAAGAAAGGGGACTCCTTGAAAAACCCTCTCCTCTTGACCTCTGTGCCAGTCCCCTCTCCCAGTTTCCTTCTTATCTCACTGGTGACTCTTTAGTTTTCAGAAAAAAGCTAAGTCTAGAAGAGACCATTGGCGAGTTGGAGTGACATTGTGAAATTTCCCAAATCTGGTTGGACAATTCCCAGCCAAAATGGGACCAGAGTTGGGGAAGAGTCATGGCGGGGGCTGGGGGAGGTGAGCGTTCTGCATCCTCACACCTCCTCCTCTCTCCTCTCCCGAGCGCTCCCTGAGGAGTTCCCTTTCTCATAGCACACAGGAAGCCGGCTGTTTAGCGTGCAAAACGACTGCAAGGTCCAAAGATAAAATAAAATTCAAAAATAAAGTAAAATAAAATAAAATTTTGGATTGAGAGTTTAGGGTGCGGGAGTTAGCAATTGAGATTTGTATCCCCAAGTTCCAAACTGTACTTTTTATTATACAACATCTGAACTGGTGTCCCAGCCCCTGGGAGCTAACCGTGATAATGAGAGTCACTCAGCTGCTCAGTTTCTGACCCAAGTTTAACAGGGCAGCAAATTTGGAAATCATAACTTTTTTCTTTATGAAGTAATAAAATGACCCCTTTGTTCCATGTGGAATGATGTATCCATGCAGTCTGACTGTACAAACCAGCTGATAGAATCTCTCTTAGACTGTTTGGGCTGCTATGACAAAAATATTGTAGACTGGGTAATCTATAAATATTAGAGATTTATTCCTCACAGTTCTGGTGGCTGGGAATCCCGAGACCAAGGCACCAGCAGATTTGGTGTCTGCTGAAGGCTTGTTCTCTGCTTCCAAGATGGTGCCTTGTTGATGCACCGTCACATGGTGGAAGATAGAGGGTGAACAGGGATGAACGCCCTCCCCCCCCCCACCCCCCGCCAGCCCTTTCATAAGGGTATTAATCCCATTTATGAAGGCAGAGCCTCCATGGCCTAATCGACTCCAAAGGACCCCCTCTTAATACCATCACTTGGGGTTTAGGTTCCAACATACGAATTTTGGAAGGACACATGCATTCAAACCACAGCAGAATTGTAAAACACGAAAATGCAGCCCAGAGTCTAGGCCACATTTTAAAGTAGCATGAATGTTATATCCGCAAGGTCCAGCAACATTAAAGTAAGAAGCAAAGGGGTGGAAATGTTAAATTCTCTAAAGCAAGATGTGGCACCTCACTCACAGAGTCTCTCCTTGGAACCAAAGCATCATGGATAGAGCCGTCTCCTTAGGGAAGTGAGGCTGGAGGTTGGTTTCACCGGGTCTTCTTCTGCGACTCTCTGCCACCTGGCCACGTGAGCAGGTGCCCAAAACCCCAAAAGAAAGGAGACAAGTGAGAAACAACTGGGCAGAGCCTTATCTCCATTCAGTTTTAGAGAAGATGAGAGCAAAGGGATCATGTTCCCTGGATTCCTCTCCGTGCTCTCCTAAGATTTAGGTCATAGAAGCCTCAGAGCTCCTTATAGACTCTATTAAGAGAGCGTTTCTTGTTGTTTTTTTGGTGCCACATTAAGAAATATTCATGCATAAGTTGTATAAGATAGGTCAGTTACTAAGCATTTTAAATAGGGGCAATTTAATGCAGGGAAGGGGCTCGCAGAGGCTGGAAGAGCTGAGACGCCACAGAGGAGTCAGCCAGGTGACCCAGAGACCAGCAGCGGCAGGAAACCACGCCCCTCCAGGGGCTGGGAGTATAAAAGATGGAGGTGGCATTCCTGGAACCAAGGGGCCGGTCACCTCATAGAAGCTGGAACCGCTGCAGATGGGGAGGAAACAGCCTCTGACAGAGCTGCCAGCCGAGTCAGAGAGGGAGGAGACAGCCCGCCTCTTCCTCTCCTCCTGCCTGGACACGTCAGAACCCCGCTGGCAAGGCAGCTTGAGAAAGGCAGCCCGCTGGAGCCGGCCTGTGGTGCCGGGTACGCTGGGGAGCCAGGCGGAGGGGAGCTGCAAGCAGGCCCAGGACGGACTTGGTGTCGTTATCTGCTCTCAGCCCAGTTTAACCAATCTGAGTTTTCACCAGAGTATTACTCTGCCTTTCATTTCCTTTATCCTAGGGCTCGTGTCTTTGCTTGCTTTCCTTCTACTTCTATTTATTTCAAGATTTCTTGGTTAATGAAGATGCAAAATCCAAGTTTTCTGGGACACAGGCTTATTCTTCAATTTCTAGAGAGAACCGCTTCGCCTGAAACGAGACAGTGGATTCGAGAAGGGATTAGAGGCAGGAAGGGTGAGAGCGCCGTCCTCCCCTCCAAAGAGCCTGTCTCACCGTGGGCGAGGCACACGCCACACCAGGAGAGGCTGGCTTAGGAAGGAAAAGGGTTATGCCAAGGAGACTCAATCTTGACTGTGAAGAAGATGAGACTTGCCTTCCTGTTTGCCTTGCCTTTTCTAGATACTTCTGAGCTCTTCCCTTACCCACTCTATACCCTCATCAACAACTCCCCCAACAGAAAGCCCAGCTAGAAACCAAACAAGCGCGCAAACAAATACAAAGTCTCTGCTTTGAGGAAAGGCCAGGAACCGCCCATACCTTACTATGGATCTGGTTCAGTGTCCTCTCCCAGGGGAACTGGCTTTAAAGTTTCATCTCAAGTTATGCAATGAGATGCCTCTATTAAAAGAAATTAAAAATATAAATTAATAGAAATTAAAGAAATGCTAGGTATGGGGAGTCTATTTCACCCCTCCAAGCCTACCAGATGCTTGTCTGCTCATCCGCAGGGCAGGCCCTGGTGCCGGGGAGGCTGGGACTGGGGAGACAGGGTGAGGCCAGGCCAGCTCTGGCCATCAGGGAGTCGGGGGTTGGGCAGCAAGGAAAGTTGTGTCCAGAGCTCATGCACTGTGCACCGGGGATGGTTAATTTTAGATGCCAGCTTGACTAGATTAAGGGATACCCAGATTAAGGGTGAAGTATTATTTCTGGCTGTGTCTGTGAGGGCGATTCCAGAGGAGACTGGCATTTGAATCAGTGAACTGCATAGGAATGATCCACCCTCACCGATGCAATTGGCTAAGGGCCCGGAGAAAACAGAGAGACAGAGGGAAGGCAAATTGCTCTCTCTCACTCACTCTTTCTTTCTTTTGGAGCTGGAACATCCTCCAGCCCTTGGACTTCACAACTCTGAGTTCTCTGGCCTTTGGACTCCAGGGCTTGTGAGACAGCAGCCCCCTCGGCTCCCAGGCCTTCAACCTGAGAGTTACACCCTTGGCTCCTTTGATTTTGAGGCCTTCGGACTTGGACTGAGCCATGCTGTCAGTCTCCAGCTTGCAGATGGTGGGACTTCTCAGCCTCCACGGCAGTGTGAGTAAATTCCCGTAATAAACTCCCTGTCACCTGTCTGTCTGTCCATCCATCCTGTTGGCTCTGTCCTTCTGGAGAACCCTAATGCAGCACCCTGCTCTGCCTGGCCTCTTGGGTTGTAAGTCAGGTCTCTGAAGATCTGGAAATCTTGGTGGAGCAGGATTTCTGCACTGGATAAGGAAGTAAGGTCAGTAAAGCCCTTAATGAGATTTATCAGAGGAGGTTGGAGGAGAGAGGCTAGAAACCACTGAGAGCTGCCCAGTGAGCGGAATCTATCCTGCAGCATCAGAGCAGGCTTGGGAGCCAAGCAAGGCAGAGGGGAAAGAAATCAAGGAGACTAAGTGATAAGGTTATATAAGCAACAATAGAAGGGAAAAACATTGCCGAATCCAAAAAGAACACACTTACATTTTGATTTCACGTAACATACCTCCCAATCCACGATGGGAATTCCCTGCCTCCCCATGCTGTGTGATACCAGGCAGGGCTGAAGCCCTGAGCCCTGGTCAGGGCAGCTCTCCGGAAAACATCTGCATGGATTTGCAGGCTTCCTTCGCAGCAGGGCCAGCGCAGCCTGGGGGCCTTGTGCAGCCACATTGCCGACAGGCTCCGTGAGGAAATGCAAGGTCTTCCTCTGTTACAGATGAGCTCTGCTCGTCCAGACCGGGGCTTCAGAGTATTTGGATGAGGGTAACAGCAGTTCAGGTTAGGAGTGAGGACCTGAGTGGTGGGGGTCTGAACAGGATCCTGCCTCAGGAGAATCCATGAAGCACCATGAATCCATCCACCCGTTGGATGCCACCACAGGAAAGTGGCCCGGGCAGTTCCTTCTGCAGACAGTGGCTATGGGGGAGGATGTTGAGTGAGGCCAACCCTGTGTCTGGGTCACAGATCAACAAGGACAACAGGGAAGTCATGAAATGAACCAATCAAATTCTCTCTCGGGCGGTGAGAATGAGTGACGCACCCAGAGAGGAGGGGCCTGTCGGGTCCAGACCCCTGAGACGTCAGCGGGCGCTGTGTCCCGCTCCCATGCTGGGGGTGCTGTATCCTGGTGGTTGCACTGAAGCTCATGCTGCCCAGCTCCCTGTGTACCCCTCCAGTAACCCTCAGTCCCAGAGGCGATCTGGGCTTGTGGCATCCTTGCAATATGAAGTCCACTAACACAATTTTTTCAATATTCCACTGTAAGGCAACGATTAGCTACTGTAGCTGTTTTCAATCACCCTCACTCCTGCACCCATACATGCCTAACCTATCTCAGCTTCTAAAGTGCCATTTTAGCATAAGCATCTTAAACATTTTCTTAAATCTAATGATTATGAGGACCTGGAGCACAGGCTACAGAACACTGGACTCATCTCCGATCAGTGATGCTTTTCAGAGGACTGCCCTCTTTTTGACAGGACCCTCAAACCTGTGACTGCGCAGCCCAGCCCACCCTGCCCTGAGTGAGAGGCTGAGCAAGTCTGTCCCCTCAGCCTTATGGCACCCTCCCCCACAGCAGCGAGCAAGCGGGCGTGACATTCAGAGGGCCCACGTGCTTGTCCTCGTGACCCAAGTCTGCCTTGACGTGACTTAGCCACACGTGCTTTGGAAAAAAGAAGTGGTCCTGGTGAGAAAGCCAGTGATGGAAATTGGAGCGATTCACTCTGAGAACGTGTCTGGAGGGATCTGTCACTGGCTCCTACGCCAGTGGCCCCTGGAGCTCTGCTTTCTGCTGCCTCCTCCTATTTCCATCAGTGAGGAAAACAGAAAAATGTTGGCTGCTTTTGTACACTGTGCAAATGCCATTTTAAGTAATAATTCCAGGTCATATGACTAGAGGACTAGTGATGGCAAAGAAATGCCAGTTAGCACAAAGAGTAGAATCTAGATGTGCCCATGAGATGAGCTCCTGAAGATCATTTCAGCCTTTCCCCGTCTCTACCTGTCCTAAGATTTCCAGAGAGTGTGCCTAGGAGAAAGCACATTGTTTTTAAATGACAATTTATAAAATGGAGAATCTAATTTTCTGGAAGTCTTATTGGTCAGAGCTCTAAAGGAAGGATTTATGTTCATATGAATTGTGCAGAAAGGAATTTTAATAAGAGAGAGGCTATGTGAGGCAACAGGGGCTGAGATCGTAATTCAGAGATGAAAAGTCTTTCCAGGAGGGATTAGCATGTGCTGCTAACTCTCCTTGTCACAAGAAAGCACTTCTATGTCCTAGAGTTCTCTGGCGAATATGCTTCCAGGCATTGATTCACACAGTTAATAAATAACCCATTGCGTGCCCTCCCATTGATAATAACAGAGATCTGAACTGCTGGGAATCCACACCTTGCTGGATTTGCAATTTGATTCTGTAGAGCAGGATTTTTCAACCTCAGTCTCAGCACAGGTGACATTTCGAGCTGGATCATTTGTTGTTGGGGTGGGGGGCGAGGGAGCTTTCCTGGGCACTGTGGGATGTTTAGCAGCATCCCTGGCCGCTCCCATGAGATTCCAGTAGTACCCATCTCCTAGTTGTGATGACCAAAAATGTTTCCACACATCGCTAAAGGTCCCCTAGAGGACAAATCCCTCTCCTCCCCCCATGCTGAGAACCACTGATATAGATGAATGACGTCATTTTTCCTCCAATGTTTCCCAACAATTAAGTTAGCTCTTTGGGGAGTTGCAGAGGGGCAGACGTCATTCCCAATAATGCTAATCACCAGCAGGCTAATGGGAGTGGGGAAGTGCTAAGCACGTGTCTGCCTGAGGCAATGATTCCAGTCTGGGCAGGAGGGGCGGGAGGTCACTATGGCAGCAGCCAATCCCACTCCCATCCCAAGCACCTGGGTTTCCCACGAACAGCCCTGACCAAGCGTTGAGTGGGCCAGGTCCTGCTGAGACTGAGAAAATATGAATTCTGGATTCAAAACATTACAACAACTCTTTGGCAATAGGCAGTGGCTACAGCAGAGATGAATAATGACACCACCTCCCTAGAAGAACCTTCTTATTTTTGGAGGAAACAAAGATCTGTGTGCTGAGGCAGAGGAATGGGGAGAAATGTTGTCCATGTAGAAAATGCTCCCCAAACATATGACATTACCCCAAGAGCTCTGAACAAGGGGTTAACACATCAAAAACAGATGATAAAAACCTTTTGGCTCTATAGACATAGCTGATGCTTGTTCTATATTTGAAAAAAAAAAAAAGCTTCTGTGGTCAGTAACATCTGAATGCTGTTGGATGAGGTAACCCCGGGGTTGCCATGGAGACATGTTTTCTAGTGGTGCCTGCATCAGGAAACTGCAGGAAGTTGCTTCTCATATGCAGCTGAACGCCTAGATATCCAGGGAAGAGAGTCATGCACAAGCCAAGACACACCCCCAAATGGAACAAAGCTGTTGCCTCAGGGGGACTCCCAAAGCTTTTTCCATCAACAGATCTCAAAGATCCATTTGTGCTCAAGGAGACCCATGTGGGGTCTGCACTGGTTTTTGAGCATGCAGCAAATGTGCGACAGAGACAGGGTGGAATAGAATGTGCCTGAAAACAGGCATGCAAGTCTCGCCCACTGCTGGCAGCTCCTGTCCCACGAGGCATCTGCATGGAACACTCTTCCTTTGAAAGGGAGACTGGCCCCTGTGCTCTGCCTGGCATTCTGGGTTCACAAAAGAGGAGACATTTCTGTGGCCACAAATAGACTAGAACATACTTTTAAGGGTAATGCCTGGCTGCATTCATGGAGTGTGAATTCTGCCAAATCAAGTTTTGTAAGCAGTCAGGCCATGGTGCAGAACCCATACATATCAGGCAAATGAGGAAAGGACCCAACATGGGCGTTTCGCACAAGGAGCTATGTCTAAAGTGACCAGGACAGGTGCCTGCACGTTTTTAGATGAAGCCCAAGCTACCACTCCCAGTGGCTTTCTCTCTGAGTATGGACTCATATCCAGGAGGGGCTGGAATCAGTCTTCCACAAGTGATGCCTCATGGTTGATGTATCTGTTTCCAATAAGCCAAGTTTTACAGGCTGTCAGTGGGCTGACAGCAAAGTTATAAAAGTTGATCTCATAAAAGAGAAACATGAGTGGTTGACACATCACATTGTATCTGTGTCATTCTGTGCTCTGGCAGCTAAACTGGCCCTCATTTATAGCAAAGGAGGTGACATAAAAGCAGAATAATCGGATTTTAATTATAATGGGGATTTCTCCACCCCATGGGGCTCTGGAGGGCTAGGAGTATTGTATGACTTCGAGTTTCCAGGGAAATATATTTTCCTGTGCCACTGCTGAGACGTACTTGGTGAATGGCTCCCAGAAGAAATAGTGGAGAATGGAATGGTTTCTGACTTCTTTAATAACCAGAGTGAGAACTGATAAAATATTTGAAAGAAATGATAACTGAAGAAATAAATAGACTTCAAACTAACATTGTTAAGCTCCCAAGACTACCAAATCACAGAATTTGTTTGAAAAATGTTGTTCAGCCTCTACTTTATGGTATGTGTAATTGCTAGGAGAGGTAGAACAAGAACAGTGCATTTTAAGAACAGCTCCTGTCCTGAACACCCACCCCTGGCTACCTGGCCAACATATACCTCCTCCCACAGTCTCCCTGTCTCTTTTTAAGATTGTATTTCAGCCAAAGTTCTAGCTAGGGATGCCGGGAGAGAATCACCTGATACAGGACAGAATCACCACAACCTGATGCAGGGACAGAACTGTCCACAACCTCATTAAGGGGACAGAACTTCCCATCACCTGACACAGGACAGAATCCTCCATCACCTGACACAGGACAGAATCACCCATCATCTGAAATGGGACATAACTGTCCAGCATCTGAGGCAGACGACAGAAATAGCCATTACCTGATATGGGGGACAGAAAACCCCCTGAAACAGGGCAAAACTGTCCATCACCTGATGCGGGACAGGGTCATTCAAATCCTGAGGAGAGAGAGAATTACTGGTAAACCTACACCTGGATGGCAAAATCCTCAGGACCCGGGGCTGCCCCAGGGACCTCTCTTCTCTCCGTGTCTGTTTCTCTTTCTCATCTGCTCCTTCTCCTGTCTCTGCCAGCTGACTTCCCCACCCACAGCTCCCACAGGGCCAATTTCAGCAGGGCTTTGGGTGCCCCAGCTGTGGCTGAACCTCAGTGCACTCTTCACCTTCACCTCTGCTGCTCCTGCCTCAGTTTCCTGGATTCCCCATCCCAGCTTGCCACTCTCCCAGCCCACCTTTTTCAGGACAGGGCACAGCAGGTCTTTGCCAGCCTGTAGATGGGCTGCCTGGGGCCCTGTGCCTGTCAGGGCAACGGTGAGGGCACTGCAGAAACAAGAAGAACACGCTGCCACAGAGGCGGGTCTGCAGGTGCGCAGGTTCTCCTGAAGAGCTGTGCCCATGCGAGCAGAGGACAGCCTTGTAGGAGGCCACTGGAGACCATACAAATTCTTGAGGACAACACTCCATGCCCTCCACGATTCAGTTCCAACTGACTTTTCTGACCTTCCACTAGCCCCAAGGAGGCTCTTGCTGGTCTTTGCAAACCGCTCAGCTCTCCTCTGTGGGTTTTCCCTCCATATATGGGGAAATCTGTCACATGTCCCAGCCCCAGCCATCTTTCAAGGCCTATCCTTTCTGCAAAATCTTCTCTACAAAAGGCTATACCTACACATCCTTCTCATCCCTCTGAGGGTTTTTTACAATGTGACATTGCAGCTCTTCCTGTGGAAAGGTCTTCTCTATTTCTCTACCCCTTGAATCTTGGGCTCGACCTTGTGGCTTGTTTTGGCCAATGGACATTAGCCATGACTTAGATCACAAATTTTGTAATTTATGGGTTAAAACCCCAGTTCTGCTAATTACTGTCTCTTCCTGGGAAAATTATTAAACCATTTTATTTTGCCTCAGTTTCCTCATCTATGAAAAAGGGCTTAATACTGCAACCTACATCACGGAATTGTCATGAGGATTATGTGAGTTGGTGTCACTTGTTTGTTAAATATAAATAGATGAGAGGTGCCAGCACCTCCTCAGGTCCACCTGGCATGCCGAGACCATGTCACAGTCCTCTCCATTCTCTGTGTCCACCAAACGTCATCTTGCGCCTTGTCTCCCGAGCAACAGGGTCTAATTGGCAACCAACTCATCTAATGACCCAGCATAAAGGAGGGGCGGGGCTCTGTCAGGGCTCTCAGGAGCACCTGCAGATTGAGGAGGGGCTTTCAGGACACAGCTGGTAAACGCATGGCCTGTGGGACTGTCTGGATCGAGCTGCAGGTGCCTGTTCCCTCCGTCACTACTCAGGTGACCCTGGGAACATACAGTACTTCCCTACGTCTCCATTTCTTCATCTGCAAAATAGGGGTAACAATATCTCCTAGGCCTTGGCACGGGGCATGGATGTGAGTGGCTCAATAAAGACCAGCCCTTGTTATTCCCCCTCTGCCTCCCCTTGTATTTCAGATACTTCCATCTCCACTGCAACGGTCCTGGCTGTCTTGTCTTGCCGAAGGAGACATTAATTAATGCCGGATATCTGCCCAAGGCCCCATTATAAATCCAGCTAAATTTAGGACTGCCTGAAAATACCTTCCTCTCCTGTGACCTCAGTTTTGCAATGGCTGTTGAGTTCTACATCCATATATGGTGGCCATTTGCACAGCTGTAAAACGGGTCGTGTCCGATGACCACACCCCCTCCATCCTGGGCTGGCCGCTCAAGCTGTGAACCTGCACCAGTGTCAAGGGGAATATGAGAGACAGTGGTGCTGGAAAACGTGGCTGCAGCAGACTCTTGATTTAACCTTCTAAATGTCTTTCCAATTGGCCCATTGCTACGGCTACCACCTTGGTCCAAGTTCCTACGATTTCTTACCTAGACAACTGCATTTGCCTCCATCTCGTCTTGGGACATGTTCAGAAAGCAGAGCCTACTTCGAGGCCTTCTGTGCTGGCTGGTTACCAAGGAGCAATCCCGGGAACAGGCAGAGTGGGAGCAGAAAGAAGCCAGCATGGGGTGTGTGACTGAGGTCGCTGCAGGGAGAAACTGGGACCCTCCTGGGGCCTTCCGAGGGGTGTGTAGAAGACTCCTCACCATCGCCTGTGCCTTGCCCATTGGCTCCCATCCCCCACTGACTGAGGGCTGCTCCTGGAAGCACGGACTCCCTTGTACTGCCGGATTGTTCCTGTACATGGGCCAACAGAGCGACCCTGGCACCTGTGTGATTGGAAACCCTGGGGAAGGATACACTTGGGGTCGGAGCTGTTGGTGTGAGGCAGGGTGAAGCCCACATGGACGTGTCCACCATGGCCACGGCTGGACTCAAGGGCGAGGCTGAGCAGGCGTGGGCTGGGGCACAGAGCTTTCTTATGGTCTCCCAACAGCATTACCTTTGTCATTGCTGGCTCCTTGCTCTTCTCTCCACAGGCACTACAGTGATTGTGTTCTCAAAATGTAAAACGAGTCCATCACATACACCCTCTCCACTGTCAGGACTTCATCCTAACATGGCCTGGGGGATCCCAATCGATCCTTTGCCCAGCTCTGCCTACCACTCCCACCTCTCCTCCTCCCACCTCCACCTCCCTATCTACAGTGAAGCCAGCCTACCTGCTCTCCATTTCAACAAAAGTGCTGTGCCTGTGCTGGCCACAGGGCCTTTGCATGTGCAACTCCTTCCTCTTTCACTAACGAAGCCCTTTTTGTCCTTCACCTCTTAGCTTAAGCATCACTTCCAGATAGGAGACTTCCTGACTCCATCTCTAGGATGGGCCAGAATCTCTTGTCAAGACTCTTTGAGCACCACACCCTCTCCCTTTAGACACAAGGAACTGGCGTCAGTACTTGCCTGGGGGAGGGGAGGCGGGCAGTTGCTGAAGGACAAGGCTGAGAGAATGACTTCTCACCACATACCCTCTGGGATCTTTGGGCATTTATACCATGTTCTTGGGTGGCCAACTAAAAATATTAGGCAATTAAAAATAAATCAAACTAATAGGACAAGTGCAAAAATCCCAAATGGTTAACTGTGTGGAAGACCCTCCTACATTCCCACCTCTCCTGGTCTTCTTCTCCTGAGACCTTCCACTGTCCGGCTGGCATCTCCCTTCCTGTGGGACATGTGTTATTCTCCTCCAGAGACCAGATAGGTCCAGGAGAACTTACCTTCCTGGTTCTCTGAGAACCTGTGTCACCCTTTATCTAAGACTTGACACCCCCTGCTACCCCCCACTTCTTAAGGGCTTGCAGTGGCCAGAGCCTGCAGCACCATGTCTGGAAGACATGGAGGGTACAACTTGCAGGAACCTCTCAAGGAAGCAGAGGTAGGTGTGTCAGCCACATGATTTAAACAGATTGCAAAACTTAGGCAATAAATTTGACTTTAAAGCTCTCTGTCAACTGAGACCAAAAAAAAAAAAAAAAAAAAAAAGAGAGAGAGAGAGAGAGAGAGAGAATGGATGGGAGCAGGGGAGGTCTGATTTGGAGAAATTACATCCAGGAGCATGTCTGAGTCTCATGGGTTCAGGAAAAGCTGCCAGTTTTGAACCTTTCTTTCAAAAGACTCAGCCTGTCTCCCCAGGCACTTGGTCCATTTCTTCTTCATTCATTCCTGTTTTCAGCTCTGTCCCCCTCAAGATCCCCGCCCTTACGTTAAGTCTCCCTCTCTCTCCTGCCTCGGGTGGGCGAGCTCCTCTCCTCCCCCTTCTGTCCCCTTCCTCCATGTTCCTCCACCTTTTCTCTGTCCCTTTCTCCCCACCCTCCTTACCCTCTCCTTGCTCTGGGTCTCGCCTCCCTTCCCTCACATGTGCCTGCCTGTCCGTCCCCAGCGCTCCAGAGACTGGACAGACTTGCAAGAGAGCAGAAGAGAACTCAGCTGTCGCTAGGCACACTCTCCTTCTCCCTTAAGGTGCTTCTGCATATTTTCATCCCTGAGAACTCTCCAGAGCAGCTTTCTCTTGGGAGGCTTGGGGGAGGGGAGCCCCCATCCCATCCACCTCCCCCGCCCCCCGCCACCGTGCTGTGCTGACACCTCAGTGGCAGACCTGGGGCCCAAAGCCAACTCCAAGGTCCCTGCCAGGCCCAGGGTGAGCCAGGCATCTCTTCCTGCCCCTGCACCCGCTGCGGAGGCTGCTGGCCACTGAGAGCAGGGGCTGACGGAGCCTCCCCCGGGGACATGGGCCTTGCCCAGCCGCTGTTTTAGGCGGATACTAAACTGCATGACTGCAGTTGAAATGTCTTTGGCAGCCACAGAACGCAAAGGTCTTTTAAAGAAAATCGTCCCCTATCTGTCAGAACAGAGGAGCCGGTTGTTAAGATTTTATTATGGTTTATCTCCTGAGGTGAGGGTGGAGAGGGGAGAGCGAGGGAGTTATTTTCCATGTGGGAGATAGACGCGGTCCCGAGGCTTGCTGAGTTTATAGATCACCGATTGCCTGAGTTTCTTTTTCTTTTTACTCTAGAGGGGAAAAATAAAAAATTAAACCGCCCAGTTGCATCCTCTGTTATTCCACAACATATGGCCCTGGGGCAGGGTGCATTTGAGCCAGGCCTCATTACTCAAGACCCCTGTAAAAATGGGCACGGCCCAGGCAGCCTCTCCTCCCCCCTGCACAGGGAGTTCTGTCCATGCAGTCGGGACAACGAGCACTAGTTTTGGTCCTTCCAAACCAACCCAGGGCCAAGGGGTGTCAGCTAGGGCCTCAACAGTAATGCAAACTCTTTCACCATTTTTTCTTCTTTTTGCTTGGCTTTCTGTGGAATCTGTATCCTACAGGAATATCCTGGGACTTTTATAGATGAGGGTTGTGGATCGTGACCCCAGGAGAGATGAGGAAGGGAGGAAGAGGAAGTGGGAAGAGACGAGTGTGAGTGCAGGAGGATGATGGTCACTGAGTGCAGCCGTGAAGGGTCCCTTGGAGCTCCTCTGTGGGCAGAGCTTTCGGTCTGGCACCTGCCCCCTGCCTCTCTGAGGAAAGGCAGTCGAAGCACCAAAGTCGTGCTAGTCCTGGAGTCTCCGCTCTGACAGGCCGAGCCCCAGAGCTGCCATTTGGAGAGGGTGCCTGTCCATGCACACACCTCCTGCGGGCACGGCGGGGGGCGAGGAGGGTGCTGCCACAGCAGACAGAGCAGCAGAAACTGAGACTCTGCCAGAAGCTGCCCTTAAATGGAAAAGATCCAGGCAGCAGCGGCTTATTGAATTAGGTTGTTTGACAACCCCATGCATCCAGCCTGGAGAGGAGGAGGCATGGGTAGCCCAGCACGCTACAGCTATCTGCAAAGATCCAAGGAAAGTCACAGAGGAGGCGGGTGGGGACATCTATAGTGGCTCTAGAGGACACAGTTGGCAATGCTTGCCGGAAGTCACAGGAAAACGAATTTGGGCTTGATGTAAGGAAAAATTACGTAAAACATAGAGCTGTCTGGAACTGTCTATTTCCAAAGCCCTTCTCTCCTTTGCTGTTTCTGAAAAACCATCCCTGGGCACCTTTTCACATGAGCATTTCACCCTAGAAACTCTGGGCAAACCAGGCCCCGTGCTTTATACACACAGGGAACTTGCTGGAGCTTCTGAGATCCTGCAAAGTGCACGATGTCCTTGCCTCTGGTTTATTGTTTGCTTTTAGAAGGCACTCTGATTATTATCTAATTAATTCTTACTGCCTCTTCTCAGTTTGAAGAGGCAGGAATTAAATGCCAGTGAGCGTGTGAACAGGAATTGTATAACGTTGCCCTCTGGGAAGGGGGCATAGATTAGAGTCTGAAATTGCTCAGGTCACGAGAGGCTGCCCTTTGGGGGTCTCTTGGAGCGAGGCTGGCGATGCCCAGGACAGCAGTGCTGGCAACAGTGGGCCTGAGCTCTGGAGCCCCCGAATCCTGCAGCTTCTCTGGAAGGCAGCTGAGTCCCTTCACACGCCATGGCTGTGCCGTCTGCCTCAGGTTAGCCTTGGCCCGGGAATCTGATCTTTGACTGTCCTGGAGGGCGGATGGGTGGGGAGGTGGGCAGTCCTCCTATGGTAGCCAGCAGTGGCTAGGGTGAGGTGCTGGTCTCCGGGCCCGTGTGCTGGGGGCGGGCCAGGCCCTCCTCACAGACTAAACACGGCTGCCACCTCCTGGAACTTCCCGTAACCAAGCAGCTGCCCAGACCCCAGGCCTAGGGGGACTGCACAGAAGGGAACGACTGGCGTTACCTGCTCTCTACTCTGGAAGCCCAGGGCCCAGGTGGGTTAGCTCTGGGTGACCTAGGGGCTCCTGCAAGTGCAGCCTTACGTTGCAACGGGCTGGCTTCCCTCCCGCAATAGTCTGAAACTCCTGGCAGGTTTATGAAACCAAGCCCGATTTCAGGGAAGGGCTGTGCTTTTGGTCACCTTTGATTTACATGCCCACCTTCTAGTGCACATCACACCACAAGTTGCTAAAACTATTGCATTTTTTCCAAGCTGCATTTTCTCTCTGTCTCAGAGCCGAGGTGCTATTACAAGCTGCTCAGAGGACCCCCATACCCTAACATCTCGGATGGCAAAGAAGAGACACTCAGAGAGAGTCACTGGCCCTTTCTAAAGGCTTTAGGCGACTCTGGACGGAGAAGGGAACAGTGGAACTGACAGATCACCTTCTCCAACTCCCATCTCCAAAATGCAACTGTGTTTCAATGGTTCCTCAGGCAAGGAGATCCAGTTGTTGGTCAACATGCTGCAACGTCGTCAAATAGCCCCTGCTAGCTCCCGAATGCTCCAGAAGGAATCCTATCCCTCTCAGCCCGTCTTTGTGTCTCCATCACTCTGACATTGAGGCTCCTCCCAGCGCCAATTGATGCAATCTTGATTGGAGCCTTAACTCCTAAGGAAATCCTTTGACTTTTGCTCATTTATGACGCTCTGTCAAAGATCTTGAGGTCCCAGAGTGATCAGGGCCTAGATCAAACACCGACTGCCATTCCCCAACTCTCAGGCCAGTATAGTGAGGAAGTCTCTAAAACGTCCAGTGACCTATTTGCAAGTGTGTGGCCGAGGGTGACCCGGCTGGCTGGGCGGGAGTGGGCCGCAGTACAGTGTCTCTGTGTGCTCTGCTATCTGACCTGGTTCACACTGGCTGGGGGAGCAGAGCCAGGCAGCAGGCCCAGCTCAGCTGTGTCCTCCGGCCTCTACTCAAGATCTTTGCTGTGAAGCTTGGCAAGGGGCTGCTTAATCCTTTCTGTTGCTTCAGGGTAACGGTCAGGGAGGGAGGGCACTCCGGCTGGCCTGTCTGGAGGAAGAGGCTCATAAGGTACGATTACAGTGGCTGTGGGGGCTGATGTGCAGGGAAAGGACAGAGGGCTGATGATGGTCTGGCTACAGCACCGAAGTTACCAGACTCAAAGGCATATACAGAGGTTAAAGAGCTCAGCTGTGGCAGCTTTGCTCAGGCCCGTCTGGAGAGGCTTCTTACGTCATGGAGATGATACATTCCCTAAGAGCCGGGACCACATCGTGTTTGCATTCCTCCACTTGTTTGCATTCCTCATAAAGCCCAGCACAGCACTTGTCACAGAGTACACAGCCCAGCACGATGGACTGGAGCCCTGAGTTCCGGTCTCCGCTCTCTGACTTAGCCTGGTGACTTGGGCAAGTTAATGACCCCTGCACTCCAGTGTGCTCATCTATTAACTGGGGTTAATAACAGTACTTGCTTTCTATGGTTGTTGCAAAGATTCAATGAGATGATAAGCAATTAGAACAGTGTCTGGCACATTTGCTCTTGTTATTAGACACACGACAGGTATTGATTGAATGAATGGCTAAAATTCAGAGGGAATTATATTATAGGAGATCTAAGTTCTTAGTTTTGGGGCTCTTTATCTCCAGTGCTTAACTTTGCCCTGGTATTTATCACCTGGTATTTGTTACATGCTGGGAGTTTTTAAATCATTTAAATCTTGTCACCAAGACAGCTGCGAAGACACTGGTGCATGCATTGAAAACCCTTCCGCTTTGCAGCAGTGAGCTGGACGGCGTGTGCACTGCCATGTTGCACATGTGCAGCTCTTCGCTGTGGAGGAAGCTGCAGCTGCCAGGACGGTGCTGGTTTACGCCGATCAGCCCCATGCTGCATCTGGCTCCTCTTGTGACCGGATGCCGGCACGAGTCCATGGTTTGTCAGGGTCAGGGCAGCCACCTGGGGCCACAGAGCAGAATGCTGCTTGCTCATCTCCTTGGGGATTTGTGTTTAGCCCTTGGCTTTGCTGGCCCTCTGCTCTGGCCACCTGAGAAAGCTGGCTGCAGACAACAGGAAATTCGAGGCTGTCACAGGTCAGGTGTCCGGGGAACAGGCTGAAGGTGACCACCCCGGGTGTCATGTGCAGGGAGGGGAGGACACCCTGGCAGAAAAGCCTGTTCTCAGCCTGGGTGGTGGACAACCCCCTTCTCCTCAATGTACCCAACAACGAAAGCTGTGGCAGAGTGGACTGGCCGGGCCTCTCCCACCCCTTCCTCCCCTGCACGGAGCTCCTCTGCAAAGCCCCTAGGCTTCCCCTTGCCACCTGTGCAATCCGAGCAGGATGATCACTGACCCAGCTGTTAGGAATCATTTTGAAGATGAAAGCAATTAAGCCAGGCAAGAAGCCCACCACCAAACCCTGTACCCTCCTGTGCATCCTGCCCACTGTTCTCCTTATCCCTTTCCCGGCCCTTGCTACCCATCCACAGACGCTGACAACATCGCCACCGCGTGCCGACTCCAAAGGCACCGTGCGGACCTGCGGTGGGGGGAGATCCTGGCGTGCGGGAGGAGGGGTAACTGAATCTCGGAAGCATCCACCCGCTGGGTGACACTGCCAAACAGTGTGCTGTCCTGGGCGCGTCCTCCATGCCCTCTGGGCATGAGGACTCTTGGCACTGAGGTAACAGATGGGGAAACTGAGGCATGGCTAAGGGAGGCTGTCAGCAGTTTGGCCATCCACCCTAGGCAGCCCTCAGCTCTGTAAGCCAGGGAGCTCAGTGCTGGCTCTGAAGAAGTTCCTGGGACAGCCTGGGCCTCCCTGCACCGGCAGGGCTAGAAGGGCCTGTTGTTAGGGAGGGCCCTGGGGCTCTGGACTCCAGCCAGACAGCCAGGCCAGGGGAGGACAGTGACATCCCTGGTCTCTCTTGGTTCTCCAAGGTGCTCAGTTTCCTGACTCCCCTCCCTATGGGCGTGACTCCACAGGCCCGTGGCCACCCTGTCATTACATGGCTCCCCTCTCCTCCATCCTTTCTTCATGTCAAGGCATTCACATCCCTTCTGCCCCTGGGTTATTTGCCTTATTTGTTACATGCTGGGAGTTTTTAAATTACGTAAATCATGTCACCAAGACAGCTCAGACGACACTGGTGCGTGCACCGAAAACCCTTCCACCTCGAGGCAGCGAGCTGGACGGAGTGTGCACTGCCATGTTGTACATGTGCAGCTCTTTACGGTGGACGAAGCTGCAGCTGCCAGGACAGTGCCTTAAGTGTCAAACAAGGGGGACTTCCAGGGGCACAGAAACTGCCTGCGAGGCTGAGCTCCCCAGCCACCCCCAGAACTGTCCCCTGGATCTCTGCAGCCCTAGGAACGGACAAGAGGCTGAGACACGGTTCCCAGCAGGCCCGTGCCCGTGTGAAAGCTGGCAACCGCGGTGCAGGGCAGCTGAAGGAAAGCGTTTCTCAGCATATCACCTTACCCTGATCCCTCCCTGTCAGCGAGGGGGCCTTCCAGCCCCCTCCACAGCTGCTGGGGTGTGGCTGGGAGGGGGAGCCTGGGCTGGGAGAACAGACGATTTCAATTTAAGGCAGCATTTGGGGAGAATACTGTTCCACTTGCTCATTTTTCTTAGTTCACCCCCTACTCTGAAACTTGACTCAATCAATGGTAAATGAGACAGTCCTGTTTCCATAACAACTCCAGCTGTGAGAGACAAAAATCGGCAATGCAGAGCAGGCTGGGATTTTATCTGGAAGGGGGCACTGGGGTGGGTTAAGTAAGAAATGGAGGCCCAGCAAACACTGAGCTGGGCTCTGGACTGGGCAGGTTCCCTGGTGGCTGCCCCACGTGTCCCGTGGTGGGACCTAGGAAGCCAGAGAAGGCATGGAGCGTGGGGCAGCACCAAGGTGTTTGCGCCCAGGGCAGCGCACCTGCTCGGCGCCTGGTTTCCATTAGACCAGCCTGATCTCTCTGGGCTCCCGGCCTGCTGGCCTGCGCTTATCTTCATGACTGATGTAACCCAGCCAGACTGATGAGTCTGGATCTTTCTCTTGTTCATGTGGTGTTTCCTGTTTAGCTGAACACATTTTATTTCTGCGCACATTCATTTCCCATCTGACACTTCCACAGAGGACTGTGGTCACTGTTACATCTTTCAAGGCCAAAGCTAGGGAGTCTGAGGACCCAGATCAGCTGACAGAAAGCATGGTCCAGTCTAGGGCCATACCACCCTGAACACGCCCGATCTTGTCTGATCTTGTGAAGCTAGGGAGGGTCGTGTCTGGTTAGTACTTGGATGGGAGAAAGCATAGTCTGGACACTGTTCACAGCTAAAGGTCCAACCCAAAGGGAGGATGTCTTTGGGAAAGATTAAGGGTTTTAGCTCAACCTCTGCCTTTTTGGAGTTGTCCAAGTTGAGTTTCTAGGAGCAATTATTGGCTGGACTTGGTGTCCCAGCCCATGGCCAGAATGAGATGTTTAGGAAAGGTGTTTCTAGGAGGGATGCTGCTTTGAAAATGTCCAAGTCTGGACTGAGGATTTCGGATACATTGACCCTTACACTTCTCTGAGGTTCTCACCCTGGTTTCCTTGGAGATCCATATGCCAGCCCAGCTCTAGGCCAGCCAAGCTAATGGCCCTGAGTTTGGAAAAATCCCCAAATGTGATCTCCTCCAAGGGTTTTGCCCTTCACTCAGAACTCCACTGGGCCTTTTAAAGTAGACTGAATCCATATGTTTCTGATTCATTTACACTTAACTCATCAGAATGTTCCCTCTTTTATGAGTGATTTGTTGTTTTAAGATGCCTTTGCAGTACTGTTTATAAGCATTTCTTTTCCCCTTAGAAACAAGATACTGTGTCTTGTCAATGCATGTGTTAAGGGACAGCATGGGAGACACCTTCCAACTTCAGGTCTGAGTCTTGTTTTGTTTCACAAGAGGAAATGTACTGTTTCTGCAGAGCTGCTTTGCTTGAGTGGCACAAGGTTTCCTTTTTGCTGTGAGCATGGGATTGAGAGCAGATACCCGTACCCCTCCTCCTAGGGTGGAAACTGAGTGCTGTTTCTGAGCAGCAAAGTAATCTTGAGCAAGGCACTTAATCTCTTTGGTCCTCCAGTTCTTCCTCCATAAACTGGGAATGACAATATTCCCTACCTCACAAGGCTGTTGTAGTAAAAATGTATTTGAAGTTGTTATAAAAACATGAGTCAGAATTAGCTGAAGCTCCTCTGAACAGGTCCAAGCTCATGCACTGCTGTATCTTTCCCTTCAAGAACACTCCTCCCAACAAACAGTCCCTCAGGGTCCGCTGTGTCCCTGCAACGTCTCATACATGCCTCTATCCTCAGACTCACCCCTTGGTAGCTATTTGTTTATGTGACCCCATCTTCCCTTTATACAACTGAGATCTCCTTGAGGGCACAAAATGATATTCACCTTGGTATTTCCAAAGACCTGGACAGAGTCTGGATCATGGAGGTTGCTGAATAATAGTTTGAAATAAAGGAGAAAAAGACAGTGAAAGGGATACAATGTTGCCCATTCTTTTTGGATTCAGGATGAATCCAGTTAACTCCACCTGGCTTTGTAAGAAAACGAAGCTGAGCAGAGGTGATTAGTAAGCTTTCTCTTTTTATTTTAAGCACTGTTAATGCAAATTAGAGAGAAGCTTCCAAAAACAGCAGCAGCAACACACTTCTTCACTAATTTTATCAGCTCCTTTTGTCACACTCATCCTTTTGGGACTAAACTAGAGATACTCAGTGCACAGGGCCCAATGTAATGAAGAATATCAAAGTCCTACAGAAGAATTCCAAGCTATTCCTCTTTAAGGTTTATTAGATAATGGGAAAGAGGAAAGTCCCTTCCCATTTTAGGAAAGATTTTCTTGTCAACACTGGCCCTCTTTCCTCTCTTTAAATCCATACCCTATGAGAAAGGCTTGGGGAACTAGAAAAGGAAGTCCCTAAGGATTTGGCATCCAGAGTCACTGAATGCTGGAAATGTGGAAAGTGAGGTCTGACTGTGCCATACCCTGTAGGGCTTGGGACAACAAAGAGCCATTGGGAAAGGTTGCCGCCTTTGAGGATTGGTTGCAAACACAAGATTAATGTATACAGCTACCTGCATGGCAAAGAAGATTATAATAATGGCTAAAACAAAGGAACAAGTTAGGAATAGAGAGGAGGGAAAAAGTACCGACGACCACTGCAATCTGGGAAGACTTCATGGGTGCAGAGGGGTAACATGTGACCTGAACTTTGAAATACAGCCAGGACTTGACAGGCGGTAATGAGCAAAACTTCCAGGCAGAGAGAGCAGCCACCTGAGCATAGTTCACGAGGTGGACATGTGCAGAACATATTTTATGAACATCAAAGAGACCAGTGAGGCTGGAGTATATAGTTCCTGAAAGAAGCACAGTAAGAAATAAGACCACAAAGATAGACTTGAGCTTGAAGTTGAGGAATTAAGACATTTTTCTGTATGCAATGGAAACCACTATTTTTGATTATGAAATGACTGTATCAGAACTATTGTATAGAAAGATACCACAATGTCATAATAATATTTAATCTTTATTGAATACCTACTGTATTCAAGAAACTATTTTAACTGATTTATATGAATTAATTCATTTCATTGTGATTTCAATCTATGAGGTAGGAACAATTATGGCTCACTTTACAGATGAGTAAAATGAGGCACAAATAGACTAGATGACCTGCTGAAGTCCAATCAATAGAACCAGGATTCAGATCTTGAATTTTGGCCCCAGAATCTATGCTCTTTTTTTTTTTTTTTTTTTTTTTTTTTTTTTTTTTGAGACAGAGTCTCACTCCGTTGCCCGGGCTAGAGTGAGTGCCATGGCGTCAGCCTAGCTCACAGCAACCTCAAACTCCTGGGCTCAGGCGATCCTTCTGCCTCAACCTCCCGAGTAGCTGGGACTACAGGCATGCACCACCATGCCCGGCTAATTTTTCTATATATATTTTTAGCTGTCCATATAATTTCTTTCTATTTTTAGTAGAGACGGGGTCTCGCTCTTGCTCAGGCTGATCTCGAACTCCTGAGCTCAAACAATCCGCCCGCCTCGGCCTCCCAGAGTGCTAGGATTACAGGCGTGAGCCACCACGCCCGGCCTTCTATGCTCTTAATACTTGAAACTCTCATATGAAAGAAGCAGGAAGCAGGTGACTCAGAAGCTATTTCATTATCTAGTGAGAAGTTCTGAGGGCTGAATGGGAACAGTGGGTTAGTAACAAAAAGGAGACAGATGTAATTGGCACAGTATTGGTGCTGTCCCCAATTTGCTGTGAGGTGGAAGATGGTGAAGGAGAGAAAAGGAGTCAGAGAAGACTTTGTGGCTTGGGATATGGACCACAAAAGGCAAAGCAAGTTTCATGGGGGAGGTGAAGAGTTCAGTTTTGGACATGTGGAACATAACACTCATGTGAAGCTATCCTGCAAGATGTCAGAAGTGTGGGCTGGAGAAAGTTTGCCACTACAGATGTCGAAACATTGTGGGGATCACTGAAGCCAGAGTAGGTCATGCCACCAAGGGAAGCATGGTTTTTTTGAAGTCTTCGGACATCAACTGTCAGCGATTATGATTATTCTTTTTCTAGTTACTTAAATTAAGATCTTTCTTATTCTAAATTTAAGTGTTTACAGCTACAAATTTCCCTCTTAGCACTGCTTTCACTGCATCTCAGAAGTTTTGATATGTTGTATTTCATTTTCATTTGTCTTAAGGTATTTTCTAATTTCCCTTGTTATTTCTTCTTTGGCCCATAAGTTGTTTAAGAGTGTTTTGTTTACTTTATACATTTTTGTGGATTTTCCAGTTTCCTTTTGCTATTGATTTCTAGCTTCATCTCATTGTGGTTGTTAGATACTTTGTGTGATTACAATGCTTTAAATTTGTTAAGACTTGTTTTGTGGCCTAATACATACTCTATTCTGGTGAATGTTCCATGTGTACTTGAGAAAATGTGTATTCTACCGGTATTGTGTAGAGTGTTCTATATATGTCTGTTAGGTCCAGTTGGTTTGTAGTGTTGTTCAAGTCCTCTATTTCCTTATTGATCTTGTACAGGTTGTTTCATTAATTATTGAAGGTGGGATATTGAAATCTTCTACTATTATTGTAGAGCTCTGTATTTCTTCCTTCAAACCTATCAATGTTTGCTTCATATATTTTGGTGCTCTGACATATGGTGCATATATGTTTATACTGGTTGTATCTTCTTGGTGAATTAACACTTTTATCAATATATAATATCCTTCTTTGTGTCTTCTAGAGTTTTGGATTTAAAGTATATTTGTCTGGCATTAATGTAGCCACCTCAGCTCTCTTTTGTGGCTATTTGTATGGAATATCTTTTACCATCATTTTTTCTTTCAATCTATGTGTGTCCTTAGATCTAATGTAAGTGTCTTGTAGGCAGCATATAATTGGATCATGCTTTTTAAAAAATCTTCTCTGCTAATCTGTGCCTTTTGTTTGGGTAGTTTAAACCATTTACATTTAAAATAGTAATAGGGAAGGCCTTTCTTATGCCATTTTGTTATTTGTTTTCTGTAGGTCTTACAGCTTTTTTGGTCCCTCGTTTCTTCCATTATTGTTATCCTTTGAGTTTAGTTGATTTTTTATAGCAATATATTTTGATTGATTGCCTTCTCATTTCCTTTTTTGTATATTCTATAGGTATTTTCTTTGTGGTTATCATGGGGATGACATATAACATCCTAAAATTATAACATTCTATTTTGAATTGGTACCAACTTAACTTCAACTGCATATAAAAATTATATTTCTTAACCCCCTTTATATTATTGAGGTCACAAATTATATCTTTATATATTGTTTATCTGTTAACATAGGTTGACAGCTATTTTATGCATTTGTCTTTTAAATTCTATAGAAAATAAAAGGTGGACTTATAAACTAAAATTATTAATAAATAAATACTGGCTTTTATGTTTGTCTATATATTTACCTTTACCAGAGATCTTTATATCTTCATATGGGTTTGAGTTACTTTATAGCATCATTTCCTTTCAACCTTTCCTTTCAAACATCTTTATGATGTTTCATACTCCATTAGGCTCTGTTCACTTTTCTTTATTCTTTCTTTTCTGCTCCACAGACTTGATAATTTCAAATGTTCTACCTTCAAGTTTACTGATATTTTCTTCTGTCTGTTCAAGTCTGCTGCTGAACCCCTCTAGGAGATTTTTCAATGCAGTTATTGTATTTTTTAGCTCCAGCACTTCCATTTGATTCATTTTATAATTTCTATCTCTTTGTTGATAAGTTTATTTTGTTCATATATGATTTTCCTGGTTTTCTTTTATTTTTTATCCATGTTTTTCTTTAGTTGTTTGAGCATATTTAAGACAGTTGTTTTAAAGTTTTTATCTTATATCTGATGCTTGTGTTTCTTTAGGGATGGTGTCTGCCACTTTATTTTCTTCCTTTGGATGGGCTGTGTTCTCCTGTTTCTTTGTGTGCCTTATAATGTTTTGTTGAAAATTGACAGTTTGAAGAAACAGCTACTTCTCCCAGTGCTTGCAGACTGGCTTTGTGCCAGGGATGTCCTTATCTAATTAGCCAGATGTGTTCTGAGCTAATTTTGCTTTTGTTTGGATCAGTCTGAGGAGAAAGCTTAAGGCCCTCTCAGGTCTTTTCTGAGCATGCATCTTGCCTGGGTGTGTGTGGCTTTTTGATCACTTCATATACAGAGCCGCGTTTATAGGTTTTAATTCCCCAGAGTCTCACCTCAGTTTCTCCTCAGGTCCTTAAATGGTCTGTTGTATGTCTCCACCTGTGATCTTTTGTCCAAGCATCTACATGTCTTAGTCTCCCTGCAGCTTTCTCAAGCAGTACCTGCTGCTTCTCTCTGCCTCAGATCTGAGTTAGGCGAAACAGAGACCAGACCTCGGGCAGCCCCCAAATAAATTAGCATATTACAAATAAGGCCACTCTGCTCCTTCTAGTTCAAGGAAGGGGGTTGGGAACTGCCACCTCCCTCTAGACCAAGATGATGCCATGCCAGGGAGAGGGGGATAAGGGTAAGTAAAAGTACCATGAAATTTTCTACCATTTTGAAATTGGCTTTTTCTTGTTTGGATGTTTTCTTGGTTGCTATAGACCTTTGACTGTTTTTCATAGCTCATATAAAGTTAATTTATCCAGTTTTGGTTATCTTTTGATGTCAGTGTGAGGGAACAAGGCTTGGTGGTCTCCAGTCTGCCACTTGCTGATGTCACTCTCCATTATCATTTTCATGACTCCTTCAGCATCCCCTGGCTTCTGGATATCTTTGACAGACCACAAGAATGGCAAACAAGAGGGTCAAAGGCTATGTCTCCTCTTATGTGTTATAACAGATGAATGTCTCCTATGAGCAGTATCTGTGTTGTTCAGGAGCAATAAGCTATGAAGAATGAGCATATGTATACAGAGGCCTTAGAAAGCTCTTCCAATGTCGATCATTATTCAAAATATCAAACACCTACATCCTGGTATAACCTTATCTTGGACTTTGATTTTGCCATGGTTGAGGTGGTTTTGCATTAGCTTCTGTAAGGGAAATGCAATGCAACGGAGGTGCCCAGCACCCCTGCATGTGATGTGCAACCATTCATTCTGACTCTTGTCCCTGAGGATTTCTTTTGGCTGAACAGCAAGCTCTCTGGGCTCTGCAACTAGAGAACATCTCTAACATAACATAAACGCTGGGCAGCTGCTGGGAGCTGGAGAGGGCTCAGGACTAACAGCTGTGTGAGGTTTAACCTTGGGGAAAAGCAACACCAAATCCCACCACCGTGGGCTGGTTTACATCTGGACTTAGTACAAATGAAGCATAATAACAATTAAACAGATATTCTTGGAGGCAAAGGAAATTAAAAAGGCATTTAATTTGGGGGTAAAGAGAGAGCGTAAAAAGAAGAAATTTTATGGATGACAGCAGAGAGAACCTTTTCTGAAACGGTTAGAGGTATAAACTATTATGAGTTGTGAGCTTTGTGAGAGTAGGGACTTTCACTTTTTTATGTGCTTCTGTACTGTTTAAGTGAATTTGTTTACCACAAACATGTCCTGCTTTTCTGACCCATCCCCCTAGAACACAGAAAGCCCTGTAGCTGTGCAAACGTGGCTATGTGAAAGGAAAGGCTCTGCTCTTCACCCAACCACAGACGCTGACCAGAGAGCCTGGGATGCTTGCTTCAGTTGGATTTGCAGTTATAAACATCTTGGCTAAAAGTTGTCCTGAGAAAGATTGTGAAAACTTGGGGCTTTCAAATCTAGGGAGAAGACTTTTGCAAGATCACTTGAAATTCCCTAGAAACTGCTTATAGCACTATAATAAAAGGAACAAAAAAATCCGTCTGAAAACATTAATCATAGGAGGTTGGCAAGGCAAAGACATTTGTGGCTGTGGATAATTGCAAGTAAATTTTGGTCGCCTTCCTTAAGCAACACCAGCTGTGGGTCTGCTTTCTCAAACCAAGAAAGACTGTACGAGAGGAGAGGGGAAGAAAGGCTCCCCCAAAACACTGTAAGTGTGTCTGGGTTAAGGCAGCTATATTCTATTATTTTCCTGTTCCTCAAATCACTATTGCAGGATGGGGCTCATGGTAGTGGCATAATAAATGTTTGCTCAACTAAATATTCCAATGACTGAAGTCTACTTGGATTAAGAAAATCAAAATTATGTTCAGTGTTCCTATTGCATTTGAATCCTGTGACTTTACTAAGTTCCTAGTGTGTTTAAAAATGGTGTCTAAGAGAAGCTGACCCAAAGGCTTGGGTTGTGCAGTAAACATGTATCCTTATGGCACAGCTTAGTGACAGAAAGCATGAGCTTTGGTGTCAGGTCTGAGTTTCTGCTTCCACCATTTACTAGCTGTTAGTGAGAAAACCGTTTAGCCTATTTCAAAAGCTTAGTTTCTTAAATTATAAAATGAATATAATAACTGTACCTAAACTGTGGGATTTGAGTGATTAAATGAAGGAATACTTATAGCATACCTAGCACAGTACTTTTCTCAGAGAAAGCAATCGATGTTGGTTACAGTTGGTCATCAGCATCCTCCTTCCCTTCCCTCACCATCTAGATCAGGGGTGGGTACACTGTGACACGCTGCTGGCTTTTGTACATACAGTTTTGCTGGAACACAGCCACGTCCATTTGTTTACGTATTTTCCGTGGCACTGTCGTGCTGCAGGGCTGACTTGAGTAGCTGTGACAGAGACTGTGTGGCCTTCAAAGCCTAAAATATTTACTGTCTGGCCCTTTACAGAAAACGTTTGCTGATCCCCACTCTAGAAGCAAGAAAATCGGGGGGTGTGTTTACACTTCAATGAAATAGTATGTTTTCCTCATAGAGTTTCAAAATATACTTGGAGGCAGAAATGAATATATGCTAAGAAAGAAAGGGGGGAATCTTTAAACTGGATTGAGTTTATTTTACCTAAAGAGAAAGAACAGTTAGAATCTTTTGGCTTAATAGAAAAGCCACAGAAGTGAGTAGAGAAATCCTAGTGAGTTAGAGGATAATTATTTCCAAGGATTTTTCAGTATGTCTTAAGTTATTTTATTAAAAGAGAAATTCCTGTTTCTGAGTCCAGACATATAATCTGGAGAGGGCCGCAATACATTTATAGCAGGGAGGTGTTTGCACATAATAACAGATATGGTATTTGTTCCCAGTAATTTTTGTTTTAAACTTGAGAGTTAACAGAGTCAAGGACATACATAGCACAGTGGAATTTCTAGTCTTTAATTCTAAAATTGTCTTTTTAGACTCATAACCAAGAAAACAATCTGAAAACTCACTTGAAGAAAGGAGTGACTATAGTTGATGACAACAGATTGGAAAGAGAATTAAAAAGGATAAAAAAATATAACACTTTAAAAGTTAGATTAAAAATTGCTCTGTTTGCTTTTGCTTTGTTGGTGTAAAAAAAAAAAAAAAAAGAAAACTGCTCTGGGCAGATCATCTGGGAAAGGGGAAGAAATGGGTGGGGGGGGGGCGGTGCTTGTCCAAGGAGAGGAGCTGGTGTGGCTCAACGTGGGGACCGGGCCAGGAGGGACCACAAGGACAGGGTTGGGGTGAGCATCAGGAAGCTGGCCAGCCCAAGGCCACGGCACCACCTTCACCTTTGATGAGGACACATCTCCTGGCCCCAGGGGCTGTGTTCGACTACCTTGTTGTTTCCCAGTGATCATCCAGGAGGAAGGATGGATGGCCACCCATGCCCTGAAACTCTGCTCATCTCTTTTCAAACTACCCCACGTGTTCCCTACTCTCAAGTGCTAAAGACGTGCAGAAACAGAGAGTGAGGTCAGGCCATGGTGTAGAAAGAACACTTCTGGGTGTCTGTTCTGGGACAGGGTAGGCATCCCAGACAGACTGGTGGGAAACCCCCGGCATGGCACACAGTAATGGTTAGGAAGTTGTTAAGCAATTGATATGCAGAAGTTCCCAAGGATCAAGTACTCCTCTTTCGTCTCTTGGCTTGTCCTAAGGCGTGCAACGGGTTCCCTGGGTAAAGCACTGAGGACATTGCTTGCCCAGCAGGTGTTCAATGCATGGTAGCTATTTGTATTAATCGGCATTCTCCAAAGAAACAGAAAGAAATAGGACAGATGTAGATACATAAGAGGGGCTTTATTATGGGAATCGGCTCACACAATTGTGGAGGCCGAGAAGTCCCACGATGTGCTGACTGTGAGCTGGGGAACCGGAGCTGGTGGTGTGATGTAGTCCAAGTCCGAAGGCCCGAAAGCCTGGAGCTCTGAAGTCCAAAGGCAGGAGAAGACGGGTGTCCCAGCTCCAGAGGAGAGGGAGAGCTCACTCCTCCTCTACCTTTTTGTCCTATCCTGGCCGCAGTGGATTGGACGCCACTCACACTGGTGAGGGTGGATCTTTTTCACCCGTTCTACTGATCCAAATGCCAACCTCTTCCAGAGACATTCACACAGACACACCCAGAAATACGTCTTCCCAGCTCTCCGGGCATCTCTCAGCCCAGTCAGGGTGACAAATAATTTAATCATTACACAATTATTATTTTCACTATTGAAACCAATCTGAAAACTTTGTTTTTTGCTGTTGAATTAAAAAATCCTATTTGTTTCTTTAAAACAAACCATGAAAAAGCACTTAGCCTGAAAAGTCAGCGTAGCTTTCAGATCCTCACCCCTAAGAAGTTCTCCTAGTTGGCCCTCTCCTTCACTGTGTGAGGAACTCCGCGTGTGGCAATTTGCAGGAATTAGTGCTCAGGACGACCCGACCCAACCGCCCTGCGAGCTAAACGTGCACTACCCTGATCTGCTTTTTGTTCATAATTCCTGAATGAGCAACCTAAAATTCCCCATGCAACAACTGCCCGCCCCCAGCCCTGCCTATCCCAGAATCACTGTGCTTGCTGTTTTGTACATTTGCAGAATAAAAGAAATGTAAATATTTAAATAACAATGTGTTTTTAAAGGCATAAAGGGGTTAGTTAGGTAAAACAACCCATCTCACATCATCTGCAGAAGAAATCTAGTCAGTTTTGGGGTTCATTGGGGGGCCAGAGGATATTCAATTTTATGAGAGGATTGAGTTTTTATTGAATTACGTCTTTATTCAAGGCACTTTGGTTCATCTACAAAAATGGGAAGTTTAAGTAGGTGATCTTTGGGCTAGTAAAATTTAAACCATGATGAGAATCCTGTGATGAATCAGTTCTTTTAACAAAGACTGCGGGGCTTGAGGGCTGCCAGATGTGGGGTGTCCCTGGAGGTGAGGATGGTGGTGTCTACCAAATAGCAAAGCAAGCGTGCTCAGGCCCTCGAGTGGCCCGAGGGCAAGGGGGTGAAGATTGGATTCTGGTTATGGTTTTTCCACTAGTAGTTAAGGCTCCCAAACTGCTCTGGACTTCAATTTTATCATCTGTAAAGAATAAGGGTATAAGACTATTGGTGATTCCAAAATACTGATCTCATGTCAAGATAGTGACTTAAAATTCCCCCAGGAAAGGTTGTTAAAAGTGCACGTTTCTAAGCATAAATCTGGAAACAACCTAACCAGCCATCTGTAAGGGAGTGGGTCAGTAAGTTATGGTATGTCCAACCATAAGTGCCCTTTAAACTAGATAGTCTACATGTGCTGGTACAGAATGAGCTCTAAGGAACGTCATTAATTGAAAAAAGGCAAGTGCAATGTTTATGGCAAAATTCCTCTTGGTTACCTAAAAATGCATATGTATATATATGCATTAGTCCATACACACACACACACACACACACGCGCGCGCGCGCGCACGCGCAAACACACACACACATATATATATGGGAGTGGTCCCCAACCTTTTGGCACCAGTTTTGTGGAAGGCAATTTTTCCACGGGCCAGGGGTGGGAGGGTGTGGTGTGGTGGGGGGTAGGGGGTTCGGAGTCCAGGCAGTGATGCACGGCATGTTTCCTAACAGGCCACAGACTGGTACCTGGTGCCAGGCCATCAGCTGGGAGTTGGGGACCGCAGATACATGGCACAGACTTGCTGTTAGTTTCATTTACCGAAGGCTATACATGAAACTGTTACCAGTGCTTATCTTTGTTTCGTCTAATAGCTCCATGGGCAGGGCTATATTTAAGGTCTTACTAATAACAATAATAATGTTAATAGTTCAGGGCTGATTCACCCCACCTGTTCTGATGTCTTCTTTCCTTTGTACCCCTCAACATTATCTACTAACGTTATAACAAGGAGGGGACCTGGGACTGCAGGAAGAACACCCAGTGGGCGGTAAGTCGACCTGAGTTTAAATCGTACACAGGGTGATCTCGTGCAAGTAACTTCCCTTCCCTGGATGGCAGTGTCCTCATCTCTAAATGTGATAACAGGACTAGCAATGAAATTTGGTGGTTAATATGCACACAGTGTTTATAATCTAGTTGGGGATACACAGGAAAACACACACATTCAAGCATAGAAAAATGAAGAAAGAGCATGGACTAACTCTCAGCAAATATTTTAAAGTACTCTCTTTGCTTGACACCACAGGGTATAGAGGAGGAATAACCTCTCTCCTTGAGAAATTTTATGGGAAACAAAACAAATTTGCATGAAGCAGCTAGAGAATAACGTAAAACCACATATGAACAACCTCGGATTACCCTCATTCTCAGGGAGCTCCCTGTAAAATATCCCTCACTTGAGACTCCAGAAAACCAGACTCGGCAATAAACGTGCAAGTCCTTTCATCATGTGCATTGATCTGCAAAAGGAAGGGTTCGACAAATACAAGTTCCTCTGCAGTGATAAAATCCTCTGATTCTACAATCTCTGAGAGCAGGTCCAAACTGAAGAATTTTTTTCCCTGAAACCAGATTCCTCCCTGTTAGTAGAGTCCCGTTTTCCAGTTTAGGACTCTGACAAGCCCATATGACTTCTGTGCACAAATTCCCCCAAGAGAGTGCCAAGGAGAAGGCCCCACTGTACGGCAGCCCCACTGTCTGGGCCAGAGACCCTCTCTCGGCTCCGCCCTGTCTGGGCGATGCAGTCGGAGAGGGACTGAGCCGGGGCAGCCAGGTGGCTGTCTGGCCTGCCTGGTCACAAAGGCCCCAGTGAGTGTGGGGACCAGCACATGACAGGGGCTCTGGGCAGGTCAGACTTGACGCCTAACTTGACCCCATTGGCGGCCAGAGTCTGATAAAGACATGATTGAGTTGGGGATTTCTTTCTGACAGCTTAATGGATAGCTCTAATTAGGGGCCTGCTCGGAGGGTGTGGAGATACATAGAATCCATTGTAGGGAGGCTAAATGCTATAAGGGTCAAGGTCAAAATGTGATATGAAAGAAACTCAAAGTCTTCCACTATGTAGGAGGAGAGAGTCTGCAGGCAGACTGGCGAGCGAGCATGGTGGAGCAGACTCGTTTCCTGTCGGTTCCTGCGACGTCAGGGGTGGGTCTTTGCCGTGGAGCTTCGATCCCTGTGGCTCCAGAGACGACACCATGAAGGTGGAACACAGAAGATGAACTTGGGAGGTTCTACGTGGAAGATCTCAGAAAGCACCTGACTTTCTTTTTGTCCCTTAAAACCTCTCCCTGGCTAATAGCAATAATGACAACCAACAATTACCAAAACACATACATAGACTTTTAATGTTAAATTAAGTCAGTATTTGTCAGATTTGTTTATGCTTCTTTGTCAGAATGATGATTAATGAAAGAGGCTTTCAGTCCAAGATGCTTTCTGGGACTTTTAAAAAGTCTTTTCTTAGACTCGAGAAGTCACAATGGTGCCAGCCGTAATAAGATCCAACCTACAGTGATCAAGAAGACTCTCGAGAGTAATGGCAGTAATGTTCTCGTTAAAGGAAAACAATAGCTCACAATTTGGACAGAAACCCAGGGAGCCAGCGAAACCCTGTCCATCAGGGGTTATAGGCTGGAAAGACTCTTATCCGGTCACAGTGCTAGTGAATTCATTTCCTGGTTAAGTTGGTAAAGTAGACATCTTGAAAGAAATTCATTAATCAAAGAATTAGGTAATCCCAGGGCTGGAAGGGACTTTGGAGGCCCTGGAGTCCAAAGCGTGAATTATTCCTCTAAAACTCTGCCAAGGGGCTGACCCTCCTCTGCTGTCCGGATTCTAGAGTGCAAGCACCTTCACACCACCTGTTCCAATTTGGGAAGCCATGAGTATTAAAAAACTCTTCCTAATTCAGTAGTCCCCCCTTATGTGTGGTTTCGCTTTCCATAGTTTCAGTTACCCACAGTCAACCATGGACTGAAAATATTAAATGGAAAATTCCAGAAATAAACAATTCGTAAGTTCTAAATTGCCTGCTGTACTGAGTAGTGTGATGAAATCTCACGCTGTCCTGCTCCATCCCATGCAGGATGTGAGTCATCCCTCTGTCCAGCGTCTCCATGCTGTCTACACTGACTGCACGTGAGTCACTTAGCAGCTTTCTGGGTTATCAGATCAACTGTCATGTTATCACGGTGTTTGTGTTCAAGTCACCCTTATTTTACTTCATCATGGCCCAAAGCACAGGAGCAGTGACGCTGGCCATTCAGATATGCCAAAGAGAAGCTGTAAAGCATTTCCTTTGAGTGAAAAGGTAAAAGTTCTCCATTTAATAAGGAAAGAAAACAAATAGCATCCTGAGGTTGCTAAGATCTATGTAAGAACAAATCTTCTACCCATAGAACTGTAAACAAGGAGAAAGAAACTCATGCTAATTTTGCTGTTGCATCCCAAACTTTGTCACAGGTATGTATGCATAGGAAAAACATAGCACATACAGGGTTCGGTACTATCTGTGGTTTCAGGCATCCACTGGGGGCCTTGGAGCATATCCCCTGAGGATAAGGGGGGACCCCTGTATTGAGCCAAAATCTGTTACTTTCTACATTTCACGGATTGGTCCCATTCTGCCCTGTGGGGTCACATGGAACATGGCCAAGTCCCTGTTACATATGTAACGAGGACTTGCTCCATAATTTACAGGGCCCACTGCAAAATGAAAAGGTAGGGCCCCTTGTTAAAAATTATTAAGAATGTCAAGATGGTAACATCAGGACATTAAACCAAGTGTGGAGCTTCTGTAAGTGCACGGCCCGGCCCTGAGTGGCTACACAGGTAAGCACACCCAAAACGTCAGCTCTGGAGAGAGCTCTTTGTTTTGTTTTGTTTCGCAATGACTGGACTTGGTACAGTGCAAACAGGAAGGAACTTTATTGTTCCTTCACTTTGTGTAAAACTCTTTTTTAAATTCCTTCTTCTTTCCTGAAGATCCCGTGGAATATTCTGGTCTTTTTCAGATATTAAAAGTTCAGGGCAGTCCCAAACTCCCTTTCAATCGCTACTGTTGCCTTCCCCTGCCAGGGCCGGTTGAGGCCAAGAACCCTGCAGAGATCTGCTTCTCCTCTCTGTCCCCTGCTGGTCCAGGCCTCCTTCCTGCTCCTTGGGGGCTGGCAAGGGGGAGCAGGAGAAGGGCGGTGGGGAAAGGTCTTCCTTGCTGGGCAGGTGCGCTCCCAGTGCAGCACCCAGTGCTGCCTCCTTCTCTCCTGGGCACTTCCCTGGTTCCTCTGAGCTCCTGCTGCTGGGGACTCTCCACTGCGATTTTCTGGTGTGGGTGCGGCCTGCCTTAGCTGGATGTTGATGACATTCTCCCAGCCCATGGCTGGGCGCTCACCACAGTATCCTCCTGCTGGGGTCACCTGCCCTGCGCTCCCCACTTCTGGTGGTCTGCTGGGATAGAGAGTTTTCAAACTGCTTCATGCAGGTCTCTTCCTCAGGGTTCACACGTGGACCCTGGGGCACACGTATTCTTGTCCTACCTTTGGTTCAGCTCCCTTCATTCTGCCAGCATGGGCCCCGGAGCAGAGACTCTCTCCTTCAGACTTCTTCCGAGGGTCAGCCAGATAGCGGTTCCAGAATCTGCCCCAATTCCAGGGGGCATAAGCAAACCAGTTGGGAGGTTCTGTGCCATGCATCTCGGTGGCCCTGAGTACTGGAGGATTAGGGGGGCACTTCGTCACATGGCTCTCTTTCTAGAGAGGCCTCGCTGTTTGTGGCTCCCTCCTGATGGGCAGTTAGTCTTTTCTCACATCGTCTGGAAGTGGGTGACAGGCTAATGCAAGTAGAACAAATTCTTGGCCTGGCACCTTTCTCTAACTTTGGGGGTAGTTGACAACTATTGTGCTGAGTGTTAGGGCTTCAGCAGACACTGAGACAACGAGAGAAGTCCCACTCGAACACCCTGTTACACAAGCAAAGGACTGCGAGACACTGGAGGATAATTGCTGCTGTGGACTCAGTGTCTGCATCCTCCCCGAGCTCAGTGTTGAACTTCTAATCTCCAACGTGACTATATTTGGAGACAGGGCTTTTATAGAGGTAGCTAAGATTAAATGAGGTCACAATGGTGGGGCCTGATATGATAGAATTGGTGTCCTTGTAAGAAGAAATACGAGAGCTCTCTCTTGCTTTCTCTCCACCACATGAGGACACAGAGAGTCATCTGCAAGCCAGGAAGAGGGGCTTCGCCAGAACCAAACTGGCCAGCACCTTGATCTTAGACTTCCCGACCTCTAGAATTGTGAGAAAATAAATTTCTTTTGTTAAAGTCAGCTGGTCTATGGTATTTCCTTAGTCAGCCTGAGCTGACTAAGACAACTATTCTGCCCCTTCCTGAGTAGTGCTGCCTTTTTATATTCGGACGCCTTCCATTCCTTTGGCCTTTCCCAGCAGACCAAGGTGTGTTTGCTCACCTCCGGAATGGGCTCCGGTCTGCTGCATGTTGAACCAGCCTCCCCCAGGGACTGTGCTGGAGCAGAAGTGAAAATGGTGTTGAGTCACCTCACTCTTGAAAACCTCTTCAAGTGTGCATGAAATATACAATATGAGATGAAGAGGATGAAGATGGGCTGGGTGCGTAAACACGTAACCAGGCTTACTCTCATCAGCATGATTCAGACGGGGGTTTTTCTCTTTTGCTGAGGCTGTATGGTGGAGTCTGGGAAAGCTAAGTGCACTTTCGCTGCAGTGCCACTGAATCCAACTGGAAGAGTGATGCCCAGATCCGAGCGTGCTACCCCAGGGTGGTCTCCCGGGTGGAGGGGACAGGACTCTCAGCCGCTGGATGCAGAGGCTGTAGCTCTGGAAATGCTTCCTGTAGGTGCAGGGATGCTGGTGGCCTAGATCCATCCTGCTGTCTCATTCATTCTTTCATTTTCTCTGTTATCCTCGATGTATGTTTTTAAAATGCAGGCACGGAACCCATACTTACAGCCCTTTAATTGTCTTTTCTTCAGATTCCGCTCTTCGTTCCAACATTCACTGATGTATTAAAAAGTATGTATTGATCTCCAGTATCTCCTCCCATAATGCTTACCAATTACAAAGGGAAAACAGTCAACTTTATAGCAGAGAAACCCAACAGACATCACCTTAACTGAGTGACCACTGTGGACATCCCAGTGACAAGGTGCAGTGACATCGTGTACCACCTGATGTGATGCACTGAGAGGGACATAGTGTCACTCTGTGGTGTTCTTGCCCCAAAGGCAACGTTAAGAAAACACCAGACACACACCCAAAGAGAGGAACACTCTATGACATAACCGATCTGTCCTCTTCAAAAGTGTCAATGTCATTAAGGACAAAAAGACTGAGGACATCCCTCACAGACTGGAGGAGACTAAGGAGACACGATGACTAAATGCAGTGGGGGATCCAGGACAAGAAAAAGGCCACTAGTGGGAAAATTGGCAAAATGCAAAATGTCTATAGACTAGCCAGGAGTATTATGCCAATGATAATATCACAATCATTTTACTAGGGTTTATAAGATGTTAACATGAGAGAAAGCTGGGAAAGGATTTTTGCAACTTTTCTTCCAGTCTATCATTGCTTCAAACTAAAAGTTTGAAAAACATGTTTACTGAGTCCCTCTTCCATGCTGTTCTCTGTGCTGGGGGAGAGCAGAGAACAAGAACAGCCCCTGCCCTCAGGGTTTACAGTGCGGGCGGCAGAGTCCGGCCAAGCTCGTGCTCCTTGTCACGACAGAGCATGTAAGGGGGCCCCCGCCCCGTCCCGAGGGCCAGCGGAACCTGGAAGTAACAGGTACTTGGAATCCCGAACACTGGGCAGGAGTCATCCCAGTAGAGGAAGGCGGCTCGGGAGAGGCCTTGGGGAGTTTTCAGGCGGAGGGACAAACTGCACGAAGGCAGAGCCCTTTGGGCACTTAAGTCCTCGCCACAGGGCGGGGTGGGAGGGGTGCATGTCGCAGCTGTGAGCCCTGAGGGGAGCAGGAAGCAGGAGCCAGCCCATGAAAGACCTCCGGAGGCCTGCTGAGGAGCCGGGAACGGGAGGCCACTGAAGGGTTTGGAAGATTTCTGATGCGGTCCCAGCAGGCTGGCTGCTGAGTGGCTCAGTCACTAGAGCCTCTGGTCAATGGCTAGTCTCTGATTCTCGTCCGAGGGTCAGAGTGGCTACCGAGGTCATTAGAACGAGAGGACAGTGGCCTGGGTGGGCGTAGGAACTGGTGAAGGAGCCAGTCAGTGTCTTTGGATCCCACTTCTGTCCTGCGAGAGGAGAGGAATTAATGTGAGTGCCTTCCGGGAGCAGAGCTCTGCGCGGGACACTGTCCTCTCGGCATTCGTTTATGTGCCCATCGACACCAGATGCGAGAGGAACAGGCAGCCTCCTTTTATTCGCACATAACTGAGGATCTATAAACTTTGGTGGTTGATCCTCCACCACAGACGAGTAAACGACAGGACTGAGACCCGAGCCCAGGTCCGTGTGGCTCCAAGGCTCGTCCTCTCTGACTGTGAAGCACATATAACCTGATACCACACCCGCCAGCCTCGCGCCGTGGCCAGCGGCCATGCGTGAGGTTTACAACCCAGAGCAACTGGTCCCTGGCGGCTCCTCTTCAGGTCAGGCAGACTGAGCACGCAGAGCAGGAAGCCACGGTTCCTTGGGGACTGCTGCGCGGGCCCGGCCGGCGCTGGGCACACATGGTCCCTTGTGGGGAGTCCTCCGGGATCCCTCGCGGTGGCCCCGTCAGAGCCCTGCCTGGGCCTTCGCGGCACCCCAGGCTTCCCGATGAGTTGCGTTCTGCAAGTCTGCTCTGTTCCTGTCACGCAGTGTTCCAGGTAGGGATTTACGGAATGATTTTAAACTGTTTCTCATCCAGATTCGTGGCACAGTTATTCTCTCACATGCTCAGCTGCGCTTCATGTTCAACTCAGATCCAGGTTCAAAGTATTTCATAAGATGGTCTGAGATTATAAACCAAAGAGACCAGAAAGGCAGGAACATTCAAAACAAATTACTCCTCAATTTATACAATTTCAGGGCTAAGGCTGCAAATGCAATTTCACGGTGCCTCTCCTCTCTGCTCGGGTCACCGTGAGATCTTCTTGGTTTTCTTAAGGGAGGTTCTGGATGTTTACCCTGAAGCCCTCTCTCTTTGAGTTCTTATGTCTTAGAAACCTCTTTCCCTCGACTATTTAATCTTCCTTCCAGGCCACACCGTTTTCCTTACGTTTTCATTGCCGACACGTCTGTAGGTCTGTAGCTGTATCTTCATAAAGGTGCCCCACGTGGCTCCCTCCTCTCCACCTTTCAGTGACTCTCAGAAAGGAACACACTTGTCATGGAGCAACTGAAGGCCAAGTTCAGGGAAACCACGCAGCTCCCAGAACACACAGTAGATACAGTTGCCAGTAATCTGGGTTCTATCAACCACAGCAATAAATTATCACCAATTTTGTCTTCCTGAGATGCTGGGACCTTGTCCTCCTTCAGGTCCAACTGCAAACAAAAAGTATTAATAATAATAAAGCCTCTGCTTGAGTTCTTTTGGGAGGAGGCCACCTATAAAGAGAACACCCCAGAGAACATTTTAATCCCCACAATTGAAGTATTTGTCATTTCGAAATACAGCCATTTTTATGTTGCCTGGTACCTTGAGGTGTTTGAGCAAGACCTCAATGCTAGGGTGATTGTTACGAGTTCTTAGGCCAGTAACCTGGATGAACAGCAAAATAAGATTTTATACAGTCTGGGCAGGTCCTGGGCAACTGGAGAAATTTGGTTTAACCCAAAGGAATAAATTTTGAATGGTGGAAACGTCAGGTACCATATTAGCATCAGGTAAAAAATTTAGTGTGGGAGGCTCCTGACTTCCAAGAATTGCTGTTTCTTCTCCATGTGATACTGACCTTCAGAATTTTCTACCATATCCATGTAGTTTGGTACAGATGGGGATATCTCAAGTAACTTTTGATATTTAGGAGTGAATGAAATACGGTTTCCTCAAACTTCCTTTGCTCCTTTGTTTATTCATTCATATAATCAGCAAGCATTTGTTTACCGGGGTACCAGAGATTCAGATATAAGTAAGATAAGATCACCAGCTTTAAGGAATTTATACTCTTATCAGAGAGAAACACATTTTTGCAATAAGCAAATGGAGTACAATCATTAAGGGCTATTGTTGTTACGTAAAAGGTGCCATGGGAACAGAGACAAGCGCATGTTCTGCTTGAGGGATCACGGAAGGGTTATGTTTGAAGCAGCAGTTTGACACCTTCCCCAAGAGGTGAGGTGAGAGAGGTGGCGTGGGAGGAGGGTGTTTCCAGCAGAGGTAGGGTGAACAACCATCCTGGTTTGCCTGGGACTGAGGGGTTTCCAGGGATCCAAGACTGTCACTGTTAAAACCAAAACAGTCCCAAGCAAACAGGATGGGCAGCATCACCCTAGCGAGGGGGAAATACATGCCATGCATGACAGTGGTCTGGCCCTCACCATTTCAGTAGTAATGGTCTGTTCTTTATGGTCAGTACTCCCTTTCTTATTAGGTACCTTTTCTTCTGGCCTAGCAAGAATTTTGCTTATTATAAGCTATTTATAGTGTGAGCTTCAAGATCTGCCTTCTATAACAAATCACCCCTCATTTGCTCTTCCAAACAAATGCAATGCGTTGGTGAGTCATCGAGCAGAAATCAAGGGTTGAGATCTGTTATTACCTCTCGCTCTTGCCTCCCTTTCTCTCTTGCTCATGCCTCTCTCTTCCTTCTTCTGATGTCCTCCTCCTTCCTGGTCTCGGTCTCTTTCTTCAGCACAAAGTACCTGCAAACTCATGCTGAGGAAGCAGCAGAGGCACCAAGCTGATCCAGAGACTGCTCCTCGGTCACGGAAGCAGAGATGCAGGAACTGTCCAACCAGGCATCACACAGATGCATCTAGAATCTCCAGAGGGAGATATCTAGCAGTATGATAATACTGACAATACTTTCATTTCTTCAGAAGCACCCAAGAGCTCCGCCTACATGGCCAGCCTGTGTAGTGAGGAGGTGTGACTACGTCCAGCTGGGCAGTGTATTTTCAAAGCCATCAGGACACAAGAATTCTATTCGCTTATAGTGTTTGGCTCCTTTGCAGAGTCTCCACCCCTTCCTCTTAGTGAACTCCCATGTTGGTGAAAATACATCTCTGCCTTCCCTCCTTTAAAAACTAAATATGAGGCTAGAAAGACTAGAACTAGAAGGTCTCCCAGTCCCAATCTCCCATTTTCACATTTACAAAATCATGTCTATGTATTTACCGGTCTCTGCACCTATCAAACAGCCACAGGAACACGAGGGCTTTGGGCAGATGAGGAGCCGAGTGCACAGAGGCTTAACAGTTGCGTGCCAAATGGTGCCGACTAAAGGTGGCGGAGCTGGGGTTTGGCCATGGGGGCCTCTGACATGAATCACAGAACTGCCTTCCTGATTGCTCAGTGTGCAATGAGAAAGAACCAAACCAAAGACCAAGGATTCCAACTCTCCAACAAGCAAAACCATGATCTGGGAGGGTGCTGGCAAGGGTGCACTTTCTCCCCAGTACCTTTTATAACCATCTCTCCATGATCCCGGTGCCCTCTTGATCTCTCTTGGCCCCCAAGAGCCCAAAGCCATGGTGCCCTTACAAAGCTTCTGCTTTGCAGGAAACAGCTGCTATTCCCACTTTCCTACTCCTTACTTTCGCTCAGCAAGACTTGGGGGAGAGAGTGCAAGTAGCTGAAAGTGAGGGCCTCCAGCACCGCACATGCCCAGTTCCACTCCTGGCTCTGTCACTTACTAGCCAAGTGACTTGGGCCAATCATTTACTATCTCGGCGCCTGTTCCTTTATCTGTGAAACTGATAGCACGGACTACCTCAAATGATTGTTGTGCAGTTCGGCTGGGGTGAGACTGGGGACACAGGGGTCCTCTGCTCATGATAGTTGCTCAGGGACTCAGGCTGACCAAGCAGCACCCCCTCAAAGGCTGCCAGTTGGCCGTGCCAAGAGGAAAGGAGGGCTCCAAAGGGCATCTCAGAAGCTCTTTAAGTGGGTAGCAGGTTTGCTTATGTCTGATTGGCTGGAGTTGGTCACCTGGTGTCACCCACCCAGGAAGGGTGTGGGCAGTACAGTTTGCATGGTTGCCAGGAGGGCAGGAAGCCGGGGACATCTGGCAGTGGGTACAGTGTGTAAAGTCCCTAGCACAGTGAGTGGCATGCTCTTTGTACTTATGCCACCCTAGCTGTATTTTAGTTATCTGTATCTGCTATCTATATAATGTGCATGCATTGTTTTAGTATATTCAAGTGTTAATTGCTGAAGATTAATTGATGTATAATATCTTCTCTTTCAGAAGTGCCTACAGCTTAGTAGAAAATTCTTGGATACATCCTATTAAGACTCAAGGAATAAATTGCAATCAGTAACTCAGGGAGCAAAAAGATTTGGAAGGTTTCATGAAGAAGGTAGGATCTGAAGTGGACCTGGATGCTGGGGTAGCATCTCAGTAACAAGCAGTCAGGGAGGACTTTCAACACGTGGTACAGAGCACCTGAGTGCTTTGAGCATGTGAATTTATTTATTTTCCAATTTGTTTATTTAGTCATTTACTCGTTCATCAAATGTTTACTGAATATGCTGATATGTGCTAGGCACTGGGGATATTATCATGGAAGAAAGCAAAGATGTTTGCCTTTATGGAGCTTGCATTTTAGGAGAAGACACTAAACCAAAAAAATGAATAAATACACAAGTAATAGTATGGGTGGTGATAACTGTTACCAGTGCATAAAGCAGAGTAAGGGGTAGACGTGCTGGGCTGCAAAGAGGGGGAGGGCATTGCTATTTTATTTGGGGTGGTCAGAAATGCAATTGAAGGAGTAGGCTCTGTGCAAATCTAAGAGAGGAACATTCCAGACAGAGGGCCCAGCAAGGGCCATGGCTCTGAGGGTAGAGCCTTCTGGGCCTATGTGAAGAAAGAGTGGAATGGTGGAAAGAAGAGTAACTGGGGTCTGGGCTACCAGGGTTTTAGTCCTGGCTTTGCTGCCGATTTGCTGCAGTGCTTGGAGCCAGCGATGTAGCAAAGTGGTTACGGGGATCAGCTGGGAGCTGGGCTGCCTGGTTTGAATTCCAGCTCTGACCTTTACGAACTGGGTGGGTCTGAGCTTCATTTTCTCCATCTGTAGATGGGTGGTGGGGGAAGCTCGTACTTTGTGCCACCTTTGGGAGGATGAAATGAGTTAATCTACACAGAGCACTGAAACTCGCTGTGAGCCCCCCTTGATGTTAGCTATTAGGGCAAGTTGCTTCCCCTCTCTGGGATTTAGTACCATCATCCACCGATTGTGAGCTTTGGAGAGATAGCTCTTTAGGCCCTCTCAACTCAGAGATTCTCCAGGAAATCTGAGGCTAATTTGCACGTTATTGCCAGGACATTTGCATATTATTTGTTCTCAGGAACTGCTGTGGTTTTTTTTTTGGGGGGGGTCTGCCCCATCATGGTCCTCTTGTTGACTTAGCTTCTGCACAGTGAAGTCAGGAATGGGGTCCTTCATTTGTCTTTGCTGGACTCCCACTTCCCTCTGCCTCACCAGTGGGCTTTATTCCTGGAACTTTGTGCGCCACTTCAGCACACTTTGTTGATTAAAAACATTCTCTCTACAAACTTCACACTGACAAGGGGTCTCTGCAGCAGAAACTTTAAAACATGAAACTGCCAGCTGCTTTCTGTTTGGAGGTCAAGCATCTGGGAAAGATGCCATTTTAACTATGGGTACACTGAGTCATAGTGTACACTCAGATGGCCCTCCCTGCAACATTGTCACAGGTCGGCAAAGCCTCTTACTGCTGTAGGCACGGAGCCCTGGTCACTAACCTTGTAAAGTAGTGCATGTGACAACCCTCCTATCCTGTGGTCTAAATGTTTGTGTCCCCCCACAATTCATATGTTGAAACCTAACCCCCAAGGTGATGGTATTAGGAGGTGGAGTATTAGGAGGTGATTAGGTCGTGGGTGGAGCCCTCATGGGTAGGATTAGTGCCCTTATAAAAGAGGCCCAAGGAAGTTTGTCCCTTCTGCTACGTGAGGTCACAGTGAGAAGACAGCTATGTGATGAGGAAATGGCCCTCACCAGACACTGGGCCTGCTGGCACCTTGGTCTTGGACTTTCAGCCTCTGAACTGTGAGAAACGAATGCCAATCGTTTATCAGCCATCAGGTCTCCGACATTCCGTTATAGCAGCTCAAACGGATGCAGACGGTCCTCTCCAGAACTCAGGGCATACTGGGCGTTCCATCACTACCACTTGGTGCTCACATCGGGATGGTGGGGGGTTTAGAATGAACACAAGGAACAGCCACCCCTGTCTGTCCTCTCTGTGAACAATGGCATCCTGCGTGTGACGTGGACCCTATCTTTAGACCTTGTAGATCACATGGTGCAGCGGTCTCACAGAATGAGTGAATGAGCCGGGTCCAGGGGATGCTGGATTTCCCTTCCCAGATGGGCAGTAAACTCTGTCAGGCTCCAGAGAGCCTGTGGTCAGGTGAGGCGGCCCAGTCGGGGTGCCAGCGCCACCTCTCACTAATCAGGTAGCCTCGGGCAAGGCACCTAAGCTCTCTGGGGGCCTGCACCTTTGTTTCAATGAATAGATGACAATATATGCCTTTATAAACTGGTGACTACTTATCCCACATAAAGACTATATATATTTGTCAACCAAATATATACAGTTGTATATATTTGCAACTGTATAAAGACTGTATGTATATATTTGCAACCAAATAAATATATGGTTGCTCTTCGATTTTAGAACTTAACAAGTCAATATCATAAGAAGGCAGGGAAGAAAGAGGAGAAACAGTGCCTGGTGATGGTGCCGAGTCTAGGGAAACCTGGCCAAGGATGGGCCTGGCTGCAAAGCCCCTTCCAGGGCTCCTCACCCCTGGGGGTTACTCATTTGGCCCCACAGGAGCACGGATTTGTGTACCTGTAAATGAATACGTGTGTCAGGGACACCATTGCTCATCGCACTTCTGCAAAGCGTGCGGCCCACAAGCCCTGCAGAGCCTAAGAACTCTGGTTCCGCGCCCAGAGCCTTTCCGCCGAGTGGGGTGGCTCTTTTCTCTCCCGGAGCGTGGCTGTGCTTCCCAGGGCAGGTGGCGAGGTGTGGCTGGGACAGGGCAGCATCTTTTCCGGGCATGACCCTCCTCGCTCGGGTACGCTGCGTCCCCAGCCCCGCGCGCACCGCCGCGCCCTTCTCGATGGCTAAAGCAACAGCGCCACCTGCCGGCCCCGCGGCCGCCGGGGATGGCCTGAGCTGGGAGATCTCGGGCGCCCTCTTGTGGAACTTCAGAAGATGAGCCGCAGCTGACCATGATGCCCCTGGGCACTTGCACCTCTGAGGTTTGAGTGACTCTGTGCGCCTGTGCAGGGAAACCAAGCCTAGAAAGCAAGGGTTTATAAGAATTTAGGTGCAGGGGATCAGAAGCATATGAAATCATAAATTCCTTAGACATGTCATGCTCCCTGGAGACAAAATGTCCAGAAAAGCAGCAAATACAGCAGTGAAAATGGTGATAAGTGGTGAGGGAAGAATGCGGAGAATTGTGGAAAGGAAGTGGGGAGGAGAAAGAAGTGGAGGGACAGGAAAGGGGATGTTATGCTGACCCACACGCCCCCCTCCAGGGCTGAAGTCACTAACAAGGCAGTTTAAGAAGAACAGGCTGGAGCATAGAACAGCCCTTCTCCAGAAGGAGTTCCACGGCATTTCCATGTCCCCTTGCTCGAACCATTCAAGAACATACTCTGCCCCTGAATCTTCACTCTGCTCTGTCGTGTTATTGGCAATCATTAGATGTCCCTGGCTGGGGCTCAGCCTTGGCTCCTGTGTCAGCCACATAAGAATCTGTCTTGGGAATGTGAGCTGAACTTGAAATACACTTCCCTGCAAGGATTACTTTGTTTTGGGACAAGTCTCATACCAATCTGTCCTGCTAAGGAATTACTGCTGTTAAACTATCGGTTTCATTGCTGTCAAACACAATCTTACTCGGAGAGCGATAAAGGCCGTCAACCCCAAAAGTCAACTGGGAGAGAAGGCTTTTGACTGGGTAGGACTTTCCTGGAATTTTCTGGAGAATTAAAAAAAAAAAAAAAAAGAGGAACATCTGGAATGACTGTTGTCTGATTAACGCCAACACCCACGGCACAGCTGAGCCATTCCCAGTGGTGCTCTGAGTGGGGTCGAGTCCACCTGCAGTGACCCCATCTGCATTTCCCAGTTGCTTGGGGAGAAGACCAAGTGAAGACAGGGCCACAACTGCAGCTTAGCTTTGAGCAGATGCTTGGATTTCCTCTCCACTGCAAATGCAGACAGTACTGCAGGGTTCTGCCTAACACACAAAGGACGGGAAGAATGAAGTAATGCTCCCAATGTTTGTGCACATCTAAGCTACTGAGGGACGCTTGACCAAAGCAGTACAGATGCTTTCTTTTCAGTAATGCCTCTCAAAACACTGGAGCATGAAGGGTGGCATTTTATGCTACTGGCCTATTCTCTTGGTTCTTTTGCTTTTGATCACAATAAAAATTATTCTTATGCAAAACCCATAGAAAATTGGTAACTTGGAATCTTGCCAGAGAAATTGTCACATCAGACCATGCTCTAGGAATAACTATCAAAAGTGAAAAAATATCAAGTTTCCAAATGTCTATTTCTACCCATTTTCCCTCACTGGGGCTCAGTTCCCTACTCTGTACAATTGGGGAGTTGACCAGCTTTCAAGGACCTTTACAGATTGAATGTTCTTTGGTTCTTTGGAAGGAAGCCTTACATCATTCCATGATTGGCTCCATGCACATCATCATAAGCGTGGTCCTCGTTTTGCTGAACAATGTTCATTCATTCACTTATCCATTCATTGAACAAATAGTGAGTGCCTACAATACTCTAATCGCTGCTCTACACAGAGCTGTAGGACAAACTATGAATAAGGCAAAGTCTTGGTCCTCTTGGGCTTGCATTCTTATGGTGATCACAAAGAATCAAAAATTAAAAGTATATATGTATATATATATATAAGTGAAATGAACCAGCACAGAAAGACAAATACTGCATGATCTCACTTATATGTGAAATCTAAAAAAGTTGAACTTGTAGAAACAGAGAGCAAAGCAGTGGTTCATGGAGGCTGAGGGGTTGGGGGCATGTTCGTCAAAGGACACAAAATTTTAGTTAGACAAGAGGAGTAAGTTCAAAACATCTAATGTACAACATGGTGGCTACAGTTAATAATAATATATTGTATATTTGAAAATAGCTCAGAGAGTAGATTTTGAGGGGTCTCACCACAAGAAATGTGGTATGTCAGGTAATCCATGTGTTAAATAGCTTGATTTAGCTATTCCACAATGTATACAAGTATCAAAATGTCATGTTGTACCCCATGAATAGAGATAATTTTTACTTGTCAATTAAAAAAATTTAAATATACAGCATAATGTGATGGAGTATAATGTCATACAAATCAATTAGTAGTAAGTGCTATGAAGAAAAATCAGACAGGATAGGGATTATGGGATAAGGCATGCTATTTTTCAGACAAGGTGGTCAGGAAAGTCATCTCCGGGAAGGTGGCATGTTTGTGCAGAGACAACGGAGTAGGGGACGGGCCGTGGGGGTGTCCAGGGAAGATCACGCGGGGCAGAGGCACGTGCCTGGCGCGGAAGGACACTGGGAGAGTGGAGAACGGGGCTGCAGCCCTGGGTGAGAAACCTGGAGGGTTAGCACAGCGCAGCAGCGTTCCTAAGAGTCGGTGTTGTGAGCAAGGCTCGTTGCTGGGCACTGGGAGCACCAGAGATAAAACACCGTCTGCGCTGGAGGACGCTTCTGAGGGACACACGCGAATCCGCACGACAGGTGCCCCCGTGGTGGAGGGAGGCGCTTGCCAAGCGTCAGTGCACGGTGCAGGTGCTGGCTGTGAAGGACCCCGGAGAGGGGCTGGGGCACTCGGAGACGCCTGGCCCAACAGGGGAGTTTGAGCTGGGCCTGGAGGAAAGGGCCCGGCAGACAGAGGCAGACTGTTCTGACAAGGACGATGAGCAGGGGGACACGGCCGAGTGGGCGTGGCCTCATTGGCAGTGTCGTGGCTGGAACAAAAGCGCCTCAGCAGAGCAATGGGAAGCAAGGGGTGTGAAGAGGTTGAACAAGGAGGAAGGAGCCGGCCAGACCCCTTGTGCTAAGGCTGAATAAGAAGGCGCTTCTCTGACTCCAAATGCTTCATGATCAGGTGGTCAGGGCTCTGATGCTATTACTCTGGGAGAGGGGTAGGAGTTTCCCCTGAGGCCTCCTCTCTCCGAGTGCTGAAAGGGATGTTTACCTCATATGCCACCAGGCCCCACCTGCCCTGGGTAAGACAATCCTGCCCCCAGGGGCCAGCTAAGGAACGATGGCGGCTCCTCATCATTTGCAGAGACAACAGAGTAGGGGAGTGGGCCGTGCGGGGCCCAGGAGACCCAGGCCCAGTCCTTCCTCCTGTGAATGGCTGCTCTCTGCACTCCGCAGGCCCTCCCAGTGCTCAAGGGCCTTGTGACTAGGCGTCACCTTTCTGAAAACCAACATGACTTGTCCAGAAATGAGCCTGTCTCCATCCCAGCCTGTCTTCCTGCCTCTGCTCCTGAGCATGCAGATGTGTAAGACCCCCGTGTACTGGAGCACGGTTGGAGCCTGGGGCATCAGGCCATCTGTCCACTGAGAACTGTGGATGTGGGATGCTCCCAGGGCTGGACTCCGAGCCCTGCCTGCCAGCAGCACACTGGTGCCTGCCTGCTGCCACCATCTATGAGATAATGTCTCTCCATTTTGGGACTGTGACATAGTTACATCAGACCTCAATGGCCAGTGCTCACATTCCAGGCCTGAGACCAGTGTGACAGCAGAGAAACCTGAGCCGCGAGGGACATTCTCAGGCTCAAAAATCACAAACCCGACAGGGAAAGGAATTTGATCAGAAAACGACACCATTTGGGTTATTTTAATGCCTGGATTTGAGCTGCCCTTTAAGCAGAGCCCCTTCTGTCGCAGGACTTTAGTAACAAGTGACCCTGGCAGATGACTTTCACTTGTTTTTAAGTGTAGAACAAGGTCATGTTTGGCTCAGGCACACCAACGTGGAGTACAGACTTTGGGCGACAGGGTAAGCCCCGGCTCTGGCCCGTTTTTCCACGCGCACAGTGTGCAGGCCGACAGGGCAGAGGCCCGGTGCTGAGGCTTTGCAGCCAATGACCTGGTGTGAGTGCAGAGAGAGGTTCCTCCTCTCCTGCACGTATGACTCCTGAAACTTCTACCCTAAGAGGTAGGGACAATTGTTAACCACTCTGAGAGGTCACCATCAGTCCATCAGTCAACTCATGAATCAAGAAACATTTGAGTATCTACTATTACCGAGCATTTTGTTATATGCAGTGGAGATTACAAACCAACAGACGACATAGTCTGTATTCTCAAAAATTACATAATGAAGTTGCAAAAAACAGGATTTGTACCCAGAGAACTATAAACAAATGCTCAAATATTCGAATGTTCTGGCACTGATAACAATTCTAGTGGACAAGAAATAGCATGAAAAAAGCCCTGGAGGTAGCAATAAACATGCGACCATTATTATAACGAATTACTCTAAGCCTTTTATCCCAAAGATTGTAAGTTAGAAGACCGTTTCCCCAGAAGAGTGGGAGAGTCTGCCTTCAGGCTGTCAGTAATATTAGATGAGAGTGCTTGGTTTATAAATTTTAAAAACTTAAGAGGGTCAACACCCTTCCCAGAGCAAGCGGGTGCGGCATGGTGTACCGGCGGAGGACTGAGTGGAGTGCTGGGAGCCCTTAGTTCTAGACCTGCTGAACACGGAGACTTTGGATGAGTTTTTCACTGAAATGCTGAGAACTTTAGGTTCCCATCTGTATATTAAGAATATTATGGTTTAGGGCAGCAGAACGTCACTGAGCTAGGAAGCCAGAAGACTCAGATTATAGTTTTGGCTTTGCCAACAATAATGACAAATGTTTTTAATGCGTTGTGTGCGAGGGGTTGTTCTTAAATATATTGAGTCATCCAGCCCCCTCGCCCACCCAATCTCTGAGAAAAGCACCATTCTTATGTTCACTCGATGGGTAAGGCACAGAGGTTCACAATCACTTCCCCAAGGACACAGAGCTGGGATTCTCCTGGGTGCCCACAGGGCCCTGTTCTTAATCCTTGTGCTGTTGCCTCCCAATAAACTGGGCGAATGATCTTGGGCAGGAGACAAGCTCTCTGCATTTCAGCTTCCTCTTCAGTAAAATAAGGACATGAATAACTTCCCTAATTACCTTAAACAGTGATTGTCAAGATCTAAATAAAATATTGGATGTGAAACACTGTGTGACTTAGAAATGCCCGTATGTGCATACAGTAGGAATGATGCGTAAAGAGGAATGAGTAAAGACAGAGCGAGAGGCTGGCAGAAAAATCAAAGTGAATACTTTGATTATCAACACCGGGACTATCCTAGGAAAGAGCAAATAGTGGCGAATAGGTCCCTGGACGCCATGCCCCCGTGACAATTCCAGAGAATGAACTTTTTAAAAACAACCTCATCTCTGAAATGGCTCCATCTCTAACTTTGTATTGCCTGAAGAGTTAAATAGGCACAGTCTATATGGGTCTCATGATACTCTTAATCACCTGTTTTCCTGTGGCAAGGAAATACTTCCCTTTAAGACTGAAATCAGCACCCGCTTACCGTGGTATGTGCTCCTGTAAGCTGAAACAGTCAGTGATGACGCTAAGCACTAAGGAATCCCCAGGAAGCTGGCTTTCTCCTCCCTCCCTGCCTCCCTTTCACATACCAGTGGCAGAGACTTTCCCCCACTGACACAAGAGAATTTGCTTCCCTTGGTGTTACTGCTCTCCCACTCCAGCTCAGCATTATAAACAACACGAAATGGGCCGGGGGGGCGGGGGGCAGAGCGGCTTTCACCAGGGGTTGGACGGGGGGTTGGAGAGTCTGTCTGTTAGTGGAAAAAACTCGACACCCTTTTTGAGCCCAGAGTTCATCAGATTCTTCCTGTGGCGATAAAGAGGCCCGTTCGCCCCAGCAACCAAGAGGCTACAGCTGGATATGTGCTTATGGGATGGGTCATAGTTAGGAGCTGCCAGCCTGGGGTCTGCTTCTGGGGACACTTCCCCCTCGGATCAGACAGGCAGTCTCAGTTACTGTGGCAACAGGCCTGCCAGAGCCTCACAAGTTTCAGATAGAGGCTGCTGCGCTATGGAACCCTCAGGACCTCCTTCTCCTGTTTGAGTTTAAGTACTCCCCCAGCCCTGCCACCCAGCACCTCGGTATATTTTCACAGCAGAGGGGAGGTCTGAGAGAGACAAAAGCCTAAGGCTTCACCTTTGCTCCCTGGGAACTTGGTGTTCTTGCTGCTATCTGGTTTAGTCAAGGGGGTTGCCAGGGGCGTGGGCTCTATTGTGAGTGTAGGAAGATGGAAAGAAAATTGCCAGATGGCAGTGAGGATTCCAAGCCTACCAGAAGGAAAGAAAAATGTTACTCACTGCCACAAGAAGGTTGCCAACTTCATTTATGGATCAAGCAACTGTGTACAGGCAGAATCTGTCACAAGCCTGTCACTAAGCTGTGCATTGGCCAAAGCTTCCCTGAGAATTTGTGAAAGGACAGAATATACAAGGAGAAAATTGTATGCCATAGTATAGTCCTAAATACTGGAAAAACAATAGTAAACAAGACAATCTGTCTATAGGGGTTTACAGCCCAGTAGGGAAGAAACACAAACATTCATTCCCTAAGGGCAGGTTAGAAAGAAGCCTGACTACACTAGGTGCTTCTCCATGTGTATGTTTTAAGCAAGTTGTGCTAAGTCCAGACAATTTAGGATAGACTTTATTTAATCTTATTTTTTAAAAAGCAACTTCTTTATTACATTGCCTATCTGTGTAGGTAAAAGGCATATAGACTATGAACAGATGCAATGAACACTCTCTTGCTTTTACCTATCATCTTTCCCTTTGAGCATTAATCATTATTTTTTCATTTGTTTTCAAAAACTTTCTCTAAGAAGCTGAACTTGTAGAGGTGATTTGAAGAGAGGAAGCTTTATCAGTGTTTCTAGAGGCTATTTTATATTTTCTAAAGTCTGAACTGTTTTTACCACAGATTTTCCACAGAAAGCTCAACAAGTTACTAAACGTTCTGAGTCTCAGAATTTGGACTTAAAATCAGAAGAGATTTGCATAGCTAAACTTCCTAGTTGTGTGAATAGTTTGGAACACATAAATAATTTGTCAAAATGTTTAATCTGAGAGTTGGTGGTTATTCTGATTTCACAGATGGGAATATTGGGCCAACCTTCGTCATAGAATATCAATTGTGGAGTCAAGTACAAGAAAGGGCATACATTTCATACATTTAAGGTTTACCTACAGCCTTAAGTTGATGTCCATATTAACTATCAAAAAGACAGACTAGTGGGACAGCCAAGTCACCCACTCAGACTGATAAGCTGATGTAGGAGAAAAAAATTAGGGATAAAGAGAAAGCAATTTTGGGGCTACATGAGAAAAAGAGAAATGACAGCTACACAGTTTTTTTTTTTTGAATGTTTTCTTTTGTTGCTATTTATTTAGCTTTGTTTTTTTTCTAAAGGGTTTCAGAAATGAGCACAGAGAAACAACTGGGTGAAGCAAACCATTGGTCCAAGGCTGCCAGTTATAAAAGAGACTAGATCAGGAAAATTTCTATCACTTGGGAAAAATCTACAGAAACCCTAATCCTACAAAGAATTTAGGTCATTCTATCCTAACAGTAGTCATTCTTCCATGTCCAAACCATACTTGGAGCTTGCTGAAACACAAGCTCTTGCCTCGATCCTCTCTAGCTTACTAAAAGGAGGTACAAAATCCTGCTCTTGCAGGAACAAAGACCACAGATGTTATTGCTGTATACACATAAGCACGTGTGTTCCCCTTGGATCTGTGGAGACCAGTGCCATATGCCACTCACAAGCCCACATCTATGCAAGGTATGCACCTATACATGGGGATAGCTTCCGATTCAGACATTTCAGCAACAGATTTCTCTACCTCATCCTAATAGATCCACTGAAAAGGAAACTTCTTGGGTCCTCACCCCTATGCGAGATGTACAAAGCTGTCTGGGAAAGTTCTGGTATTAATTATACAGTGTTCTCCACTGGAATAAGTGGTTAATCTCAAGGAGGTTTACACTGGAGACTGACCAATCTGCCCCTGGGGTGGATATAGAACCAGTCTTGGCTCCAGAGACTATTCCACATCATGTGTTGAACGAGTGTGCACTGGCATGTGGAATGCACTTCATTCCACAGCAGATGGGATCCTTCTTATACAGGCCTACTCTAAACTATATGACCCAAGCACTAAGCTGTCCAGAGTTTCTTTTTATGAAGTGCGTCATTGCTTGGATTCTCAGGCTGAACTTCCTCCTCTGATTCTCTACCAGTTCTCGCCTTCTTTCCCATCATGGCCCGGAGGCTTGTCCTTCAGGCTCAGAAACACGGATGATTTTATCCCCACAGGGCCAACACGTTGACCAGATGTCTTAGATTCCTTAGTTTTCATTCTTATGGCATTTCTGTCGGGTTTAGGTCAACGGTTGCACCAGCAAACATGGTGGGGAAGACAGCAAGTGCCCTGTATTAGTGAGGAATTTCTGCTACCCCTTTTCTCCAAGCTGATTACTTTGTTTTTGAAGAGCTTTCTTTGTGGTATCTTAGACATGGCGTAGATAAGCTATTTCAGAAGGTGTGAAATAAAAAAAAAAATTAAACCTGGGACCACAGGAATTCAAGGATAACTTTAAAGAAGCCTGATAGCAAGTGAAAGAGAAAGTTGTCTTTATTTTCTTTTCATGGTAATTGCATTCTTTACAAATTTGTGTCTGGGGCAGGAAGGAGTTGAGAATATTTTTTGTAGGTGGATTTTTTTTTTATTCTGATCTCAGTGAGATAAAGGAGTAAAGTTGGGGAGTGTAGTCTGCAGGGCGTGTTGGATATTTTTATGACTGGATGACTTTAAAAACCATTTTCAATTCAGGACCCATTTTCTTTAACAAGTTTATAGTTTTAGAAACTTATGGCTCACATAGACTGCAGACAGTACTGCTGTAAAACTGTGTTCTGACATAGGAAATAAAAACACAAACTTCTTTCATTTCATATGTGCAGTTGAATAAAAACATAAGGTCCTAAAGATGAAAATTTGCCACTCCTCATCCCTCCCTCCATCTTCTGTCCCCAGCAAATTTTTCTTTCATTGGATTTATTCACATATTTTACCTCTTAAAGTTAATAACCATAATCTTTTCTTTAATTAAGTACCTTCAGAATTAATTCTGTACTTACCATGCACTAGGTATGTACATATAGAGAAGCTGGGGAGGCACAGGGGTATACTAGGACTAAAAGGGATACAAGATAAGTTCATTGCCCTTGAAGAATTATAATGTCTTACTGAAGACCTCATATACATGCACACAGACTTGAGAGACAGTGTAAATAACTCAGAGGAAGCAGAAAGAGTTTTGGCTGCTGCCATCAGATAATGCTTCATGAGAAGGTGGAACTTGAATTGGCCCAGCTGCCCAGCTACAGGAGGGAAGGTGATCTGCCCGGTGGAAAGAAGAGCGTGGGCCCAAGAACGGGAGCAGGACAGAGCAAGGTTTGGGGCAGACTGCAAATCTCTGGATCTGTGAAACTTTCTCCTCCAATCTCCTGCCTCAACTATCTCTATAATACATTCTGTCCCTAAGAAAATTCCCTACTGCCAACCAAGCCCACGTGATTCTCCTAGAGACTCATGAGGCCTCAATGAAAGGTGCCCCCACTATTCATGAAAGAATCATTTGCATTTATAGATAGTAGAAGGCACACTTTAAACATTACCACATGAAGCTGGAAAGGAACTGGCCTGCCACCATCTTACTGCATTTGGACTCCACACAAGCAGCATTTGTAAAGGATGTAAACTCCAAAAGGTTTTTTCTCTCTTAATAAGGTCTGTCCTACTTGGTGCCAAGGTATGAAAGGCAGACATTTCACATCAACACTCGTGGTTACTCTTTCTGATAGTTACAGGGGCAGGGTGATTCTTCAACAAGCGGCACATGCGACAGGGCTGATGACCTGGGCTTACAGGTCACCAAATCCAGTTCAGCCCGGTACAGACAAGTCACAGCTTCTGGAGACATGTTAGTCTCTTTATCTGCAAGCAGGACTTTTGTGTTTATCTAGCTAGGTCTTTACCCTCGTGGGGTAATCCAAGTTTCTGGAAGCATCATAGCCAACCCTCCTCGCTTACAGCAGGGTGCAGCAGTGACATGGAACAAAGGGGAAGGGAAAAAAGTCCAAGTGTGGATTACTTACATATAACCACAGACTTACCTTCTTAATCACTGTAACACTTTAATATTAAAATTACCTTACACTTCCTAAATAAACACTGACTTGTGGCAAGGGATCTACTTTGGTTTAAAAAGAGTAGGTAACATCACTTCAAGAAATGTTTTGTAAGTTTGGATCTTGATACTATTACTTTCATGTTGTGTTTCTTTTATTTTTCCTTCCCAACCTTCCACATCCCAGAGACAGTTTGCTGCTGACTTCTACAGAAGCACTTGCCAGTAAGGTTTGGAGAGTGAAGACATGCGGAGACAAGGCCAGGAGTTCTCTGCATCCTCTCACATGCTTGTTTCTGTCTCCAAGGGAGCAGAGTTAAAGTGGACTTTCAGACCAGAGACGGGTGAGAGTGACGGGAGGTGGCAAGAAGGCTCGGCAGATCTGAGGGCAGAAGAGCAGATCTGCCAGGGTCACTGCTGGTGCCTGAGTTCCTCAACCACTTCAGAGTGGCCCCTGTGTCACACACTGTTGCTACTGAGTCACAGAAGAAAAAATGCTCTGATGATTTTCATTTATGTCTTGCTTGACACTTAAACATTATTCTTTCTTTCTTTTTTTTTTTTAAACCAGCCAGTGTCGTCTGTGTGTAACAAGAAATATCAGCTAAGTCTTAGGATATGGAAGTCATGTTTGGGCAATGTCTTCCTCCCTGCCTTTCTCCCAAGAAATACAAATATGGTGTGTAGCAGCATCTCTCATCCTTTATACCACAAAGGAGTGGCGGATATTTGCTAGTTGAAATTCACCCTTCAATGATTGCATTCTCTTGTCTCAAAGGCAGTGGGAGTGACTACTGCCCTGTGATTTCTGGCATTCCCAGGGGAAAGGAAACAGAGGTGCCAAGTTATGGTAGAGCTTGCCCAGTTAGGCCTTCAACTACAAAAGCATCATGGTTTCCCTTCCTCTCCAGTTACCGTTCCTTCCCTATTCCTTCCCCTTTCGTATCCAGCAGCATTGGCCGACCTTCCTCTTCTCATCCTGGGAAAACACATCTTGCTCCAGTGCAAAGGAAGACTGGACAAACAGCAGGTGCTGCGGGGCTGGGGCGTGGAGGCTGCCAGCACAGCTTGGCTGAGTGTGCTCCTGAAGTCAGGACTCTCCAGCGCTCCTCCAGACAGCGGGCTGGGGGCATAATCACGCTGTCGACATTGCCATAGCACAGCACTTGCATTTTTACCAGGCCTCACCTCAGAGGTGAATCAAAATTTGCATTTTAACCAGATCTCGGGTGAATCACATGCACATTGAAGTTTGATAAACTATTCTAACTCACTAGACCAGGGGTCCACAAACTACAAATCATGGGCTAAATCCAGACAGCTGCCTATGTTTGTAAATCAAGTTTTACTGGAACACAGCCATACTTATTTGTGTCTGTTTTCATGCTACAATGGAAATGCTGAGTAGTTACAATAGAGACCATTCAGCTGCAAAGACTGAAATATTTACTCTTTAGCCTGATACAGAAAAAGTTTTTTGGCTCCTATACTAGATAGACTCCTTAAAAGTGAGAACTGGGTCTTATTTTGCTTTGTAAGATAGAAAGGCAGTTTGTAAAGTGGTTATGCATGTAGGCTGACTGAGAGGATTTGCATTTAGGCTGTGCCACTTCCTTATAAGTGACTGTGGGTCAGTCACAACCTCGCTATGCCTGTGTTTCCCATCTATAAAATGGGGATACGTAATAGAACCTACCTTAAGCAGTTGATGTATGGATCACATAAGATACATAGAGCGCCTTAAGTGGTGCTCTCAGCAAATGTTAACTACCAGCTGGCACTAGGTACCTTCAGAGTCCCATGGGGGACTTGCTGAATGTTGGCAGAATGACCCCTGTAGCAGACAATGTCTGTCAATACCCATTCTCTGCTTCTTCCTTGTTAACATCTAATTATTTTTATACATATCTGACCTTCAAGGAAGGTGACCTCATCTACAGGGGTAAATACTATTGCAAGCCAATGATGGCAACGCTATTCCCAATGTCAGTGGATTGACACAGGGTGGGCAGCTCTGGCCAACGAGTCAGGGTAAGAGGGCTTCTGGTAAATGGTTCCCTCATTCTTTAGACGAAAACATGGAAGAGACACCCCTGTTCTTCCACAGACGTTATGTCTGGGTATGAAACCCAGAATTGTAGCGCCATGAAGAAGGCAGTCTGAGGACAGAGCTGCCGTGGTTAGAATGACAGAGCAGACAGGTAGAAAGAATCCGGGGCCCTTATGAGGTCCCAGAGTTGCTGAATCACCAGATCTGGGGGTTTACCTATTCATGTACTAATGTTATGATAAAAATACATTTTCCTAGTAGTTTAATTCCTGTCCAAAGCATCATAACTCATATGGCCAGGGACCACATTTACACACATTTTCACTCCATCCGGGACCTAGCAGCTGTTGTTGGGCACTATGAGCAAAGGAGGAGAGGCTGTTGAAAATGAATAGGCTAGAGAGGGCAAAGAAAGACTCAAAAATGTTCTGGGTTATAAAAATCAAAACCACAATGAGATATCACCTCACACCTGTTAGGACGGCCATTATAAAAAAGCAAAACAAAATATACAAGTGTTGGTAAGGATGTGGAGAAACTGGAGCCCTTGTACACTGTTGGTGGAAATGTAAAATGGTGCAGCCATATGGAAAACAGTATGAAGGTTCTCCAAAAAATTAAAAATAGAACTACTATGTGATCCAGCCATCCTACTTCTGGGTATTTATCTAAAAGCAGAGTCTTGAAGAGATATTCGCATTCCCATGGACAATGCAGCATTAGTCACAATAACCAACATGTGAAGGCAACCTAGATGTTCATCGGATGGATGAAGAAAATGTGGTATATCCATATAATGGAATATCTTCAGCCTTAAAAAAGAAGAAATTCTGTCACATGCCACAAAATGGATAAGCCTGGAGGACATTATGCTAAGTGAAATAAGCCAGTCATAAAAAGACAAACACCACATGACTCCGCTTATATGAGGTATCTAACGCAGTCAAGCTCACAGAAGCAGAAACCAGAACGATGACTGTTAGAGGCTGGGGCAAGGGGGAAGCGGGAGCTGCTGTTCAGTGGGTATAAAGCTTCAGTTAAGCAAGGTGGAAAGCTTGTAGAGGTCTGCCGAGAAGCACTGTGCTGCTTATGTGCTTAATTTGTTAAAAGGGTAGATCTCACATTATGTGTTTGTGCACAACAATAAAAAAAAAACCTACCTTATAAACTGGAAATTCCAATTGGAAATTGGAGCAGCTTGTATTGAAGATTTAGGAATATATTTTCCTTTTATATTTTATTATTAAGCCTAATTCACAAATGTGAAAATGAAAATGTGAGTTGTCTTTGATGAGTAAGTATAGCTTTCTTAAATTCAAATAAGCAATGGCAAGGATCCTATTTAGAATTTGACAGAGAGAACACAGTATCAACCCCTTCCTCTTTTTTATGTGATTCTAAGATGAGGGAAAGGGCTTTAGTCTTATCTCAAATATTAAAATTCTGACTTAAATGAATAAAATTTAATCACATGTGAAAAAAAAAGTTCTGGATTAGTACAGGCCTAATTCTTCACTGCCTTTTGTGGCTGTCTCAGCTGGTAGTATCTCTTCCAGACAACTGTGGCTCTCTCCCAAGGCCTCTTGTTGTCTGAACCTTTACTTCCATTCTGAGTAGAAGGAAGGTCTGAGGACAGCTTATCTTTTGGGGGCAGGTGGAGCAGAGGTGGGGCTCTTATGTAACATGAAATACAAGTAAGTTCACTGGACTGGAAGTGTCAAAAGATTCCTTAGAATTTATAGCCACGGGGATTTCATGGTATTGTTTGGCTGTCAACTTAATGATTTTGTGCCATACATGAGCCAGAACTGGGAGCAGATTCAAAGCTACAAAGGTGGCTAAGTACACGTGAGGGGAAGGTATGTGGAGAGAACGTGGCAGAAAACAGGGCTGCCCACCTCCACCTACCCAGAATAGCATCTTGGCCCTCACTGACCGAGCTAAAGGGTCAGCTCTAGTATGTACAGCTGGACCCCTGCAGGTACTCACCAAAGGTCGAGGTGCTGAGCTCTGCCTGTGAAAGTCTCGGGTGGGAGATGCTTCAAGAACTTTGGAGCCATAAAGTCATTGTAATAATCAACTTTTAAGGCTGGAACAGCCCATGAGACATTATTTCATTCACCTCCTTGCCTTTGGCAGAATAGCACACCTAAGCCTCCCAAGTACATGAGAACACAATTTATGGTTAAAAACCTCTAGAGAGGCAAAAAAAGTAAAAAGATTTCACAACTTTCTTCCACAAACCACTTTAATTGTGTGCTCCTCACCTACTTCAGGGTCGAAGAAACCTGACACTTGCTCTTCACACCACCTGGGAGGGTCTCACATTCAGTGGAAACAGGGTGCTAACAGGCAAGGGTGAAGCTAAAGTGACACCCTCGAAACCTCTTTGCCAGCTGTTCACATACGTTTAACGTGCAGTACTTCCTTTGGGACTTTCCATCAGCCTCCTTTTCCACTAGCAATTCCTCTTCAGTGTTCCTTCTTTCTAACAGACACTGCGGCCTGACAGGGCACCTTTGCCTTCATCGCTGCTGTTCTTAAAGACTAGTTAGAGCCTTAAGGAACAGGAAATAAAAAGCTATTCCCTGCAAACTTGCTAATATTATCTGTTCAGAGTAAAAGTTCCCTGCCTAAGACTTGCGCAGAGAGACCCCTTCATCACCTTGGCTTCCTAATCTTTGGGCGTTCTCAGCCATGGGGCAAGTGCTTTTCCCTTCTCTTTGGAAATACAGGCTGAATATGCAACTTGCCAAATGGTTTTGCTGAAGATAGAGGGAAGGTCACTAATTCAAAACCTCGTATTGCTCTTGTGCAGGGGGTTGAGAGGAAAGCTAATAAATCTGTGGTGCAACTCCCTTTCAGGAAAGGGTGTGAAGGGTGGGGTGGATTTACCAGAAGCTCTGGCAGTCTGCTTTGAAGTCTTCTGGACAGGAAAAGTGTAGCCACCCAGGGAAGCAGCCTTCATGACATCCTCCATAAGCTGATGTGTTGGAAAACAGCCAATGGGCAAGAAGTCCCTTAAGAAATCTTTTCCTTCGTTCTTCTCCTGGAATTGTTGGGAAACTAGGTAGGACTCAGGGGTCTGGCTTTCAGCAGTGGCCTTGAATGAATTTTCAGTTTCCAGGTGGGAACAGAGAGCTCAGAAGATTGTTTTCTCCTCCAAGGAAATCTGGCTATGGTTTTACTATTCCATCCAGAGCTTGTGTGTTAGTGGATTAAGTACACATGTGCACGGGGCCAGGCTTTTGGCAAACAAAGATAGGGAGGAGGGCAAAAGGAGAAGCAAGGGGGCTCATTCCTCTACCTCACAGCTTCCTTTTCTAAAGGAAACAGGATCTATTCACCAGCAACAATCCAAACACCACAAAACAGACTTGGAACTGGATGAGCATGCAAATGGGACAAAGATCCCCCCTTTGCCTGCTACAAATGGAGTAGAACCAGAGGGGAGAATTGAGCCACTGACCCAAGCCTTCGGAGCTACATCCTAGTTCCAAAGTGCACAGGCTTCCTGACTACTCTCTGGGTGGCTGAATAACGCTCCTTTCCTGAATTGGAAGAATGTGTGCATAACCTACAGCTAAGGGGAGACACCCATCCTCTTAGGGTTGCCGGGGGTATCTGAGGCAGAGGCAGTTGTAGCAGACTCCTCAACAGAGGCACTGAGATCCAAGAATTCCAGGATGATGTCCCCGAGGCAGAAAATTAAATGCCTGAAACAAATGGACAAAACAACTTAGAGGAGGGTCTGGCTCAATCAGGAAACACAAGATCCTGTTTATGACATTTATTTTCTCCTCTCATGACGGATACTCTAAACTTTAATAGCTTGATGAAGTCTCTGCCATGAAATTAATGTTTGTTGAACTAATAAAGGCTATGACTCTAATAAAGGCAAGCATAGTACTTGAGACTAGGTTTTATAAAATTCCATTTCTCTTTATATAGCTACATTAGCACATCAGCACTGCTCTGAAGAACTGTGAGGGAAAATCCCTGTGATGTCAGGTTACTAAGAGTTTTCAGAGATTCTGATTATTGCTGTTTCTCATAATTCATCAGTAGAAATTTACAGGCTGCCTTGCAGGCAATGAGGCAAAGCCAGGACCCTTGAGGAGTGGAAGTTAACAGACATAGTCTACTTTGGGCTAGGGTTTGAGAGAGGAGTGCAAGATTACTAAATGCTTTCCAGAAGCATTCCAGCCCAAGAAATGGAATCTACCCCTCCTGGATTATTCTACAAGCCTGGTCCCTTTATCAAATTCCAATCTCACTATCTTATATACTGTGCCTTGTCGTTAAGCGAAGACAACTCCTGATCCTAACACTAATCATAGCTTTGCTATGAGGCCATAACCCTATGTTGAAAATCATCATACAGCATATAATACACAGGGCAGGGCATGTTCTCATTGGGCTGGCGGACGCTGGAAGAGCAAGGAACAACCTACAGCCTAAAAGGGCATTTTCAGCAGATCACATGGGGGCCTGCATAGAGTTCTTCCAAACGCAAATGGTGGTTGATCCAAGAGTAGCTTACTACCACATGATAACCTGCTCTGAAGCCTGACAGGGTGGATTTTACTTAGTGTATGTAGATTTGGACATCACACTTTGCAATCAGGGGCCCAGAGCCAGTAAAGACTACACTCCCATCTTCCTGAATGCGGGCTTTTCACTTAGAAACCTTAGATACCTCTGAGACCAGAGACAGCTGTGGCTATGCTGATGCTGAGTACATGTTTTTCAGCCTACCTGTTGATGAGGGGCTGCTGTAGTGACTCCAGGACTAGACCCCAGCTCAGCTGACACCTGTTCACCCCAAGGATCTCTACTACAAAGTCTGATAAGGGAAAAACAGATGGGATTTTCATGTTACCATTGAAGCCTTAGACTCTAAGAAGATTCTCTTCCCAGGATCTCTGTCGTCTTTACACTGGCTATGTCTGGCATACCTCTAAACCACATAGCCAAATGAAAATCCTCATAAAACAGGGAAAAGCTAAGAAAAATATGTTTCTTAAGTTAGGTGTTTAAATACGAATGATCCTCAAAAAATAATTTTGTAACCTGCCACTAAAGTGCAGGTACTACTTCTGATGTAACAGCTCAGGCTGGCAAAGAGAGGGTTAATAAGGGTAAATAAAACTGATGGTCCAGAACCGAGTTCACTGCTATTCCCTGGTTACCACAGCCACAGGCAACAAGCTACCTTCCCTGCCCTCCAAAAACAACACAGAGCGAAAGGGAAAAAAACCTTCTCAGGCTTTGTTTTCACTTACTGCTAAGGACCAAGCCTCATACTCAATGGCTGCAATTTACCAAGTCTGAGCTTTGGCAGGACCTGTCATTTTCTTCCCTGGTCCCAAATGTCATCAGTTGGCAGAGCACCCAAAGTCCTCGCCTGGTGGGAACAGCTCTGAGACCCGCCCCTGTAGGCACAGTTTCCCCAGGCCTGCCCAAAAGTTATTTAACCCAGATATCTGTGGATTCTCACCTGGAATTTAGGTACAGCCACAGCGATCCTTCCCATTCCCTCGGCATCACCTCAGTGAGGGATACGAAAATCACAGCCCTGATCATTTTCCTATTAGCCTGAGAACTGGTGTGTCAATGGGTTTTGAGTTTAGCCTCATTCAGTGCCCTTTTAAAAACGGGAAGGGGCGTGTGGTAACGGTGGCAAAGCAGGATGAAAGGGGAACAGCTATGAATATAATTGATCCCATCTGTCCAATTACCTGGCAGGACTCCCACCAGGCTCTGCAAAGCCTGTTTCTCAGTAGCCACTTTCTGCTCCTGAGTCCTTACAGGCCGAGGAAGCTTAGGCAAAACTCCACCAGGCCAGATGGACTCCCGAAGAAGCCGGAGGTACTGCACCCAACGCTGTGGACTTGTTAGATTAGCCACCTGCACCTCTAGCCACCTGTGGTAGAAGAGAGACGAAAGCTCAGACAAACCTGAAAGAAAGGGTGTAGCAAGGCAAGGGACTGAATGTTCCTGTCCCCCCCATTCATATGCTGAAATGCTAACCCCCAAGGTGATGGTATGAGGAGGCAGGGCCTTTGGGGGGTGATTAGGGCATGGGGGTGGAGTCCTCATGAATGGGATGAGTGCCCTTATAAATGAGAACCCAGAGAGATTCCTTGCCCCTTTTGCTACATGCGGACATGGAAAAAACAGCTGTCTATGAACCAGGAAGCAGGCCCTCACCAGACACCGAATCTGCTGGTGCCTTGATCTTGGACTTCCCAGACTTCAGAACTGTGAGAAATATATTTCTGTTCTTTATAATCCACCCAGTCTATGGTATTTTGTAGCAGCCCAAATGTACTTAGACACCATGGATCAAGTGAGCAATCATAACAGGGCAAAGCAAAGTCAGCACCAACTCTCACAACGGAAACAGCCAATTCAACGACTTGGGAACCACAGAATTTGAGAGGAGCAATAATGATAGTGTCATTTACTGAGTATGAGCCATGTGTTATGCTAGGGGTTTTACAAAACAGAATACTAAAAGGGCCTTGGTCTCTGGGTGAGGCTGCACACCGTCATGGCTCTCCTCCAGTAGGAAGCATTATAACCTTGTCAGTAACGTGTACACGCCAGCTTCATAGTTAAATGTTTGTCATTTTTACATAAATCCCACCCCCTCCCCACCCCAGCCACGTCCAGTTGGTCTTTAGGTCTCTGTGATCTGTCTTGAGGATGTCCTACACCTGCCCTTTGCTCCTAACAGGCCTCTCACTGACAAGACCCTTTTCTCTCCAGGAGCTGAAGTCTGCCCTCCTGGCAAGGCCCGTTTAAACCCCATCTCCTCCTCGAAATCCTTCTTGACCATCCCAGCGACAAGTGCTCTCCATCTCCTTAGACCTCCTTTGGCATGTAGATCTACAGCACAGGTTTGGAGCTAATATTTTACTTCGGAGTATGAATTATTTTATCATGTGTTTATAGCTTTATTTCTTCAACTAAATTATACATGCTGTAGGAGTTCTGTGTCTTCTATTTTTAAAAACTTTCCATAGTGCCCTGGTGCTCAAGAAATGTTCGTTGATTGGCAATTGTTCTTATTACAATGAGAATTTTGGCCCTTGCTTTACTTTAAAAATGACTCAATTACTCAGAGGGGGCAGATATACCACATCTGGAGTTCAGCTGAAACCTGGCAAGTGTTTCATATTATTCTTTCTTTGTCTCTGCATTTTTCTCAGAGTAATATGGTCACTGCCTGAGGTTCAAGACTGTCGAGGCCTCGTCAGTACATGCCTCATTTAAGACTGGCATGACTGTTGGTCATGGATGGACAATGAACCACTTCCACTCATGCACAGGGGACTCTGTTTGGTGCTGCACCACATGGCAGCTCATGCCATTGCTCCTATACCCGAGTCACTTGTTGCCCATCCAAGAGCAGAGGGGATTGCCAAGGCAAACTTTATTTAACCTCCACTCTGCCAGACAGTCTGCATTCCACTCAAGCTGGGCATTCCAGCCTTGGGGGCTGCAATCCCCCAAGCCCAGGGCTCACAAATGGTTCTAAGAATAGGAAGTCTGAAAGGTAATAGCAGGGCAAGAATGGCAGACATCGATGGAGATCAAGCGCGGCACAAAGCTGCTCTTGCCCAAAATAGCCATCACGATCGTATTTGTTATTATTAGGGCTGCATCTCCTTTTTATAGGGCTTTTCATTCAGCGAGCCTAAGACGCCTGATGAAAGGGATCCAGTAGCAAGAATTCCTGTTCTTGTTTATATAAGAGGGTCACCAGAGGGAGGTGGCTGCAATGACCTGGTCAGCTTTTCTGCGGGGGATCAAGTAACTCAAGGTCTCCCTTCTTCGCCTCAAGCCACATACACTTCTGTGCCTCACGCTGAGGTGAATGACGTATGTGAGGGTCTCATCGAAGTGCTTTGAGGGAGAAGGGCAAGGTCTTGCAAACCAAAATATTTAAGTCCTCCAAGGAGCCGAGAACAAGACACAGTCCACTAGAATTAGTTCTAGCTCAGTCGCTTACTCACACACTCACGTAATAAGCCAGTTTGCCCTTATTTCTGTCCTCTGGCGCCAATAATGACTGTGGCTCAAACTCTTCAAAGCTATCTCAGCATCCACACAATCCCTTTGAGACTGGGCACTTACACACCAGCAAATCTGGGTACCTCAGACATCTTCCAGGCATGTCTTACACGGTGGGAGTTTGACTGTTCTGCATTAACATTAATTCACCCAAGGGGGACAGGACCTCACACTGCATTAGGGCAACGATGTCCTCCTTGTTCTCTTCCATGGTGATTTAGCATCTCATGTACATGTGCTGGGTGCAAAATAAATTTCAGCATATGGCAAAATAAGAATTTATAAATTTATGCAAATCTATTAGACTATGACTTATCAAACTTTAGGAATGGTGGGAAGAAAATCAAACTATGAAAAAGTAAAAATAAGCACCTGATGATGAGGATGAGTCTGTGAATAAAATTTGTGGGAGCCAATAAGCAGAGCTAACCAACAAAGAGAACTGAACCCACCAAGTAAATATCAACTGCAGAAGGGATGAAGACGCTGCAAGCACTGTAAGCCTGAGGCACACAGCTGGTGCACCGAAGGCCCTGGAAGTCAGTCCCAGGAATGTAAGAACAAGACTTGTACAAACTGGGAGAAATAAAACAAACTCCATCCAGGTTGACAAAGAGGGACGAGTTGAGAAAGTGGCTTCTATCTGCTGGGTGCTGCAGAGCACCAGCTTCCCTGACTCTCCCTCACACCCTGAAGGTGAAAGACACAAACCACACGCCTGCGCGACACGTGGTCTGAACACTCGTTTGTTCTTCAGGATTCCCCTCTTGCCCAGCTTCTTCCCAGCCCCTCAGGGAACACAGCCTTTCTCCTAGACCTTTGGGCTCCGCCTGTGTAGAAGATCAAGTGCAACAAATTTTTGTTTTCATAGAAACTTCTGAGGTGTAGTGTCTCATCATGAATGATGAACATTCCAGTCTGGAAGGAAAAAATGACAAAGCCCAAACCAAGAAAATCACCTCCACTACTGCCACTGCCCCTCACACAATATAATCTTTAAAATTTGTAAGCTGTAATTCAATTTCCAAGACATGCTTTATCATCACACATGATGTCTTTCTTAAGTTGTAAATCGCCAGATTCAGGGATTTGGTATAATTTACCTAGCTTGATACCCAATGGAACCAAATGCCAACAGGTTGCTGATAACAGTGAAGACAGTGGGGGTTTCTTCATCCAGTGATCTCTTCTCTCCCCTTCCCCTTCCTTTTATTCTATTATCCTTCGCTAAAGTGGAGCTCAGTACACACCACCATTTCTCTGTCTAACTTTATTACCTCCCTCAGTCTTGCTCAGTTTATTTGGAAGCTGAGCTAGAGCAGGGAAGACAAAGAGATTAGGTACAGGGGTGTCAAAAGGGACACCGAGCCCTGAAAGCCTCCTCATTAACTCCCTTCATCTCTCTATTCCACATGGCATCTTTCTATTCTTAACATAGCTTGAGAAGGTTAAAAAGAGATATGTATCCCTATAGCTCTCTGTAAGCAAAAGGAATAGAATTTACATGTCCGAAGTCCAACATACATAGGAGCTTTTCCAGCATCAGTTTCTAGAATCTGCTGGTACCACTTACTATTAGGCTAACAGAAATCTGAATATACACACATATATTTTTCCCACTATTCATTATAAATCGCTTCTAATAAATCATTTACTAAATACAAATGCTATTGTTTATGTAACACAAGATGCATGAAGTAAATATGCTAAAATAAATATAGTAGAGAATAGCCTCAAATAGCAATGGTTTTATTTTCCATCACTATTCCAGTTTGATTTAGAGACACCTCTTTCTACCATCCTGCCTTAATCCCAAATAAAAGAAGAAAAAAAAAAAACCCGAACAAGGTCTGTTCTGTCAAGCCATCTCTGAATGATTCAGAGACTTACTATGGGGCCCATAAATAGCTAATAAAATGGCAAAACAACGACGACATTGTGGCACTGAAACATTTAAGAGCTTCTCCTATGCTGGGCAAGGAAGGAGGGAGGATGTGGAGATTAGTGTTTGCCACTACACTGGGACTGCATGTCTACTCCATGTTCAAGGGAACCTGGTCTGAAATAGCTACAGATAGAGGAATGAAGCAATGGCTAAAAAGGAGACAGTTTAATACTAGGGCTTAAGATGGCACTTCAAGGTTAGTAGAAGGTCATTTCCCATCAAAATAGCAGACTCAAATCTCATGAGAAAGGAGAGAAGGTTTTAAAGACCATGTCTAGTCCAATTAGCCAAATCCTCTTCACTTCTTTTCTGAGACAGCTGCCATGGCTGGATGAGGAAGGGTCCTGAATTGATATGGCTTAATGAGGAAGAGAGGGAGGAGGATGTTGAAGTCATAAAATAGAAAATATTCATAAGAGCGATTACAACATCCTAAATAAAAATGCCTGGTGCAGTCTAATGAAAGAAAACAATAGGCCCATTACTTCGGCCTTTGTGGCCACTGGGCAGTACCTCTGCAGACAATCCAACGGTGATTATGGTCCAACATCATCTTAAGGTACCAAATACAGTTCAAAGGAAAAGAGGGAGAGGAGGAAGATCAAGTTAAAGCTTCCATCATTCTAAATAGACCTCTCACAAATTGGAAGTATTGACTCATTTTATTATCCCTAGAGCAGGGTTTCCAACTTTGGTACTACTGATGTTTTCGGACTGCTAAATCTTTGTCATAGGGGACTGTCTTGTGCATTGTAAAATGTTCAGCAGCATCCCTGTCCCTCCTTCCCCCAAGCTAGATGCTAGCTGTAACAATCAAAAATGTGTCCAGACATTGCAACATGTCCCCTGAGGAAACAACGGCTCCAGTTGAGAATCACTGCTTTAGATATAGGGTCTTTTGGACATAACATTATCAGGCTACTTTCACAGTTATTTTAAATCTGGCGGTCGTACCACAATATTTTTCAAATTGTGGGCTGGACATTATTAGAGGCCAATCTGTTTTGTTGTTTGTGACAACATTTAAAGAAATCTAAATAGATTAGAATAGAATATATGAAAGTGCATCTCATGTTTTGAGACACTGTTGTTTCATATGTATGTATGTATATATCAGATATGTTTTTGTGTGTGTGCACTCATGCACATGTGTGTGCCTGTGCATGTGCATGTGTTCATAGTGGGCTGCAAGGTAAAATGCATTTCTTACTGTGGGATCAGTTTTTTAAAAAGTTTGAAAAACAGTGACATAGTATAAAGAATTAGGAATTCCAAGAGAAGGGGGAAAAGCCCAAGCCACATTTTTAGCTTCTTGGAAACGTTCCCCACCTCCACCCACCCAAGCACCCTGTAAAACGTTTGCAATGGCATAAGCCATGGACACTGTGTTCTGTAGGGCTGGTCCTGGCACATTACTATGAGTAGTGGCTCATCCAATCAGTAGCCCAATCTACAGGGTGGGAGAGAAAGGAGGTCTTGGGGGCAATATTGTGGATTCAGGGCATTCCACATTAAACAAGTTGTTTTTGCCAATTTCACACCAGATAAAAGTAACACTTCTTTTCCCTCTGATTTCTTTCCCAGGCCTCTGTCTTCCTGCCACAGCCCCTTCTTGTGTTTGTAGACGGTTCCCCCTTGTCAGCTCTCAGCTCTAGGCTTCTCAGTCCTATAACTAGCCAGACCCAAGTTACTCAGCTGTGTCTGAGAAAGTTCAACATTGCTGCCCTGTGACTGTGTATCTAGGTCACCATCCTTTCCTGCCATGTGTTGGAGAAGAATGAGGAGGAAATGAACTCCCAGGGCAAGAAACTCTGGTTTCTTTTTCCCAATGACTATTGTGAAATCTAAAATGGCTCAGGGTCCACACAATTTCTTCCTTGATTTTTGCTTTCATGTTTCAAATCATGGATCCACATCTTTGAACCATGTGCTTCAAGGGAAGACTTAACACTGTCTAAACACCACAGTGTAAGAATCTGAGTTCCATACTTTTATATCTAGCCACAAAACAGTTTTTCTTTTTGATTAGTAATGTAGAAGTTATAGATATACAATTAATATGCATCAAGAATTGAAGAATTCTTAATCAAGGAAGGGATGTCAAGAAATCATCTGTTGAACCATAGTGGTTATCTTTTCCAATCTCACCAGTTCTACACTTGAAAACACTGAGAACCAAAAAGAAACATTTCACAGCAAGTGGTGTATAAGAACAGAGAACTTGAGAGTTAGAAGAAAACTTCGAGGTTATCGTATCCAACCTCCTCCCAAAGCAGAAACCCTCTCTGTAATATCAGGGCATAGCCAAGGGTTCTGGCCTGTGAATCTAGAAACTTGGGCTTTTATCTTAGTTCTGCCACCCATTAGCAACGTGACCTTGGGGAAGTTGCTTAATTCCTGGAAAGGATAATTTTAATTCATCAGAGATGCTTCTTAAATATTGGCAACCTCAAATCTGCCACCTTGTAAATTCTAGTCATTGGTCCTAGTTCAACCCTCTGGAGTTAACGGATATTATGTCAAATGTCTTCCAAAGACGAGACTTTGCGTTTTAAAATTCAGCTATTATTTCTCCCCTAAGTCTCTTCTATAAGCTATACATCCTTGATTTTGCCAACCTCAAAGTTGGGTACCCAGTAAGTACTCAATAAATGTCTGATGAATGAAGGAGAGAAATGAACCACTCCTCATCCTGGCTCCAGCCTCTGGGTATGTGCTGCTTTGTTATTCTCTTTTAAAATGAAGTGCCCAGAACCAAACAGCCCTGAGATGTGACCAGACCAGCACAGAATATAGGAGACTAATGTGTTCCTTGATTTAGACACTATACTTCTATTAATACAGCCTACGATTGTGTTAGCTTTTTGGCACACACATCAAAGTACCGACTCATGTTGAGTTTGCAGTCAATGAAAACCCTAAGTCCACATATGTACATTAAAAAAAAATCATATGCCCATCGGTTAAGCCTAGTCTTACCATTCTGTATTTGTGTAATTTAAAAGAAAATCTAAATTCTGGTTTATATATTTATTTCTACCAAATTCTATCTCATTGGTTTTAGATTATCGCTCTAACCTTTCTAAATTTTTTTTTTTTTTTTTTTTAGACAGAGTCTCACTCTGTTGCCCTGGCTAGAGTGCCAGAGTGCCATGGCGTCAGCCTAGCTCACAGCAACCTCAAACTCCTGGGCTCAACCAATCCTACTGCCTCAGCCTCCCAAGTAGCTGGAACTACAGACATGCGCCACCATGCCCAACTAATTTTTTCTATATATTTTTAGCTGTCCAGCCAATTTCTTTCTACTGTCAGTAGAGATGGGGTCTCGCTCTTGCTCAGGCTGGTCTTGAACTCCCGAGCTCAAACAATCCACCCGATTCAGCCTCCCAGAGTGCTAGGATTACAGGTGTGAGCCACTGCGCCCGGCCCTAAATTTTTTGAATCTTAATTTCTGCCACCTAGAGTATTAATCATTCTTTTAAGATTAGAGTTTCTTGCAAATTTACTGATGAAAAAATTGAACAGCATGAGATCAAGAGTAATGCTCTATTACTAGAAATTTCCCTCCAGGTTGACATCAATTTATGACATTAATACTCTTGAGCTACAGATACTCAACTAGCCATGAATCACTTATAAATACTATAGCCCAGGCCACATATGTCCATTTTGTACATATGGGTCTTATGGACAAGCTTGTTGAAATCCACATACAATGTAACTACCCCCAAATGCTAATCAGGCAGGGCATACTCCTATTGAACTCTTACAAGTTTCTAGGGCTATTTCCCTTCCTGAGTATTCACAAACACCTATTTCATAATCTGCTTCAGAAATTTCTAGAGATAAGTGTCAGGGTAAACAACCTTTATTTTTTAAACGGAAAGATATTTGTGCATCTCTAACCCATATGGAGATATGGCAATGCTTCCTAATGACATTAGGTCTTTAATGTTAAATATAAATTCTTTCAGTTTCATGAAATATAATTCATCTAGGCCATGTAGATGAACTTTAAAACAGGTAAATGCTCTTACTATTTTCATTACTATTTTAGTTTTCAATTCTACTTCAATCATATCTATTCAATCCATCCTTTCAGACCATTTTCCTTGACAAAGAAAATAGAAACTAGCCTAGCAAATAGCAGACCCATTCATTTGTATTGAGTGAAAGAATAAATGCTTTCTCCATATAACCAGTTAATACTACAGCATGTTACACTGTACCTATATTTTCTTTGTTCTTGTTTTTAACATGTGTTTTTTAAGTCTGTCCCCTAATATTTATCCATGACTTCAGCTCCTTCTGAGTTTGTTTACTGGACTCTACTTTTATTAGTTACATTACCACTCACTGTGCCCCTCTTTTCTATTTTTAATATATGTTCATCTGGAATCTGAGCTCAGTCAACTACCCTCGTCCCATTTGTTTCTGATTCTTTTTCTTCCTCATTGGAAAAGTGTTTTTAATTTGTTTATTCATTTACTCAGAACACTGGTTGAGCTTCTTGTAAATAACAAAGCAAATAATATTGTAAGGTTTTGAGGGCAGGAATCTTATGTAATTCATTTTAATATCTCCTTTATTACCATAATAGTGCCATTCATATAATAAACCATCGAATATTTGCTGAATGAATCAATCCTATTACAGAACTGTCAGTGATACCTTCTGGTGTTAAAATTTTAAGTTCATCTGTTACTACAGCATATAAAAGAGTATTAGTTCTTATCTCATTCTCTGAATTCCAGTACCTCTCCATCCACCTCTGCTTTCCTTTCTTTGTCAACTGTTTTCCACAATATCCAGTTTTAATTTTATCTGAAATTTTTTTTTAACTTCTTCCTCTTCATTGGGTTGATGAGTCTTCCACCAAACACATTCTTATACTATTCTGAGTTGTGCTCTCTCTGTATTCAGCAGTGAGTTAACCATGTGAGTTACCCTATGTCATGGCAGAGAAAATTTAAAAACCTTCCCTTGGTATCAGCTACACAGTTAGCTATTCATTCCATATTTTCCTTTTTCTTCCAAAGATGGAACTTACAGATAGAAGAAAAGATGAAAATATAATCTTGGCCTTAAGTTTTCTATAGAAAAACAATCTTAAAATTATTAGAGAAATAGTCCATGCTTCTTCAGGTATCATTTATTTTTACACAAATCAAAGTAGATAACAATCTATTGACTTAGTAGTAAGCAACAGAATTTTAATCACAACTCAGATACATTCTTCACAAAGATACTACACCATCCTATTAGTTAAGGCTTCTCGATCCTCAAGGTAGAAAACTGTATAAGTAATTCTTGATTCTTCCTCTTCCCTGACCCCAATCCAACACTACATGATCATATAAACAGTCACTAAATCCAGTTGATCCTATCTCCTCAATATCTCATGAATCTTCCACTCTTCACCATCTCTATAGCAACAATCTTAGTTGAGCTCTTCATCACCTCTCATCTCTATCAGTGTGACTCCTTCCTAATTTATCTCCCTGGTTCCAACTTTGCTTTCTTCAAATGAATCTTCCCCAGCACTATTTAGTGATTTTTCTAAATTGCAAATTTGATCATGTCATCACCTGTTTATGTTTTGTAAATTGCTTCCTACCAAAAGGGGGACAAATGCTATGTTCTTTGAATGATTCACAGGACTTTGTATGAGTTGGCTCCCATTAAACTCTTCAGTGTTATCTTTAGCCACTCTTCTTGCACTTCATATATTCCTAAGCATATTCAACTTCTTTGAGTACCACAAATATGCTATATAGTTTTACTGCTCTGCCTTGACTGCTCTACCCATCACTGTCTGCTGTTAACTCCACTCATTCTTTTTTTTTTTCTTTTTTGAGACAGTCTCACTTTGTTGCCGGGGCTAGAGTGCCGTGGTGTCAGCCTAGCTCACAGCAACCTCAAACTCCTGGGCTCAAGCAATCCTCCTGCCTCAGCCACTCGAGTAGCTGGGACTACAGGCATGCGCCACCATGCCTGGCTAATTTTTCTATATATATTTTTAGATGTCCATATAATTTCTTTCTATTTTTAGTAGAGACGGGGTCTCGCTCTTGCTCAGGCTGGTCTCGAGCTCCTGAGCTCAAACGATCCACCGCCTCGGCCTCCCAGAGTACTAGGATTACAGGTGTGAGCCACCGAGCCTGGCCTCCCCTCATTCTTTAAATCCCATCTCTTATGTCACCTTCTGGGTAAGCCTCCTGGGGCCCCTCATAATTGATTACTTAGTCCATTCTCTGAATCACATATAGAATTCTTTTCAAGGCCCTAATTTTATGCTAGAACTATTTATATGTTTGTGCCTCAACTGGATATTAAACTTCCTATGGTAGGGATTTGGGGTCTTTTTTTGGTATTTTTATCATTTAACATAGTGTCTGGCATAGAATAGGCAATCAATACATATTGGTTAGTAAGCGAATTAATGCTGTGTATGGGAGAAACACTGGTCTTAGAGCATGACACACAGCTCAAAATAAGCTTTGCAGAAGGCATGCATCCCAATACTTAAAGCAGCAAAAAATAGTGAGCTCTTAATTATTCATGCTTATGAAGCAGGACAACGATAGATTAAAAAACAGGGGACAATAGAGAAATCCTTAGTATTTGGCATTTCAATTGTATTTATATAAACATTTGGCAGATTTACTTTCCTAATAATCTTCTGTTTAGGCTAATAATAAAATATAACTGTGGGCCAATACACCAGCTGTAGGGCTGATGTTGTAAGGAGTATGCCCGATAGTAACTCAGCTGACCTGGAATTAAGAATTCCTCAGGAATAATCCATGAAATGAGCAATTCCCATCTGGTTATGCATTCCTCTGGAAGGGAAGGGAGTAGGCCAGCCATGCTTCATATCTCACACTATAAATCCTGGAGGAGAAGCATACTTGTGTTTTGGGAAGTGCCTCTGATGGACAGAGGGGCATCAAATTGATTCCAACCCGTTATTTGAAACTAGTAAGAAGAAAAGAAGATAGTAGAATGGGGGGGGGGGGAGACCAAAAGAAAAGGTCAGTCTACCTTTCTATCAAATACACAATGACGATCACACTTGGTGATTCTGTATTGTTGGGATAAATAAACCTGATCACAAAGGGAGATCTCTAGAAATTTGTTCTAGATTTGAGTATTGTGACACCCTTAGGATTTCAATCTGAAAGTTCATTACAAAAATCCATGTGCCTCTGAAGATTTTCACATCAACTTTTTTCAGGCCCTCATCATGTTGTCATCAATGCATTGTAATCCAGCTTTAAAATCAGGGTTGACACACTTTAGAAAGAACACCAAAAAGCCACAGATAGGTTTTGAGCCTGGCTTAACCACTTAAAAAGTTGAACAAACTTTCTGAGTTCTGGCTTCCTTCTGTATAAAATGGGCTAATTCTTGTCTTGGCTTCTTCACAATGTTATCATCAAGATCAAATGAGAAAAATAAAAGCATTTTTGAAAGTGCTTGTATGTTTGTGCATGTGACAGAGAAAAAGATTCCTTCAGAATCTCTTAAAAAATTCTACCAGATCCAGGGAACTAACTGATGGCAGTGAGCTTTGCATTTCATGCTTTGGTTTTCCCACTGTTAATAAACTCACTCTCCTGGAAGGCTCAGGGAAGTAAATATTGGGACAGAACCATTTGGTGCTGAGTGGTTAAGAAGATTGGGAAGGGGCCCCATGGGGTTACAGGTAATATGAAAATGATATTTGAGATCCTTCCTAAAACTAGACCTTTATGTACTAAACAATGAAATGTTCACTGCAGAGACCACAGGATCCAAATGTGTCTGTCTCCTCCTTTCCTCAGCCCCGTGTGAACAGCAAGCCTGGCTCATTCTCAGTCCCCAGGTAGTTATCCTGACCCTGCCTTTCTCAGCACCAAGGGTGAGGGCAGGGAGGTGGGGTGGAGAAGGGAAAGGTAATTAAAGTGGCCACCCATTCAGAAGAAAATTGAGTCTGGTAGAGGGGAAAGGGCAGGGAGAGGGAGCAAAACTCTTAGTGCTGGGGCACCAGGAAGAAAAGCAAGACACAAAGGAGAGGAGAAGGCAGTAATTTAGTGGTTGTCTTGACAACCAGAGCCCCTATTGTTCACAGTGACTTTACCTCACAGGGAGACCTCCCTGCTCTGCCCTGGGCACAGAACCCCCACAGGAGATGGGAAGGCAAGGGTTGGAGGAGGAAGAAGTGATAAGTAATTATGTGCTCTTTACTTAGAAGGGGCCGACTTCCCAACTTCTACAAATATTATAAATAACAGTGTGCTCAGCCACGATTTGGAGAATTATTGGGGACTGCATTAAATAAGTACACATGGTAGGACTTCAAATTGCGCTGTGAAAATGACTACAGGAGACTAAAAAAGACTAGCCTCGAGGAGACTAAAGGATGAGTATGAGAAGCAGTTGTCCGAGTTAAAGAGGAAGAACATTGGGAGAGGTGTAGAGGAGAAGGAAATGTGATTATAATTAATAGAATCACCTTGGTGTACATGAGTTACCAAAGGTATTTGTTTCTAGTTTTCTGTCTCCAGGCTAAATTTTAAAACATTGCAAGGAGAAGACTATTATCCTGACCCTAAGGATATAAGGACAAAGCAGTGGCAACTCCAGAATGCCAACATAGTAGCAACTTGGGGCATCAACTGTGGTTAGAAAACATAGAGAAGTAATACATAAAACTGGAAAAAAAAAAAGAAAACATGAGGGACTTCCCTTGATGCACATTCATACAGTTAAGTCTCCCTCCTGGGAAGGACAAACTCCCCCCAACACATCCTGCAGTGCCAGCATTACAGGAGAGCTAGACTAAAGCATATTTCCCACTAATTCACCTCTACTCCCTTCCTGCTCCAGTACCAAATAGGTCTACTCTTCTACAGGACACTGGGCACAGCCTCTAAGGACAGGTAAAAATGAAAACTGACATGTGGTTGCTTCTCCAAAACCAAGTTAATGAGAGAGAGCTAAACGATCTCCATCCATGGCTGAAAGCAATAGGAAATACCCTCGATTATGTAACAGGTTAATGAGATTCTTAACACCAGGGCAATCTAGCACTGACAATCTCTACCTTAGTGAGGTGTACAATATCTAGGACTTTGGGATCCAAAAAGGCCCTCAGTGTAGGACCAACTAGCTTATAGAGGGTAACCCAGCTGTCCAGCTGGTCTCATCAGCACCACAGACTCTGGTTCACTTTGTTCTGAATGTACCAGCTCCAGCCCTGAATTCTTAACAGGTGGAATGCACTTGAAGGGGGAACTTCTGGCAGTACACACTGCTCAGAGAAGCAAGTATATGCTGAAGACCCATCAGAACAGAGGGAAGAAGGGTGAAAGATGAAAGAAACTGGGCTTGTCCAAAAGTCACTGGAGTGGGCAGGGAAGTGGCCTCTGAATCATGGGGCAAGCCAGGGACTGGTCTCAATACTACTGTATCACAAGCAAGGCAGAGGACTTACTGCCAAATACACAGTTCTGTCTCCAAGAAAGTGGCTATCGTTTAGCCTGCAGCACCCCCTGGTGCCCAGAGGGAGAATTTCTGTACTAACTTCCCATGCAGCAATAGCTTGGTAGGCTAACAACAAAAGCAACACACACAGACACTCTCAGAAAGATGCTGGCTAAAAATATTCAAAATATGTATAAAGATTACTTTTTTTTTTTTTTTGAGGCAGAGTCTCACTCTGTTGCCCAGGCTAGAGTGCCATGGCATTAGCCTGGCTCACAGCAACCTCCAACTCCTGGGCTCAAGCAACCCTCCTGCCTCAGCCTCCTGAGTAGCTGGGACTACAGGCATGCGCCACCATGCCCGGCTAATTTTTTCTACATATATTTTTAGCTGTCCATATAATTTCTTTCTATTTTTAGTAGAGACGGGGTCTCACTCTTGCTCAGGCTGGTCTTGAACTCCTGAGCTCAAACGATCCGCCCACCTTGGCCTCCCAGAGTGCTAGGATTACAGGCATGAGCCACTGCGCCCGGCCTAAACATTAGTTTTTATTTGAAAGTAGAAATAATGCTGCTCCCTCTTTTAAAAATGTTTCAACGCCGGGAATATTCTTTAGCCTAAACTAGTCTAAATGATACCTATCTTACAAGATCTAGCTCTAAACATAGACCTTCCTCTATAAAGCCTCTCTAACATTTACTTCCAAATTATCTCTTATCTCCCAAACAACTTCATGAGCTAGGCTGTTATTCCCATTTGGAGAGTAACTGAGGCAAACGGAGGTTAAGTGACTTGTTCTAAGTCACATAGATAGTAAGCCTCAAAGCAGGATTTGAATTCAGATCTGACGTCAGAGCCCACGTTCTTTCCCATGCAGAAAGAAATTGGTTGGGAAGTCACAATAGCAGGAGATGCTTCCAGAGAGGGCAGGCTTGGTGGGGCTTCATGGTGGGAGGCCCAGGTTGGCCAAGGGCACTGCACTCTTCTGGAAAGGAGTGCCACTAGAATGGGAGATGGCCTTTTTGCTTAGGCCCAACCACGGCTCTGGGAATTAGAGTTCCTCAATTAAAGCCCTGGGTAAGTCCTGTGAGGGAGGAATGGAAAGTCAGTCACCATTTGTGCTTCTTTTCCCCCAGCACAGTTGAGGAACCCCTAAGACTCTCACTAGTGACAAGCAGAGGAACTGATCCAAGTGGAATGGTGTGTGATCTTATACATTCATTTACTGGACACAAATTTATCAGGTGCCTTCTACGTATGGGCTTAGGTGTTTAAGGTATAATGGTGAATAAGACACAGTCCTTGCTCTCAAGATGCTTACATACTGTCTGAAGCTGTCATCAAAATGTCATACTTGGGTTCCTATTTGTTGTAATAGATGGGCAACAGATATCAACAACTTGACTTGTAGAAAAAGGCTCTGAGGCTGAAATAACTCATGATGTTCTGTTTTTTTCTTAACTTTTACAATGACCAATTCTGTATCTCTGTTTGAGTGTATGAAAAATTAAGAGCACGTATCAAATACCTAAGTACAAACACAAAGCACAGGCAAAGGCTTCCAGCTACCATCCACCTGCTACAACCTCAAAGACACATTCCAGCAGAGACTGTCAGCACATGATAGAAAAGCCATGATGTCTTTATCCTAAGATGGCTGGAGAATAAGTGACACCCAAAAAATATGATGGGCAGACCACTCATGACAGGAGAAACTGCTGGGGCCCATTCTGGCCCGGTCTCTGAAGTCAAGAACTTCCCTTTGGCACAGTCTAATGGAGAGGCATGGGGCAAGCAGCGCTCCTTTCCCCTCAGGAGACGCAACACAACCAGAGCAAAGCCATCACTGAGAAAAACAATTGCAGTACCTCTAAAAACAGCCTGAGTAATGACCAGAGGGCCAGGAATAATCTGACAGAGAAATTGGAAGACTTAGCTTGAGTTTATTTTGTATCTGGGGCTCTTGCAAAAAGTATGTATTTTTCTAGAGAAGTGGGTAGGAAGAAATGTGGTATAAGATATAGTAAGGCACCAGAGCTGAACTGAAAGAACAAAAAGTTGTGGAGAAAGGAAAAAACTATAATCTGTGTTTCCTAGGAAACCCTGAACCTTAACTCTGATAATCTTTTCCTGATTGAGAATAGGATGCAGGATGGAGATACCTAAGAGAGACTATATAATGTCTAGCCCAGGAGTGCTTTAGGGATAACATCAGAATATGCAGGCAGAAACAAATTTAGATGCTACCATCAGATCATGTGTCCCTGATGGAAAGTCAGATGCAAAGCAAGAGAGATTAGATGGGAGTAAGGCACAGCGACTTTCAAGTAAAGCCAATTCTAGGGGCCCCTGCTTTGTGAGAAAGCTTGCAGAGGCAGGCAGTGCACAGCAGTATTAAGTGCAGGGGCTTTGAGGCCAGGATAACTTAAGTGGAATCTTAGGGGTGGTACTTACTAGTTCTGATTTGTGGAAGGTTATTTACTCTGAATATAATTTTCTTCACTTATAAAATGAAAATAAATAACACAGAACTGTACATTAGTACATAAAGTACATAGCTGCTTACCTGGTATAGTTAATATTTAATAAATGTCAGTTCTTTTCCTATTGTAATTACTTGTGGCCTTTGGTGGCAGGTCTGAGTTTCCCTTTATAAATAACCAATGTCACAAAGTCCCTTGTCCACCTTACAGGCTTAGACATGCCCACCAAAAAAACAGCCCTTAAAGTACAGTTCCACTCAGAGAACACCTGTGACTCTGGAGTGACCTAAGAGAACAGTGGAGGCAAGGGCAGCCACTCCCAGCTGTCCTTAGGGGAGAGACATCCCACCTGCTAGCACAGCCTTCTCCAATGCTCCTAGATGCTGCCACAAACTTCTCCTGACCTTTTCTGGGAGACGGTTTGTAGAGAGACATCTTTTCTAAGGAAATGATTCCAAGACCTGGT
>CM052438.1:95608155-95620296 GCA_028533085.1 Varecia variegata
CCCGCCCCCCCCCCCCACTCTCTGACTAAGAAATCCTGACGTAGATGCCAGGAATGCGTCTGCTGCCCTTTTGACACAGGATCTGATGCCATCTGCAGGGCCATGGGGAGGGCAGAGCCACGGACGTGGCATTCGCGCACTCTACTGCTGGCCTGGCTCCTATTTTTATCGTGGTGTTACTCTAGGCGTCCAGGCAGGGAGCTGGTCCAGCTTCTTCTCATTCCTTCACTCTACATCAGGACTCCATAATAATCTCATCCCTTACCTTGGCTGGATCTTCCTGCCCACAACCTTCTACCACCAATGGAGCACAGTACATCTCTCCTCTTTCCCTCCAACCCAGTCTAGCTCTGAGTACTTGTCCAGTTCCCTAAACCTGATTCTGATGCACGCACGGCAATTGTCATGTTTCTTCTGTTTTCAGACATGAGCAGAGTTTGCACAAGCTGGATTCACTCCTTGGCTTAGATTGCTACCCCCACTCCCCTTCCCCTCCCTGTGTCTCTGACTCCAAATAAGGAGAGTTCCTTGTTACATAATTGGATGTTCCCAGCACAGAAGCTGACACATGAGGTTAGGCACGCATGCGTGCAAGACTTCCCTTTGACTTAACAATGCCTTTTTTGGGCATCTAACTTCTCTGTAGCTCCCCTCCTCCATGTTCTCCACACCATCAACAATCAAGGGAGATTTATAAGCCTGGCTCAGGTCAGAACCCTTCCAACTTTGGCTTAGAAGGAGGGGTTATGAGGTTGAATTTACTCTGGTTTTTTTTTCCTCCCCGCAGGCCAGAGAAAGTATACTTATAATTTGGCAGAAGTCTTTGGAGTCCAAGGCAGTTATGTATATAGGTCTTTTAAGGGAGCAAGGAGAGTAAACAAAGCCAGAAGAAGAAGAAATAAACTTGCCTGCTTGGATATTATGCTGGAGGTTGGAAAATGAGGACATTTGAAGGAAGAGATACACCCAAATCTAGGTGGCTGTAGCATCTCTGATGCCCAAACTGCAGTGTGTTTCAGATAACTTGAGAAGAGGCAGTAGGCATCTGTGGCACTAATACCAACTATCCTGCTCTTTAAAGCACACAGAACTTAATGGAAGAGAACCCAAGTACCCTGCAAAAGCATATGGCTTAGCTAGCTGTGGTTTCAGGAGCAAACATGCAGCCTCCTGGGCAGCAGTCACAGGGACAGGGGGACACTAGGACCTCATCTCATGCTTCTTGGTAGGGGTAGGGTAGGTGTAGTGGAGAGGGTGCTACAGCTCTGGGGAGGTATCAAGTTCCCAGTGTGCTTGCTTACCAAAGTAAATAAAGTGTAGCACTGCATAAACCACTTTTTAAAATTAAAAACCAAGCTATCCAGGGCGCAGTAACATGGGCTGACTTAAGCTTGTGGTTGTGCCCTTTATGTTATATGTGAGTGTGTAAATATGGAGATGTAGTTTGGATTCTATAAACTGCCTGATAATTTCTTGGGGAATGTACATTCCTCAGAGCCAAAGACTTTTGAGTTAGCTTTTATTCCTGCAAATCATAGGGCAAAGATCTGATCCTGAAATTTAGAGAACCACATAGCTAGACATCAGAAAAACCTGGATTCAAATTCTGCTTGTGATTTAATAATTAGCCCTGTGATCTTGATTAAATAACTCAAATTCTTTATAAGTCTTAGTTTCCTCATCTTTGACATGGAGGTCATTAATACCTCTTTCACACGGCATTTGAGGGAATTAAATGATGCAATATCCTTGCAACGTTCAGTAGTGTCTGCACAAAATCAACTCTCAACAAATGTTTGCTGGATAGTAAACCTCCTGATGCTGATGAGATGATCAAAGTCTACACTGAATCCTGAAATGAGCCCTATCTTTTCTATGTCCACCATGCACGCGGACTTGCTGGTATGAGACCACGAGTGCCAGATCCTTGCAGCCTCTGCAAGGGGAACTGGTTCTTTCTTAAGATACCACAACTTCATGCTTCCTATATTAAGGAGGCTTCAAGAACACTGTGAAACCAGCAAATAATACTCAAGAAGAGGGCCAAAAATATTAAGAAGATGAGGATAATGATTTGAAGGGAGAAATGAAAGGCTTCAAACAGGGAAGGATGAACTTCTTCTTTTAATTCTCATCTGTAGAAGCTTAGGGTGAGGAGAGTGCTAACCAGCGTGGTCCCATTTTCATTACAGCTAATACAAAACAAAATAGGCACAAGATATAGTTTGATTAGATATAAAAACTTTTTAGCAGGAAAGAATATGAGATAACTGAACAAGTATGAAATATCATCACCTGGAAATATCTATGATGAACAATGATAACAGACTACACAGTAACAATGAGTTTTTCAAAAGCAACTAGCCATAAAATTCTGCTCTGGTACAATTTTCACATTGGCTTCATTCAAATTCACTAAATATGTTCAGAATTTTCCTGCTTTTCCAAATAGTGATGCCTCTCCATTAAAAAACAAAACAAAACAAAGCCTGCACATACATATAAACAGCAATGATGATGACAACAAAAAACACCCAGAAAGTGAAAAGAAGAAAATCAAGGGAAATTAAGCTGTAATCCCTCATCCTGATTTCCTTTCTGGCATGAGCTGCACTTGTGTTCTGCTAGTTTTCATTCACCAGACAGCTATCTCCCCAGCTCCCCGGAGGGGTGGCTCTAGTGGAGGGTAGGAATGGGTGTGGGAAGTGGAGGGACTTTGCCTGACTCGAAAGCTCTTCTTATGAAGAATGGCCCACTTGACTCCAGCAGCTCTCCCATGCCCATGTCACCAGGAACACCACTACACCTGAAAAATGCCACTGCACTGTGTACTTAACCTGTGCTTGTCTGAACTGGGAAGGAGCCCAGGTTTTCTGCTTCCTGATGTACCACATGGCAATGTTCTGGTTGTTGCTTTAACAAATGAGCCCACTGGCACAAAATCACCTTGAAAGGTCTCACAAAGCCTTCATTGTTTAGAAGCCCAGTTCCACATAGCTCAGAGATGGGCACAACAGGGATGGTGGCAGCTGGCAGGAGGAGACTGGTATGGGGTGGGGTGTCTTGAAGACATAAAAAGTGGAGCTTATTTGGGACCACTAGCTGAAGGCATTAGAAACAGAAAATATTTTTTATTCTTCTTTGCTTTCCTGAAGAGCATGTGGCAAAACCTAACATTTACTGGACACGTATACACCCAAAGCGATAGACACCATCATTATTCCTGTTTTCCAGATGAGGAAACTGAAGCTCAAAGAATAAATATAGAATAATAGTAATCTAATGCAGTAGATAAGAACTAGGACTTTGGAGCAGCTGGGTTTGAATTTCGGGTCCACTGCCTATTAGCTTTGTGATCTGGGTGAGGCCCTGAGTTTCAGTTCTCACCCCAACTAAACTGTAAAATATGTGAAAGTAGGGACTGTGCCTGTTTTCTTCATTACTGACAGCCCTTATTTATATTTTTTTCAGTGAATAAAGGAATAAGACCAAAATAAATCCCCAGTTGGATAGAGAGATGTAAGTATTTTAAGCTAAAGTGAATGCTACAAAACAGCCTGGACAAATTTCTACCAGTCAAGCCACGAAACAGCTTAGGCTAGAGAGCACAGCGTAATTACTTCTTTATAACCCAAACACTCCACCTTATTCTCATCTCCTCCCTATCACCAGAGACTTTATAATCATCGTCCACTGAACGATGGACCCCGAAAAGAGCCCTGTCTTTCCCATGTCTACCATGCACCTGGGGCTTGCTTCCTTTCCTGCTTTAGAGCTCCATGGACCTAGCTACATAAAACCATAAAACATTCTTCCTCAGTGATCTTTCTCTACTTCTCACAATATAGTTATGTCTCCTTTATCTGGCCTGCCCCAAGCCCTTTAATATTCTGAGTTATTCAAACTTCAGGTAAACTTCTTTCTACTGTTTTTATATATGGATCTCAATCTCTTTTTAATTTCTCCTGACTCCTCTGTCCTTTTGTGCTCTTACTGAATAATTTCCTGTGTTTTGAAACCAATTTGTCATCTATATGACTTCGAGGAGGAGAGGTCATCAGTGATCTCATGCTAGCTAGTTGTGGGATCTTCCCATTTTTAATAGCACTTGAAAGATTGGCAAAGGGAAGCCTAATAGAGGGAGAAGAGAAATGAAGGCCTAGTGACATCTATATGTGACTGAATAAAACATAAGGAGACTAAATTTTCAAGTGTTAAGGTATTGAGAAGGAAAATGTTTATTCCTTTATCAGATATTCTGTGAGTATCTACTATGTCCCAGGCCCTATGTTAGTTGCTGGGGATACAAAGCTAGTTCTGGCCCTTGAAGAACTGATAGTCTAGAGCAGGGTTTCTCAATCTTAGCACTATTGACATTTTGGGCAGGATAATTCGTTGTTTGGGGGAGAAGACTGTCCTTTGCAGTACAGGATGTTCAGCAGCAACCCTGGCCTCTACCCACTAGATGCCAGTAGGTATCTTGCCCCCCCTTCTCAGTTGTGACAACCAAAAATATCTGTAGATATTGCTAAATGTCCCTTGGGGGACAAAAGTATACCCAATTGAGAACCACTAGTTTAGGAAAAGCAGATCCTTTATATAATACACTGTGATAGGTATTATTATCGAAACATTGAGAGTGAAGGGTGCCTTAATTGTAGACGAAAGTGGGAGAGGATGCTATAGAAGGCTTCACAGAATAAATGATACTTTATGTTCAATATTTGAAAAGCGTTTTGCAGGAAGCCAAGCAGACAAAAAGAGAGAAAGTTAGGGACACAGGGCAGGAGTAGGAGGAGAGCGAGTAGAGAAAGACCATTCAGGTAAATGCAAGAGGATAAGCAAAGGCCTGAGGAACGAGACCACAGCCTTATTTCTTATTCACCTTGAGGCAATGACAGACAGTTTGGATGGAGGAGAATGGGAAATAAGGCTGGGGCCAGATCATACCAAGTAAGAAAGGAGGTGAAATTTTAGTATAAAGAAATAAATATATATTTAAAACACAGTGGAGCCCTTATTGAAACAAAGCCTTGCTTAACCCAGTATATTAAACTTATCAAAGTGGAACTGCTTTAGTTGGATCACACCCCACTCAGTTTTTCCCTTAGCTTCTCAGCTGGCTTCCAAAGCACTCCTGTGGAATCCTAGAACTTTGGGACACATATTGGAAAAACCACATCTTCAGTCAAAAGAGTGCCACTCATGAATTTTAACTGCAGAACATATGTTCAGATTTGCTTTTCAGAAAAAGCACTCTAGTGGCAGAGCTGAGTATAGAGTAGGGACAAGGGGGGCAAGCCCAAAGGCACAGAGATCAGTTAGTATTTCATACCTGGGTTTCACTTGGGGACCAGTGTTAAGGCTACTATATATGGCTTTGGAGTCATACAAATTTGGCTTGAAATTCCACTAACTCTGACTTAGGGCATGTTTATTGAGTTTGCCAAACTCTATTTTCTCATTCTGTAAAATGGGGCTACCTACCTCACTTGGCTGCTGTAAGAAATTATTGTAAACAGAGGTCAGGTGCTGGCACAAATAAGCACTCAGCAAATATAGATGTGCCTCCTCTTCTTTCATGTAGTCTCTTTACGATTCAAGTTTACTAAGCCTCCTTGAACCTATGTAACTTTGAGTATAAAAAGGGAGATTTAATTGCTTGTTGTTAATGGATTTTCTACTTGTAGAAGAGATACATAATTCTTCGTAAAAGAAGATTTTTTTGATCAGTCTCTTAGCAGGAGCCACGTGCTAACAGAAGAGGTCAGTATTTGGCTGCTTCTTACTTTGGGATCTGCCAGGAAGTCTCATAAGAGAGAGTTCAAAACAAGAGTGGCCAAAGCCCAACCGCTACGTGTATCTGTCTGGCTCAGAGACAGTGTTTCTGCTCTTCTCCAGGTTAGCAAAGTCAGCATCAGTTCCACGGTTAGAAAGTCAGCAGCTAAAAACTCCACCTGTGTACGATCTTTAAGGAGGTCAAGTGGTGTTGGGATTACAAGGCCTGGATTATAAAAGTCAACTTGCAAATACAAACTTCCCTCTATTTTTACCATCCTGTGTCAGTAAGTACTTCTTCAGTTGTGAATATTTATGCTCTTCTAAGAGAAAACAATCTTTATTTCAACAGCAGTGATGTGGGTGTTTTCTCCTTTTCTTTCCCACTGTTTATCATCACAGTGACAATATGAAGTCAGGTGAAAGGTGTGGGGCTTGAGTACGTAACTGGGTGGAGAATTTAAGGATCACAGGCAATGCCTGTAACTCAGTGCATTATGCCAGAAGTCTTACAGAACCAGACACTTTCAAACTTTCCTCAGCAAGGTGATTAATGAAAACTTTCTGATACTCTCAAGGCAGCCTTCATCCCTGTATGTCTGTAACAGAGAATCTATCTTCTCTTATGGTCACAGGTTCCCCAAACTCTGTACTTACCCTTTCAAGTGCAAAATTCAGCATCACATCCAACTGCCGTGCAATTTAAGATTCTAATGTGAAAGAAAATTCAGCAGTCTTACCTCTGAACTAGGGTCCCAAAGATAAGACGAAGAAATTTCTGCATGTTTTCTGTACATAGCCATTTCCACTGTTCCATTAGCAGCAAGAGGAGCAGATCCAGGGCTGTGTCGGCTAACTCTGTCTCTGTTCCTGAGGGAGGCAAAGATGTCAAAAGTAGAGACTCATACTCATCGTTCATGTACTGGGTGGCACCTGGGTCTTTTCCACCTTCACATTGTGCTTTTGTAACCCCTCTGCACTCAAATCAAGAGATGTCACTCATATCTAGAAATTTCAGTGACAGGCTCTGTATTTCTTTACAATTCTTTTGTATTTCTGATATTTTCACCTAGTAAATATTTCTGTTTTTAAAAAATTTTGCATATAATTATTTTGCCTACTTAGCTTCTATTTCTTCAATATTTCCCCAGGATGCTGGATATGTTCTGTTCCAAGGAAGAACTCACAACTAGTGAGCAACGGGAACTGGCAAGGCCTAGTCTCTTCCATCCTTGAATTCCACTCACCCCCGAAAAGCATCATGGAAATGCTGTGGGCAGATGTGGACAGACTTGAGCTTCACTCTCCTGCAAATCCTTGCTTTGAAAGCACCTCCATTACACAGTGCTGCTGGTTTGGATTCAGGAGGCTTTAGCTAAATTTCAAGATAACATGCAGTTCTAGGAAGAACGTCACAGCTCTGGTAAAATGCCATGACAATTACTGATTTCTTTCCTGTTGCGAAGGCTGGAAGGGCCACAAATGAGCTCATACCCCATGTTAAGCTGAAGTTTTCTGAACAAATGCGTTTTACGAAGGAAAGCATCTATTCCTTACATCTGTTGTTGGAGTCCCACATCATTTCTGATTTGCTTCTGGGGAGACTTCACCAGGAGTATAGAATGTTCCAGAATGAATCTGAGATATCTGGTGCTTTTGCTGTATTAGTACTATAATTAATCATCAATAATGACTGGGTCAGTCTAGGACCAGCAAGTGTTCTTTGGGCCAGCATGCCTAAGCTATCCTCTTTTAAGGGTTCTTTAGAACATGAATGACTTCAGATTTGGACAGATCTACTAGAACTGAACCATACTTCCCTCTTAATCATCTCTCCCTTACATTTCCAGGGGCATGGGACTGATACATTGTTTGCTTTCTAGCCATTTGCTCAAAGATGGGATATCCTGTTCCTTGGGAAACAGCATTACCCTGAGCTTTTGTCATCCTCCGCAGTTCTGTAACTTTCTCAGGTTTAGCATTTGCCTACAACTGCCACCATGTGGTAACACTTAGTCATAGCAGTAAAAAATAAGAAAGCAAACAAGGTACCACGAAGTCCTCTTGAAGAAAACGGGAGATTTTCCATCCCATGAGCATTTTGAATTTCTCAGGGCTAAAAGATGGGCTCACGCACAAACTATCCCTTTAGAAACATGACATTCAACATTTACAGGCTTCATTTTGGCAAGAAGGGTATTGTTTGACCCACCCCACCTTATTTACAAGCTCTTAAGAGTTCTCTGATGTTTTCACTGCCATCCTGGCTTCAGTAAGCAGTGAGATCCAAGTGAAGGGATGGGGCTGTCAACCGCATTTTTCACACACTTAAATTTAGGTCCACAGAGCATAGGTGGTTTGTTCATGGGCACCTGAGAGACAGTGGTGCAATCAGCTTTTATTCCCCTTCAGAATCCTTCTGAATTCAAGATTTTGTGATCTTATATTCTGAGCAGAGGCCTCTGTCTTGAGAATGATAAACTTTTTTTAATTGCTAGTTTAGCAAACATACTAATTAATATCCAGGGCTCTGAATTTTTCCTCTATAGAATACATCTGCCCTTCTTTTCCTGGGAAGCAAACCTGCCCTGCCTCTAATATTAATACTTATACGGAGGGAGCAGAACCTTCACCTCTTCTCCCTCTCCGCTCACCCTTGGGTAACTAGGTGGTATCGTCTGCCATGGTAGTTAATAAAGAAGAGGAAGAGATGTAGGGAAAAAGATGAATTCCATTTTGAACACATTACACTTCAGTTGCCCTACGGTATATTCAAGAGGAGATAACATCAAACATTTAAGCATCATCACACATGTGTTAGAGTTGAAAATAACAGTACAGGTAGGATCAACAGGGAGAGTGTGCAGAATAACAAAGAGCCAAAAATCCAGCTCTGGAAGGTGGATAAGGGTGCCAACACAGCAGATTGAGAAGGGGCCACAAGAAAGGCAGAAAGGAAACCAGGAAAGTGGTGTCACAGATACTAAAGGAAGAAACTTTCTAGAGAATGGCAGAAGTTTGATATGCCAAAGCATGATTAAAATAACTTCGACAAGATATCAATATTATAAGCATGGATCTCATCCTGCTGGATTAGAACTCCCTGTGTTTGTGCCCTGATCCTCTGCTCGACTGAACTCTGGGGACTGTGTCCTACTCATCCCTGTACCCTAGCATATCACCTCCAACATTGGAGTTCAAAACCTGACTCGCTCAGCTGAACAGAAAAGAAATTAAAGCTACAAAGTCCAACTATCCCAAGTCCCAAGTAAACTTCACTCTGGCTACCTTTGCTGTGGGAGCAGAGACCTGGCCACTTACCTAGATCACTGTTTCTGAGGTCTTGGGCTGACATGGCTGCATCTGACAAGTAACTGTCCACATATCCTTTGGGGGTTTGTTCAGGATCTTTCTCTGGGACTTCTGCTGGCTGCATTTCCAGTAACTTTGTCTGTTTTTCAATAAAGGATAACATCCCAGACATGGATAGGATCTCTGACTCCTGAAGAAACAGCCAGTGGCACATCACATAAAGAATGTAGACAGGAGGGCAGCAAATGCAGTGCTCTAGGCTTCCCTGTCTCTCCCTTGTAAAAGTACCATGGATATAGAACCCCACTGAATCTGGGACTACTTTAGGAAAGGTTTTACTTTTTACCCAAGTTGAAAGTAAAACAACCCTACCCTGTGATTCTGGGATCATTTCTGCACACATTTTTGGGTCATCTATTCTCTTCCCAGAACTGTCTTTCTTTCTCATGTTGTCATCTAGTATCCCAAACCTGCTACCCTTGAGAAGGCAATCTGCCAACCCAGAACTGGTAGGAATTCCAAACCACCCAAGAGAAAATAATTTTAGCATAAAAATTAGAGATCCAGATATTAATTAAGTCCTTTAGCAGAACCTTTCTGACTTTAGAGAATATCTCAACTGCCTATAACTGCAGAATCAACTTCCCAGATCTTAATGTCTCAAATTCTCTGGGCTTTGGTTCTTACCACATTGGCTTCCTGGAGACAATAGAGAATCTTGTCATGTGCTTCAGTAACACTTACTGCGGGAGCAATTTTACTGGATGAGAACCTCAGTCTGGACCTGGTAAAGAAACAAAAAGTAGAAACAGAATGTAATTCATGGTCTTGATCCCCATACAAGCTGGCAAGTATTGATAATACCTTAAAACAATAGCACCCATGCTTACTCTTGGGAGCTTACTGTGGTCAGAGCTACCAGCAAAGACTTGGCCCTGAAATCCCCCAAACAATGTATATTCTGGATCTTAATACATAGTGCAAACTTACACTAAGCTATAACTATAGTGCACTTGTAAAAGGGCGCCAAATAAAACAGGGACCCGAGTGGCTATCACACCCAAGGCACTAACTAAAAATTTGTTGAAGATTAAACAGACAAGTGGCATACACCAAGTATTTTTGATGTTGCTGTTGGTAGTGTACCCTTTTTGGACATCCATTTATCCCCCTTATGTTCAACTAAAACCAGAGAAGAAAATGCAACATCGAACTGTTGATAACTTCAATGTTTCAAGGAATAGGAGACTCGTAGGCACAGGCATCATGGTCATCCATCAAAATATGGCCCAGGTTAAAAAGGCTAAGTACTGTGAATCTTTTATTGCTGGGCCATGAAACATGGGCACACAAAGACAGATGGGGTCAGACATGCATGCGCACACACACAGACACACACACTCCCCCTCTCTCTCCTTCCTGATGACCCAGACATAGATGAAATTTTCAGTAAGGGTAAGTTTGGTGCCCATGCCTTCCACACATGGGCTTTGAATGCTGCCAGAGAACAGCTGGGACCCTAGTGCAGCAGAGTAGCAGCAGTCAACCAGTTACTAAAATAGGCCCTGCAAGTTTCCATTCTGGCCCTTGCCTGTTTATCGCTAGTATATGCAAATTCTGAGCCAAGATTTCCAGAAACAATGGCAAATAGAGATCAGTTATATGCCTTAATTCTCAGTAGGAAAGAAATATCTCTATTTCCCAGGAAAATAGAAAAGAGAATATCCATATTTTAGAGTTTTCCTTCTAGTCAAAAATCCCAGGTCAGTTGGGCCCCAGGTTTCCATGGCAAAAGCAAACATTCAGCCATGCTTCCTCTGTAGCAACTCAGGCTCCTCCGGGTGGAGCACTGAGGAGCCCAGGGTCTCGCTTTGCCTAAAAACTGGTATATGTGACCCATCTCCTCTTCTGGGCTTGAGAATGAGGGTGAGTTTTGGCTGAGGATTGGGGATCAACCTGAGAATTGAGGAAGGGTCCCTGGATGACTGGAGGGCTTCTTACTTGCTAGCCTTCTTGCCTTCTGTCTGAGGCTTGCTTTCAGTCTCAGCCTCACTCAGCTCCTCTGTAGGGCTCTGAGGTTCAGAGCGAGGAAATGCTGTCTTCAACGTATCCACGATAGCACTCACCACTATCTGCAGGGGTCAGAGGTGCACGGTCAGCAAGGCCATTCACAGCCCCAGATGGAAACCCCCAAACCAGCAGTCACCTCATAGCATTTTATGCAACAGGACGAGTACAGAGCCACGTTGTCTAGCAGAGCCTTATCCATCAGGAAAGTCAAATACCAGCTAATGACTTAGTGAGAACCATTCTCTCTTTTCTCTATGGCCATAAAATTCTTCTTCCTCAAAGAGTAAAACAAACAGTGGCATGGGAAAAGAAGCCAAAACAAATAGTGAGATAAATTAAAACCTAGGAGATCTGCAGGATGGTGGAGTCCTTTTCATTTCAACTTTTTTCTTTTTCTATAGAAAAGTAATTTCAATTTCAAAATTGATAATACCTTCCCCAAGCTGTGAATAAGTAAAAGTAATACAGGTAGGAATATAAAGAGAAAGGAAGAGTGAAGACGATAATTAAAAATAAAAAATACATTCTAGGGCATATATAATATAAACATGCTTAGAGTAATTCACACAGCAAAGAACTGGTTTCTCTAGTCAATTCAAACAATTTGTCTTCATTAGGTAAAGAAAGAATAACAAAAATCACTCAGGTCAAAATTAAAGTATCTAGAGTTGATATAAACTTCTCTACTCATAAAGACCAAACAAAATAATCCTCATTAAAGAATAAGAATTAACTATATTTCTGAGAATGGGAAAATGGCACACAGATACTTGCTAAAAAGGAAAACATATAAACAAATGAAACCTTAAAATGTCACAGAAACAGAATGAAACATTTACTTTTCCTTTGGTGTCTCTTGCTAATTAACACTGCTGGCTCAGAGCAACACCAGGCCTCCTTTAACTCATTCTCGTGGTGCTCCCCCAGCAGGAGCACAGCTAGCACAGCTAAGATAGGGCCGAAGTGGTCAGTAAGACTACA
>CM052438.1:95620396-95667735 GCA_028533085.1 Varecia variegata
CATCTGTCTTGGCCACTCTTGTATCACCAGCAACTAGTGAAGTGCCTGGCTCAAAACTGCCATCCAGTAAGTAGATGCTGAAAGAATCAATGAATAAACACATTTGCATGGAACTGTGGAGGTTTTACCTAGTTGATCCCTTTCAAGTTTGCAGTTTTTTCCACGTAGCAATGGATGTCCTCTAAAACCTACCACTGAAATTCCATTTTATTGTGTCCTCCCAAGCCCAGCTGAGAAGAGGGAGGACGCTCTTCTGCCAATGAGTCAGTGTTTCCCAACCTTGTAGAACACATGCCATCTTCTGATAACCATAAACCTCAGACTTCTGCCTCAGACTCTAGTATCAGTTGGTGATCATTGCTTACAGGCCCCAGCTATGTTTCACAAATGTCCTTCTACCATCTCCACAGGTGCTGAGACACCCTCTTGAAGAAGGTACAATTCTCTTCACACTCTGTCTCGTGCAGAGGATCACTACATCAATCTAAGTCTAGCCTAGTGTCTTGTCTTAGAGCTCTCTTTCCTGTGTGACCAAAACTGAGAACGACCTTTACCTCCAGTTAGCAATCCCTCACACCCACCCTCAGCCAGCCATCTATGAAGACACAGATTTATCCTCACATGCCTCCACCAGAATAATAGTATCACGATATCCTCTAGAGATATGCCTACACTTAGTGTCAGGGGTACCATTTCCCAACTGCAATTCACCACGATTCCGCAAGTTGATGATTCAGCCACCATCTGGCAACAGGTCTTGAAAATTCTAGTCCAAGTGTCAGGGGTACCATTTCCCAATTGCTATTCACCACGATTCTGCAAGTTGATGATTCAGCCACTATCTGGCAACAGGTCTTGAAAATTCAAGTCCATGTTCTATTGACCCCTCTGTGCTGTCCCTCCCCATGCACAGCCTCTTATTTTTCAAGCACTGCCTCCATTCTGATGAATACTCCACATTTATAGGTAGACACTAAAGCTGAGCACAGTGGCCCTGCTGGTACCTTGTCTATTCTAGAGACCATGAATGGTTTCTTGACGAAGGCAATACGAGCGTCTGTGTTCAGAGCAAGGAACTCCTGCACCTCCTCACTGTTAGCGATCTCAGGAATGGCACAGAGTTGCTGCAAAAGTAAGACACACAAAAAAATTTTACAGAGAAATTCCAATCCCCAGATCTCTCCACCTTGTCTTGGCTGTCTGGGGGTTAGAATGAGAGCAAAGGCAAAACAGGAAGATGCTGACCTTTAAGAATGATTCCAGGAGGCTCTTACGGGCTTCTACTCTGTCACTATCCATGTTTCCAAACGGAAGATCTGGAAAGAGCTTTTTAGGACCCTTCACATCTTTAAAAAAGAAAAAAAAATTCATTTAATATTCACAGAGAGCTATTCCAGATAAACATAAGCAAATCAGAATTATTGAATCTATTTCCTTGGATTTTTTTTTTTAACTTCAGGAGTTCCAAATATACCCTAGGAGTATGACACATACAACACTACAGTGGTTACAAGTGACGGCTTTGAAGTTCAATGGTCCAAGTTTAAATTTTGGCTCTAATCCCTACTACAATGATGACCATAGGCAAGTTGTGTAATCTTTCTGTGACTTCATTTCTTTTCTGTAAAACGGGGATAATGATAGTATCTATCTCATAAACTGTTAGGAAGATTAAATGAGTTAACAGGTAAAGTACTTAGAAGAGAACCTTGCATATATTTTCAATTTTAGCTCAATACCAACTACTGTAATTAAGAAATAAAATGCATAATTTATATCCAAACTTGTTAATATATCTGTGTGATCATCAGCATTTTTTTAAAACACAGTAACCAGTTACTAGCTTACTTTTCGAGTTAAATTTTATTACATTTTAAAATTTTCCCTTGTGCCTGCGAGGTGTCAAACAGCATACAAAAGGTCTGGTTGTTAAAAGCAAGTGGCAAGAACTTTGGCATAATATTTTAGTATTTAAGAGCCATCAATGTATGAATCTGGAAAAGTTAATTTAACTCCTCATACTATCATATGGGCACAAGTAGAAATGTAAACACTCTTTTTTAAACTTAAACCAGATGGGGCTCCAGAACAAAGCATGCAGTGGCAAAGGACCATCTCAGAAAGAATGTGATCAGTGCTGTCCAGCACTAAAACTCAAAACTCTGCAAGCAAACATTGGCAGCAGAGACCTGCAATGCTGCATCCTCCATCCCTCTCCCCAAACCAAGAGGCCACCAAGCTCTCGGATCACGGTGGCAAGATGTGAGAAGGAAGGAGACAGCACAACTGGGGAAACTCCTGACTTTTGATGAACTTTCGTAGATCCGGTTTCTCCTCTAGACGGGTCTGCAAATTCAAGAACTCCCGGTAGCGGCGATTCACAGTGTGGTAGGCCAGCTGCTGCAGGCCGCTGCTGTTCCCACCGTCAAGGGCTGTCTCGTACTATTGAATGAACAAATACGTTGACTCAATCAGACAGGGTTAGGTAATCTTCTATTCTGGCTTTAATGACTATTTGTTCAATGGCCACACAGGAAGAGTAGAGTAGGGATAAAGGAAGGGAGATGTTCCTATTCTGTTCCAGAACCTCCTATACCTGATTGCTGACCTGAATTGTAATGAATAACTCAAACTCCAGTGGTTACTGAATTAAAGTATGAGTTGTACTTCTTAGTATATGTGGCCCACAAATCCGAAGTTTTATTGCTCCCCACTGCTATTTCCATCTGAAAGCTCCCTCTCCTAGATACTTTCTTTACTTACAAAAATAGCTATGTAACTATTTTTCAAATTCCCAAGATTGAGTATAAAACAGAAAGCATAACACCTATAAAAAAAAGCAGTGCCTCTATTACTCCTAAATTACAGTGCTAGACATTATAAGGGGAAAACAATTCTGCTACTACACTCAACCAATGATTATCTATATTAGTTGGGGAAAGAACAAATAATCCAAACAGCAGATGAACAAAAATCATTTGCTGGCCTGGAATAAATTAAAGGGGCATTTGTTTTTGTTTTGCTTTAGGCAGATTAATTTGCCTAATTGTTATTCTTAAAGCTAAGGAAATTTTTTTCCTCAGTACACATCATCTGTATTATTAGCAGTCATGTAAAGACTGGAGATGTTATAAGGGGTCAAAGTCTGCTGCCTTCTGCAGCCGTGGAGGGCGGACATGTGGGCATATTCCCCAAACAGCGGACACTGTGAATGGCATGGAAGCTGCAACTCAGTACATGGGAAGACTTTTGACAGAGTAGTTAAGATACAGAGAAATGATGTGGGCAAAATATATATGTAATCCTTTCTATTGTTTGGTTGAGGAATTGTACTGTGGGTACATGATGGGAAAACCTATCTCCTAGTTGGTGGGACTCAAGATGGGTGTTTAAAGATTTTCTAGAGGGAGACAGAGTGAGGTATGCATTACGAGCTGACATGAGAAAATAGTTCCTTAGAACAGCACTGAGAAGAAAAGACTGAGATGAGAGGGACAGGTGGAATTCAGCGGGGGACTCTGAAACCGGAGGCACCTGGGAATTACGATGCTTTCTGTAGAATGTTCTGCTCCTTGAGGGATAATATTCAATACTGATATGTTCATTTCCATCACATAAAACTGTTTTACTATAAGAATGTATAATATTGGCATAAGAATTAAAAATCATAATTATAATATGTCCATATAAAAATCTAAACCCAATCTCAAACTCAAACAATTGGCTATATTCCTTTGTTCTCATTTTTCACTTTACCCCTTTCTTGGGGTAAGTAGTAGCAGATGTCAAAATTTGGCAACAAGAAAGAAAAAAGAATAATGGAAGAAAGACTATGAACTTAAAAATTCTATCCATAATTTAATTTTTCTGCTAATGAGGGGGGAAAAAACTGTTGTTTAATATCAGTGTTGGAATATGACATAAATAGAAGATGAAATAACCAAAAGCCAACCCTTACATGTGAAAAAGGTGCATGTCATAGGGACACCCAGGATTACAATGAAAAAGCAGGCAAAATTTTAACAAAGTTATACCAGTCCTTTGAGGGTAGCCTGAGTTATTTCATGACCAGACATCTGTACTTCTAACTCTTACTTATTTTATAAGGGGTGTAGGTGTCTGCATGTGTGTGTTTCTAATTATTTCCATTCTGTCTTATTTGAAAATGTCATAATGTTCGTTTTTAAAATGTGAGGTGATGCTGCAGCTGTGTTCAGCAGATCAGGAAAGGCCCTTTCCCTCTTACTTGGATTGGGGGTTCGTGGGGAGGACTACAGCACCCAGGCTTGTGCCTGGTGGTAGCTTTGGCACTCAGAATGAGATAAATTCAAGAAAGCAAGTAAAATCCAATGGAAAGGATTTTGCCCAGGAATTCTCTTTCCAAACTTCTTCCTTGCTAATTTCTTTCTTTTTAAAATACTAGTATTTTTTTGTACTTTGTTTTAGGAAGGTAGGTTATTTACCTATATTTGCCTTACAAGGTAGCAAGTTCCTCATTCTCGGAGGTGTTTAAGCACAGACTTGAGAACTACTTGGCAGAGATGACATGAAGAGGGCTGGTTAGGTTAAAGCAGCAGTTCCCCGCTAATGGCCTTAGGACAGGCTGCCTCCATGCTACCTGGAGAGTTCCATATTAAAAAAATACAGAATCCTGGGACCCATCCTTGGAAATTCTCATTCAGAATTTATCAAAGTCTGTCAGAATCTGTACATTTAAAAAGCAACCCAAGTGATTTTGAGGTGCAGTCAAGTTTGGGAACCCCTGAAAAATATCACTCTCAGTATTCTAACAACCCTAAGATTCTAGTATTGTCCTGTACAAGTACAGGATAAGAGCCTACTCTGCCTAACAAATTAGCTTCAGACCATTCACATATAGATGCTTGTTGAATTAAACATTGCAAACTAATAAGAGACGTCTCCCCCCTTGAGAACATTAGCTTCACTGACTCTGCTTTCCAAACCCATTCCCAGCCCAGAGCGGGTGCCTGCAGCTTTAATCCTGTTACCTTCACAGTGTAGAGCGTGTATGGGTGGAATCCAGTGCCACTGTGCTCTCGGGCAGTAATGGTGCCAGTGATACGAAGGTTCTGGATGACAACTGGGCCATCTGGACTACTCAGGGGCTCAAAGCTGAAAGCTGAACTAAGAGGGCCAGGCGGAGAGGAAGAAAGCAAAACTGGTGGCAGACCAGGATCGAGGGAGCTCACATCGTTGGTGAGATCCTTCTCTAAGCATGAGGGTCTTGGGGGACAGGTCTTTTCTGGCCCCTCCAGCAAAGCTGTAAGGCAGGTGACATCTCCTTGCTCTACCTCCTTGTCTACTGTGTCAATCTGGATCTCAGGGCAGGAGTTCAGCATGGAGACCAGCAGGCCTGTCTCTGTCTCTGTCCGTGGCCCCTCCTCAGCTTCTGCTCCTTCGATGCTTTCAGATCCCTCACCATCCTTAGGCTCCAGAGCCTGGGAACCCTCTAGAGCACACAGGGCATCCTGAATCCTGTCAGAAAGGAAGTTGCCTGGAGTCATGAGCATGATGGTTTCTTTGCCCAGTTCAGACAGTGGAGAATCCAGCTCTGAGTCTTCACATAAGAACAAGGGGCCTCGAATATCTGGCTGTAGAAAATGAGAGAGGCTGTTTCCCACTTTTCTTTCTTCAGACAACCCACCCAAATCTCCCTCTACAGCTTCATGGCCTTCTTCAATCTCCAGGGAGCGGCTTGAAGGCCCCTCTGTCTCACTGCAGTTTGGGAACACTGGGGCTGCTACTGGAGAAGGGGCTCTCCCTCCTGGCAGATGTTCTGCCTCAGCAAGCAGTGGTAGAGATGTGGGCACTGAGGGCTGTTCCAGGGCACTGGATGTGCAGAGTGGTTTAGCCACTTGTGCTGGATTTCTGGCCTTGGAAAAGATACCTACTACTATAAGGTGGATCCAGTCAGGATCTGACAGTCTGCTGATCAGTGGTAAGATTACATTGCAAGTAATGAGTTCCACCACTACGTGGCGTCCAGTCCGAGTCTCCAGGTGGGGCTTGGGCACTAGCCCTTGCAGTAACAAATTCACAATGCCACGTGTGTGGGTGACCTCAGCACTGGGGCTGTGCACAGCAGGATGTGGGGCAGTAGCCTGGCAGTAAGCTTCCCAGAGCTGGGATGGCTCGACTGGACCACTCTGCTTTCCTGCAGTGGCTTCCTTTGCCTGAATGTAGCTCTGCAGGTGACAACCACAGAGAGTCAGAACACTCTGGGCGACAGCATGACTGTCTACCATGCTCATCCTCCTTCGAAGCTCCTGGACCAACCCTTTCATGGCTGCCTCCATCTCTTCCTCGAAGGCTGGCTCCTGGCTCACTGAATGATACCAAGATAACACAAAATCCCGAATAATCATCTGGATAGTGCAGTTAATCTCCTGTTCCAGCTGCCTTTCTGCCTCAGGACACGGAGGGCAGGTGGCCACTGGGATGAAGCGTTCCAAGTGCAGTCGACCTGAAGCCCCCACAATGGCACTGGAGCCCAGCCATCCTCCCAGAACCACTAGCAATGCAGATAGAAGGCACAGAAGCCACACATTGACCAGAAGGTGGATAACCAGGAGCCAGCCGAGCAAGACTCCCACAGCCATCAGCTTCCGACTACTCAACAGATTATTGAGATTGAAGCTGGACTCAGCTGGGGTGTCCTGAAACGGGGGCACTGTCTCTGCCTTCATGGCTGAACGGGCAAGGTGACTTATTCAGATGACAGTCCTCTTTCTATTTCACTTCTGAGTTAGGGAAAGGGACATGGACTGTGTCCCAGATACAACGAAATCGGGATGCTATTCAGGGAACCAGGGCTCCGGGCCCTCGAAGTCCTACAGGCACTGCAGAGAGACAGCGGCAGCTCTGCCTCTCCCGCTGGCTATCACCAACAGAGATCTCAAACTCGTCCCTTTCAGCAAAGATGCTGCTTTGGAGGAAAACTCTGCGGCCTTCATAACGCCCGGGGTGGAAAGCCTCTTCGCAGCCTCAGGGACGGCGGTGCAGGGCCCTCGGCTCCCCAAACACTTACAGACGCCGAGGGCAGCGGCCGGCCAGGACTGGGTCACACGCCCCAGGAGCCGCGCGCCCAGATTGAGCCCCCACCTGGAGCGGACTCACTGAGATCCTCCCCGCCGGCCTCGGCCCGCAACCACCGCTGGACCAGGCTGCCCCGGCGACTGCGCTCCGCAGCTCCGGATTTATCAGGGCTGCCGGCCGGCCGCCCGCCGGCGACAACTTCCGGGTCGACGTAGGCGGGAGCGAGGCATGCGGGAAGAGCGACCGCGCTCCCGGAGGCGCGGCGCTGCCCGGCGCCCTCTGGTGGTGGGAAGCCGCCGTGCGGCTCTGCGCACCCTGGGCTGAGGACCGGAGTGCGCGCAAAGCGTGGCTCGCCAAGGGAGAGCACAAATTCCCAAAGTGCCACCGAACTGAGGGCGGCCTTGCGGCAATCGCCTGCGACGACTCAGTCTTCCAGACCCTTTAAAACGCATCTCGGCTCTAATTATTAAATGGAGTCTGCGGACATCCCTTACTGCTTGGGCACACTCTAAATAATCCAGTTTATTTTAGTCCCATGGGGACATAGTTTCATTGGCCTGATGGATTTTAACGTACACCTGCTTGCCCCAGAACCTGCCCCCAAACGCAGCCCACCTAACTTGTTCTCAGGAATTGCAGAATACAAGACATAAAACATAACACAGAGATAAAGTTATTCCTTAAATTTCATACACTGTATCACAAAATCAACTTTTTATTTGTGGTTATTTGCTGGTGACATTACCCAGGCAATCAGATATTTTGAGCATCTGCTATATTCAATGACTGTGAGAGGTAGAGTGGAGGAATAGAAGCAGTTCCTGTTCTCAAGGAATTCACTGCTAATTGGGGAGTCCAGTTCTTTGAACACAACCAGGCATCTCATCATGCAAATCAATATGGGATGCAGGAAAATGAAAATCTTAAAGGTATTAAAAGGAAAGAAAGATTACTGTGAGTTGCAGTGCAGTGGTTAAGGGGGGCCTCAGAGAGAAAGTAGCCTTTATATTAAATCTTCAAGAATAAGAGTTTTTTTTTCTATCCACTTCCATCTCTTCTTCTCCGTTCTTCCTCAAATACATAGGCAAGGAAGGCAGAAGTGGAGGTGTGTTTTCAGATAATCCTCTAATATGTTCGCTTTGGAACATGCTCTGTTTCATTGTTTTCGGTTTTAGAAAATTTGCCTTCAGTTGTTTACACAGACAGAATACCTATAGGAAGATTGAATATCTGACACCAGTAGTGTGGACCATGTGTAAAAGTGCTTGTGTCAGTTTTGTGTGAAGACAGCTTCCTTCCCCACCCCAGTCCCTAGGAGTTCTGTCCGCAATGCGGCTCTCCATTTTATTTTGGCACGGGACATACATCATTTGCATAGAGCTGCTCGTGGTTGCCCATCTCAGCATTCTCTAGGCTGTAAGCAGTGTCTCATCAATATAGCACTACTCCCTAAATGTTTAACTTCAGGCAAATTGCAACCAAAAATTGTGCCAATAAGAAGTGCATTGTGGCTTCTTTTCTCATCTCCATTTCTACTGTTGGTGCAAATATTTCTTTTGAATGCAAAAAGACCCATCATTTAATCACTTCTAAAGCAAATGGTTTTATTCCACTAGGCAGACTGGGCACCCTCCTGGGACCCCGGAATGCATATTTGTGTTTTCATGGTTCACATCACTTCACTGCTTCCTGCCTTCCCACAGAGAAGGAACAGGAGATGTGGACTCTGCCCCCTTTGCCTTCCCAGACCATTCTATTGTCCCTGGGAGCACTTAGAAGATGACAATAATGCTCTGGAGAAACATCTCTGCTACCCAGTTGGGAACTAAAACAGAAACATGAATGATGAAAGGACTAATGACCATGCTGAAGACTTCCTATGCCAGTTCAGCAAGAAAGTTCACTCTGCAGCATGATGTTCAGGGTGGTAAGGAATGACCTTGTGAGTGGGCTCTGTGCCACCTGTCCAGATGGTCTAGAGCATGGAGGTAGCCAAGAGTGCCTTCCTGACTCTGAAGTGGATTTGATGGACATGCCAATGCACTTGTCATTTGGACTGGTGTGGGCTTCTGCCTAGGGTCCTGGGCAGGCTATGGTCTCCAAACAGATCAATCACTGAGAGGAGGTGAGTGTCAGGACTGATGTGCGGTGGTGTGTGCATGTGGGGGAAGGCAGGGAGGCTGGCTGTTTGGCCACACCACTCACCACCTCCCAAGGTCCCTCCTTCTTTCCTGTTTATCAGTCATTTCTCACAAAATTAAAGGATAGTGCTAGAATGTTGGGGATAACAAGACAAATAAGATACAATAATTCACCTCAAGGGACTCTCAGTCTACATAAAGAAGAGAAACACATAAATATATAAATGGAATTAAACATATGTGTTATGACAATTGCAATAGAAATAAGTACAATAAAATGGGAACACAAAGGAGGGGTGGTCAACTGGGGAACTGGGTGGCTCGTAAAAAGTTTATCCCAAGTTGGGAAATGAAAAAGAAGTAAGTGCATTTCAGGCAAATGTAGGGCAGAGAGAGCAGGTGGAAAAGAGACAGAAGGTCTTTTAGGCAGAGGCATGTGCTTGTGAAGTAGGCAGGGGCAAGGAGGGCTGAGGGCAATGCTGGAATCAGCACTTACCACCCCTCAATTTTCCCTCAAACATAGAAGACAAGGTAGCTTACTAAAGAGAGGGTCAGTGATGTGGCAGGTGAGTGAGGAGAGGGGGAACTATCGCTGTGAGAAACAGAAGAGCTAATGAAGGTCATGTTAGGGAACAAAGAGGGACTGGGGACCTTGCTGAGGTTAGAGATCATGAATTTGTCCTGGCACCAACACACATTGTTGAGTTATTTTCTCCAGAGGCGTTCTGTATCCTCAGTATAGGAGAGAATTGAGCAGGAGGTTGATCTGTTGTATGTCAGCAGTGTCAGGGTAGATGAAGTGAAAGAAGAAGATGTTAGGACCGTCACATCCTAAGAAGAGTATTGTTAAAATTTAAAACCATGGTGTCTAGGTGTCTGGGAAGGAAATGAAGCCCGCAGCAGGAGAATCAACTGTGAGAAGAAGACCAGGTGTGCTGGGAGAGAGTGAGTGAGCCAGAAGAAAAAAGGTTTGTGGTTAAGGATTGGTCTGTTGGAGCCTTATTTATTCCCTACTGCTGGTGTACCAAATTGCCACCAGGTTAGTGGCTTACAGCAGCACCAATTTATCCTCTTACAATTCTGGAAGTCAGGGGTCTGCAGTGGGTCAGCAGGGCTAGGTTCCTCCCAGAGATCCTAAGCGAGAATCTGTTTTCTTGCCCTTTCCTGTGTCTAGAGGCCACCTGTGTTCTTCGGCTCATGGCCCCACATGACCCCACCTCTGCTTCTGTTGTCACATCCTTTTCTCCCACTCTGACCCTACTTCCTTTTTCTTCTAAGGACCCTTGTGATTACCTTGGGCCCTCCCTGATAATCCAGGAGAGTCTTCCCATCTCAAGATCCTTAACTCAATGATATCTGCAAAGTCTCTTTTGCCAAGTAAAGTAACATATCTGCAGGTTCTGGGGATTCGGATGTGAACATCTTTGTTTGTGGGGTTTATTGTCTGGCCTACTACAGAGCCTTAGTATCTAAAGATGAAAATCTTTTCTTTTTCTTTTTTTTTTTTTTTGAGACAGAGTCTCGCTTTGTTGCCTGGGCTAGAGTGAGTGCCGTGGTGTCAGCCTAGCTCACAGCAACCTCAAACTCCTGGGCTCAAGCGATCCTACCACCTCAGCCTCCCAGGTAGCTGGGACTACAGGCATGCGCCACCATGCCTGGCTAATTTTTTTTCTATATATGTTTTAGTTGGCCAGATAATTTTTTTCTATTTTTAGTAGAGACAGGTCTCGCTCTTGCTCAGGCTGGTCTTGAACTCCTGACCTTGAGCAATCCACCCGCCTCGACCTCCCAGAGTGCTAGGATTACAGGCGTGAGCCACTGAGCCGGGCCTAAAGATGAAAATCTTTATGTGATGATAAAGTCTGGGTGATACCAATAAGGAGTTCCTGAAGTAGGGGATGAATAACCTATGGCTATGGTTGAGGAAGAAATTTTGAGTCTATGTTTTTGAGAAGGATGATCTACATGGGCTTGGGAGTCACCGATGTTAGGTGAGGAAGAAATTTTGAGTCTATGTTTTTGAGAAGGATGATCTACATGGGCTTGGGAGTCACCAATGTTAGGGTAGAGAAGACTGTGATCTTGGTACAAGAAGAAGGACCAGGATGGTGACAGATGATGTAAGAAGAGGAACAGAGTATGGTAATATCAAAATAGGAGGAAGTTTTGTATAAATTGGGAGACAAGTCATTAGAAAGCAGTCATGGAGAAGTAGGATGCCAGGAGCACCTCCACATCCTGCCTTAGATGCAGTGAGGGTGAATAAATAGCCACCAGAGGGTGGCAGAGGGTGTGACAGCTAGAGGAGAAAGTGCGTCTCATTTATTCATTGGCTCAGCCATTCCCATATCCATCCATTCATCCTAGAAGGATTAAGCTTGGTCTTGGGAATTCAAAGATCGACTTTATAAGGTTTCTCTTCCTGAAGAATTCACAATCTAGTACGAGAGACAGACATTGACACAATGTAAGCAGTGCTATAATAGAAATATGTCAAAGTAGGGGAATGCGGAGAATTAGGAAACATTGCACAGAAAAGATGACATTTCAGTTGGCCTTAAAGGGCATGTTAAATTTCCCATGAAGACAAGGGGAATAGGGCAATTTAGGAATAAGGAAAACAAAAGAAATGCTGAGTAAGCTCCCATACTATCTTGCTAGTGCTTGTAACAAAATACCACAGTCGGAGTGGTTTAAACAACAGAAATTTGTTTCTCACAGTCCTGGAGGCTGGAGGTCCAGGATCAAGGTGTCAGCAGGTTTGGCTTCTCTTGAGGCCCCTCTGTCTGGCTGATGGGCACCTTCCCGCTGTGTTCTCACAGGGCCTCTGTGCTCTCACAGGGCCTCTGTGCTGTTCACACGCATCCGTCATGTCTCTCCCTCACCTTATAAGGACTGCAGTCAGAGTGTTTTAGGGCCCACATATGTGACATTACTCAACCTTAGTTACCTCATTACCTGCCCTATTTCCAGACACAGTCATATCTTGAGGTGTAAGGAGGGTTAGGGCTTTATTTAGTACACGGGTTTGGAAAGGACACAATTCAGTCCATAACGGCTCCCTGTGTGAATCATTCTGTTCTGATTATTAGGGTACTAAAAAGGAGGATAATAATTTTGATAGTTCCCAATATTTGTTTTTATTACACACAAAAGTGGAAACAACACTGAACTACAAGTTAAAGAGATCTAGGCTTAACTTCCTATATAGAGTGCCAAGTGCTCTAGCAGGACCCTCTCACTGCAGAACAACCACATACTGAATAGAAAACACTTTGATAAATTAATGTCCTCCAATGAGGACAAGAAGGGGGTGAGGAGTCCATCCAATTCCAAAACAAAATAAGGGAAGACAAAACAGAAAACAAACTGAGACGGGAGTGGAACTGGGAGGAGTGAGCAGTGGGCAGATGAAAGGGCAGAGTGGCCCCAGGTGCAGAAGTCCTCAGCAGAACCGCAGTCCGGGTTCTGTGCCTTGTTCCAGTAACAAGGAGGTGACACTGAGCCCCTGACTCCCACTCTGAGCCACTACCCTTGGTGGGGGGTTGAAGAAGTTCTAGGTCAGTGCCATTCTCAAAATCCTGCTACTGGAAGACATAGATAAAAATGTTTTCTGGAAGAAAATATTTTCATTTTTAGAACATAAAATAAACACAAATTGAATATAGAGTAATATGAACTCCAAATCCGAGGCCATCAAGTATATGAGAAGGCAGGCTACCATGAGTGAGAATCAGAAGAAATAACAAACAATGTATTTAGATCACCAGATGGTAGATACGAAAATTAACTGCTACTTAATGTACAAGATCTGTGTATGAATTCCACAGACAAGGAATACAAACATGTCCTAGCAATAATAGATTGTCAAAGATGGACATGCAGATTCAAAGCATAGTCAAATGGAACTTCTATAAATAAAAATCATATATAACTACTGAAATGAAAACTCATAGTATTGTGTTAAATAGTTGATTATATATAGCTGAAGAGAAAATCAGTGGCCTGGAGTATTTGTTGAATGAAATTACTAATACTGTAATGTAGAGAACCAGAGGGTAAGAATATATGGAAGAGAAACTAAGAGAAATGGATGATAGAATAAAAATTCTAACATTTATATAATCAAAAGCCCCAGAGGAGATAATAGGGAGAATAAAGAAGAGTAAACATTTAAACAGCTTTTGGCAGAGAATTTTCTAAAACTGGAATGAAAACATAAATCCACAGGCTCAGGAAGCATTGATGATATAAAATAGATTAATAAGGTCAATGATTGATTGTTTCAAAGGGCTAACAAAAAGGAAAAAATCAAGTGAAATTGAGAATGAAAAAGAGAGAAACACGATAAACAAAATGAAGTCTGAAAAAGGAGACATAATTACAGACATAGGAGAGATTAAAGGCATAACTTTATGAGAGATTGAAGGCATAACTTTATGACATCAAATTTAAACTCTAAGATAAAATGGAAAATACATTAGAAAAATATAAAGTACAAAATAATTGCAGGAAGAAATAGGGGGTCTGAATAAATCTACACCTATTAAGAAATGAAATAACGTTTAGAAAGTTTACCTCAAAGAAAATAACAGATGGTTTTACTGGCCAATTCCCCCAAACCTATTCCAAATAGAATACGTAATTTCAAATTTATATAATCTTATATAAATTTAAGAGGATAAAATTGCATACTTTGCAACTCATGAGTGTGGTATAACCTTAAAATCAAAACTGGACAAGACAGAAAGAACATTTATAGGCTACCCTCTCTCATAAACTTAGATGTGATCATTTCTTTAAGTATTAACTAACTAAATCCAGCAGTGTATATATGAACAAAAATAATGTGAGGATGGTTTAACATTAAAAACTCCATAATCATCACCCACTACATTACAGCAGAAAATCCATGTTATCTTAGTAGATGCAGTAAAAGCATTCAACAATATTCAATATTCATTCATAATTTCAAGTAAAAAACAAGCCTCAGAACAGACTATTATAGGGGAGCATCTCCTTTACTTTAAAGTATCATTTTGAATGGGAAACGTTAGAAGCACTTTCCCTATTCAATTATTTCCTTCCATTTATATATTTTAACATATCTATTGAGGTATAATTGACATAAGAAAAATTGGAAATACTTAGAGTGCACAATTTGATAAGCTGTGATATGTGTATATATATATATATATACACCCTTGAGACCATCACCACAATAAAGATAACTAACACCTCCGTCATCTTCACAAGTTTCCTCCTGTTCTCTCAGCATCACCCTGCCTCCTCTCTCAGGCAACCACTGATTTGCTTTGTGTCACTTTAGATTAGTATGTATTTTCTGGGATTTTATATAAATTAATCACACATAATGTACTTTTTGTATCTGATTTCTTTCACTCAGTATAATTATTTTGAGGCTCATCTATGTTGTGTGGAACACTAGTTTATTCTTTTTTATAGCTGAGTAGTATTCCATTGTATGGATGGATATATTAATAAGATAATGAATTTATTCTTTCACCTGTTGATGTATATTGGATTTTGTTTTGGTTTTGATTTTTACAAATAAAGGTGGTGTGAACATTTGTGTGCAAGTCTTTGTATGGAGATATCCTTTCATTTCTCTTGGGAAGATACAAGTTTAATATACACCTACCACACAACCCAGTCATTTCACTAGTATATATGGGTTGAGTATCTCTTATTTGAAATGCTTGGATCTAGAAGTGCTTTGGATTTTGGATTTTTTGGATTTTTGAATATTTGTGTATATATAAGGAGATATTAATATCTTCAGAATGGGACCCAAGTTTAAACACAAAATTCATTTATGCTTTATATACATCTTATACAAACAGGATAAAGGTAATTTTATACAATATTTTCAATAATTTTGTACATAAAACAAAGTTTTGTTTGTTTTGACTGCAACCTGTCACATGAGGTCAGCTGTGGGATTACCCACTTATGGCATAATATTGATGCTCAAAAGTTTTGGATTTAGGAGCTTTTCAGTTTTGGATTTTGGGATTAAACTATTCTCTAAAGCGATCATACAATTTTATATTCCTACCAGGAATGTATGAGAGTTCTCTTGCTAAGCCTTGGTATAGTTTTCATTTTTGGTTTTTTTTGTATGTTATGTTTGATTTTAAACATTCTCATAGGTGTGTAGTATTATGACTTTTGTGTAGTAATATGATTATTGTGATTTTTGTGTATTATGGGTAATGTTGTGATTTTTATTTGCAGTTCTCTAATGAATAATGATGTTGAATATCTTACAATGTGCCTATTTGATATCTGTACTTTTTAGATGAAGTGTGTATTAAAATATTTTGCCCATTTTTATTGGATTGTTTTATTATTATTGTGTTTTTAAGGTTCATTTTACATTCTGGATGCAAGTTCTTTACAAGTATCTTCTCCCAGACAGTGGTTTGCTTTACACTATTTTTTGAAGAACAAAAGTCCTTAATTTTGAAGATGTCCAGTTTATCATACCTCTCTCCAGACCTCCTTGTCACCAACTTTCCAATCATGGTCTATCCAAGCTCCTGATCATCTGGCCAAACCATTGCCCACAGTCCAAGAGTTGGTATATAATCACATGTCTGGTCATTCTCCTGTGACAGTTAATTTTAGATGTCAATTTGAGGATTAAGGATTACCTAGAGACTGGCAAAAGATTATTTCTGGGTGTGACTGTAAGGGTGTTTCTAGAGAGATTGGCATGTGAGTCAGTGGACTGAGCAGGGAAGATTCACCCTCAATGTGGTTGGGCATCGTCCAATCTACCCCAAATAGGACAAAAAGGTGATTTCCTCTCTCTCCTAATGCTGAGATACACTTTCTTCTCCTGTTCTTGAACATCAGAACTCCAGGCTCTCTCCAAAGATTGTCACTAGGCATTGTGATTAGGATGTCTAGGGATATTTTGACATGTGCTATACCACTAGATCCCTAGAATTTTAAGGAAGTAAAAGGAACCTGCATTTATTTAGATTTATTTCTCACCCTCTGACATGTAAATGTTTTACCAGTCAGCATAAAGTAGTTGCCACTTCTTCCTCGCTAGGTCCAACCAACATAATATCATCAATGCTATCAATGTAATGGGCCCGTGTAATGTCTCATGGAAAGGAAAAGTGATCAAGATCCCTGCAGGCTAAATTATGACAGAGGGCTGGAGAGTTGATGATATACTCCTGAAATAAGACAGTGAAGTCATATTGCCACCTGAGAGCAAATGACTTCTGGTGGTCTTTAGTAACAGGTATGGATAAAAAAAAGCCCAACATTTGCCAGCTTCATAGCTGCATACCACGTGCCAGGGTTTACGTCAGTTTGTTCAAGCAATGAAATCTCATCTGGAAGAGCAGGTGAAATTGGAGTTACCACCTGGATAAGTTTATGATAATCCACGGAATTCTCCAAGACCCATCTATTTTCGACTTTCCAAATACAAGAGTTGAATGGAACTGTGGTGAGTATCACCGCCCTCCAACCTTCAAGTCCCTGACGTGGCACCAATCTCTGACCTCCCTCCAGGGATGTGGCATTGCTTTTGGTTTACTGTTTTCTCAGGTATGGGCAGTTCTAGTGGCTTCTACTTGGCCTTTCCTACCTTAATAGCCCTCACTCCACTGGTGAGGGAACCACTGTGGGGATTCTGGCAGTTGCTGAGTATGTCTATTCCAAATATGTATTCCATAACTAGGGAAAATCACAGTGTGGACTTACTGTGAGATGTACCTGAGCCACAGATTTATTTATCACCTGATCTCCATAAGCCCCTCCTGTGATGGGCCACAGTGACATTTTGAGTCTCCTGGAACTTGTGACAGTTTAGAATCAGTGTTTAGTAATCCTCCAAAAGTCTGATTATTTCCTTTTCCCCAGTGCAGTTACCCTGGTAAATCTGGGTCAAGGCTAAGGATTGATTGAGGGGCCATGATTCTCTATTTTAGAGATTCAAGTTAAACTTCTGTTCACTTGACTTCTACTTAATTTAGTAGACTGCCCATTTATTTCTTTTTTAAGGACAATGATCAACTAATGATTCCACTGTTCTGATTGCTGCTTTTACCCTGCTATCCATTACAATAGACCATGCCCACCTCATCTTTGGTGATTAAGTGCTCCCACTTGGTCATTTCTACCCTGTCATCCAATTATCTCCATGGCATGTAAGTACTGCAATTCCCAGGCAGCAGTTCCCACTGTTATTTCTGGCCTACACATAACAGTGACTACAGACCTCTTCAAGGATACTAGGGATCCCCTCACAATTTATTCCTCGTAGTTGTGAAAAGCATGTCCCTGAACCCTGCCAGGGTGGGTAAGCAGGCCTTATGTGATAAATGCCCTCTAACATTCTAACTCTATTGGTGCTCTCTTTACCATGGGAAATAGAGTTATCATTGTCTTTAAATATAGTAAGATAAGAAAAACAATTCCAGAAACCTTAGAAACAATACAGAAAACTCACCATTAAGATTTTGTTCTTCTAGAACCACTCTTGGTACTAAGATTTATATCAGTCAGGGGTCTCCAGAGAAATAAACCCAAAAGATATATATGCAAATCAGGTTTACTGTGCACTGGTTACCACTTCACCTCACTGCAACTTGGGCTGCAATTTCTAGAACTTGCATGAATCTGGTCAGACAGAATACTCACACTGCAAGTGGAGGCAGGCAGCAAGAGACAGTGGGAGCCTAGGATTTATGGCATGCTGCTGCCCCAAAGCTCAGGAAAGCTTCCCAGGGTGGATGGAGTCTTGTCTGTGTGTGTCAAGCTTTGCACCACAGTTGATGAACCCTGGAAAGCAGTCCATGCTGGGGTTCATACCCTGGGAACAACATGGGTTTTATATCCTGAAGGCAACATAAGATGCTGGGCTAAAGCAATGAAGGGCGTCCTGTTCTAGGAGGGACAGGGACAGACCTCAGGCTATTCTATTATAGTCAGTTCTTTCTTATCTCATGCTGTTGTATTCCCAATACATTCTAAAGTCATTCTTGAGAAGTACAAGCAATACACGGGGGAGAAGTAAGTAGTAGACTGAAGGCTTCCAGGAGAACTGTCCTACTACATATATATGAATGTGTGCTTGTGTGTGTGTATAGCTGTTATAAATAACAAATATAAAATATACTTATAAATATATAAAATTAATAACTATATTTAGATAAAGTTATCTATTTATCAAGAGATTTATTTAAGCAATTATCTCCCGTAACTGGGGGGGCTGGCAAGTTTGGAATCTGAAGGGCAGGCCTCAGGCAGGAGTGGGTGCTGCAGTCTCAAGGCAGAATTTCTTCTTCTCCAGGAAACCTCTTAAAAGCCTCTTAAGCTTTCAACTATTTGAGTGAGACGCAAACACATTTTCAAGGATAATCTCCGTTATTTAAAGTCATTTGATTGTAGATTGTAGATGTTAACTGTATCTACAAAATACCTTCACAATAAAACCTATATTAGTGTTTGATTAAATAACTGAATGCTGTATCCTTGCCAAACTGATGCATAAAACTAACCGTGATGTCATTAAATACTTTTTCTATATCCATTGAGATAATCATATGGTACGTGAATATGGCAAATCACATTGATTAATGTTCTAATGTTAAGCCAACCTTGAATTCTTGGGATAAGCCTCATTTGATCATAATGGACTATCCTTTTTAAAAATATATTACTGAATTTGATTGGCCAATATTTAAAGAATTTTGTTACATCTGTGTTTATGAAGAATCTATATATTCTCATTATATATACACACATATACATATATGAACATATATATGTGTATACACACACATGCTTCTTGACTTATGATATAGGGTATGTCCCAATAAACCCACTGACTTTTAAATCAAAAGTGTATTTTCAAGTTACAATATTTTCAATTTACAGTGGGTTTATCTGGACATAATCCCATTGTAAGTTGAGGAGCATACTGAATGCCTATCACGTTTGCACCATCGTAAAGTTGAAAAATTATAACTTGAACCATCATTAGTTGGAGATCATCTGTATATATCGGTATTTTTTTTTCTTGCAATGTCTTTGGTTTGTATAGCAGTCCAAATGCTGTCTTTATAGAACGAGTTGAAAAACAGTTTCCCATTTTCAATTTTCTGCCATTATTCTTTTTGGTGACCTAATTGTCCCCAAATTACCTAATGGCATCCCTTTCAAATCGTGTTCCAGCTTTCATTGGTTAGTGTTAGAATGATATGTAGTTTTCCATGTTTTTACTCTTAACATATTTGTGTTATTGTATTTAAAGTGGGTTCCTTATATGTAGTTAATAGTTAGTTCTTGCTTTTTAATCTAATATATTAATCTCTGCCATTTAATTATGATATTTAGGACATTAACATTTATTATGATTATATGAGTTTAAATTTACCATCTTGCTATTTGTTTTTCTTTTTTTTATGTATACTTTGTTTTCTTTTTCCTGTTTTTTTTCCTTATCTTGGATTAATTGAACATTGTAATAACACCATATTGTCTCCTTTGTTGCCTCATTTGCCATAGTTTTTCTTTAGTGTTTCTTTTAGGGTTTATAATATATATCATTAACTTAATAACATCTCCTATCAGGTAATACCACTTTACATATAGTTTAAGAGTATTGCAACAGTATATATTAATTTCTCTATTTTTGGCTATTGTAACATTGCTGTTACACATTTAACTTCAGCATATTTTATGAACCCCCGAATACATTTATTATTATTTTTTGCTTTAAAAATATTTAAGTAATAAAACTAGACTTTATATTTATCCACGTAGTTACCATGTCTAGTTGCTCTTCATTTCTTTGTGTAGATCCATATTTCTTTCTGCCTAAAGGACTTAACATTTCTTGTAGTAAAGTTCTGATGAAAATAAAACCTTTCATCTTTTGTATATCTGAAAAAGTTTTTACCTGTGAAAGATATATTTTCTAGGTATGAAATTCTAGGTTGAAAGTTTTTTTTCCACTTCTTTAAAGATATTCCTTTGCTTTCTTCTGGTTTTCATTGTTTCTAACTAGAAGTCTACTGTCTTCCTTAGCTTAATTCCGCCATATAAAATATGCCTTTTACCTCTTGCTGCTTTTTCTCTTAAACTTTGGTTTTAAGTAATTTGATTATGATGTGCAATTTATGTAGTTTTCTTCATGTTTCTTGTTCTTGGGGTTTATTGAGTTTCTTGAATCTGTAGACTTGGAGTTTTAATCAGATTTAGGTTTGAAAACTTTTTTTGTGATTATTTTTGAAATATTTTTCTGCCTCCTACCCTCAATCCTGCCCTTCAGAGGCTCAGGAGACACAGATATGAGCCCCTTGACATTGCCAGACAGCTCACGGATGCTCTGTCTATTCCCATCCTTGTGTCAGTGCTGGATACTATTTCTTCAAATCCTTGCAAGTATGTTTTCCCCTGGGCTTGGGAAGTGTTTTCTCTTGCATGCACCAATCAGTACTTAGTTGAAAATGTTAGGGGGATCCTCTGCAGATATTCACAATTCTTTCCCTGGCAAGCTTTCTATTCTCCAGTACTGTGTTCTGGGAACTCCAGCCACCTTGGCCTTTAGACTTCAGTCTATCTTCTCAACTCAATTTTTGCTTGCAATGTGGCCTGGAAACGCTCTCCAGGCCACAGTGAATTATAGAATTCACTTTATTTTGTTCCTCAGGAATCACTTTGTTTTGTTGTCTAATATCCAATGTCTTAGGAAACATTGCTTCATGTATATTTTCTGGTTGTCTAATTGTTTCAGGAAGGAGAGTAGAATGATCCCTCTTGCTCCATCTTTTTCAGTAGTGGAGGTCCTACTTCCTTCACACAGGTGATTATTTTATGAATCACCTTTTTTTTCCTTTTTAGACTTCAAATGCAGACGATTGAGTTACTCAATCTTTGCAGTTTGTGTTAAGTAACTTTAGCATATGTAAAAGTCTTCTCTTGTTTTAATTTTCCATTTTTTCTTTTGATTCCTACTCTCATTTCTTCCCCCGACCCCCGGCATAGGTAATCATCCTAATGGCTTAATTTGTATATTTTTGCTTGATTCTTATAAATATGTAATATTGAATTTTTGAGTACATTTTAAATTTATATGAATGGTATTTAGGTTTAAAAATTGTTGTTTAAAAATTATTTTTTTCCTTAGCATTATGTCCTTAAGGGCCATTCATATTACCATATATATCTCTAATCTACTACTGCTTTCTGCTGCATGGTAAACCATTGTATACATCTACCACATTTATGTACTTAATCTCTGAGGGATGAACACTTAGCTTTCCTTCAATATCCTACCCCAGAGTAATGCTCTGATGAGTATCTTTGTACATTTTCCCTCATAGGCCTGAGTGAGAAAACTGCCACAGCTTCCCCCTTATGGCTTGTAAGTATTCATGTGTCCTCTTCTTACTATGCATAGAGCAAAACTTTTCTCTAACAACCCCAAATCTCATTCACTTTATGCATCTGGTTTGAAATATAGGTTGCCTAGGTGATGCCTATTCCTCTCCATCATGTCTTATTATATCTTCTTACAGTTTGTGGATAAAAAATAAAATGCAGAGTTAGTTCTTCCCAATATTTCACACTTAATATGAAATAATAAATTAATGTGATTTCTAATTGCCTCCAGGAATTCATTCTCTCTTTCTTCCTTTCAGCAGTAGAGTTTTAGGTAGGCACATGACTGCTTAGCTACAGATCACATTATCTAAACTTTCCTGCACCTAGGTGTGCATATGTGACAAATTTAGGTTAGTGTGATATATGTACAATAAAAGCAATATGTGCACAGTCTATGTTACCTTCTTAGAGACTGCATGTTCACTCTAGACGTCCAGATAGCAAGGAATTGATAACAACTTAGACCCCAAAATCGAAGCCACAGCCATGTACAACGGATAACAGCTCTACTCTGCCAACATAAGACCTTAGGTTGCCTTTTAGAGTCCACCTTCCTTGGAATATTAGCTCAGAACAAAGTGAACTTCCATTTTTGGATTTTTTTGCTATAACAGCTTAGCCTATATCTTTACTAATACAAATAGGTAAACTTTAATTACAGTGAAAACTACCATCTGGAAAGCAAAGAATGAGAAACATGGAAAGTCATTAAATCTTGCTGGGCAGGAATTGTGCAGACTCTCTCTACTCTGGCAGTAGAACAGGTTCTTTGCTTAACACACCTGGCTACCCTTGCTTCTGCTCTCTGGAAGTAAATGCATTTTCCACTGTTCCTTGCCTTTGCTTTCTGGCTTTTCTTCCTCCTTCCACAATTTTCCACATATATTTAGAATAAGTAGTGAAGAATATGCCTTTTTCAGTACTGCACACTCTTCACAGTCCAATTCTTGCCAGTGTAGATTTGGGGGGTCCACGTGTAGCTTTAGGGATTGAATAATCTTACACTTCTAAATGCCAGGGGTTTGTTTTTTGTGTGTTAATATCATGCTTCACAAACTAATTAGCTTTTGATCTTTGTGTTTATAATCAGTTGCATGTAAAATAAACACACCCAGTGATCTCTTTATATTGTGGTGGTTTGAACATCTGTCAAATCTCTTAGCTACTGCCTTTGGTGCTCAGCTCATAACTTTGTCAGTTTAATGGTAGCTCTATTGAGGCTACTTGCAAAAATAGCCTGGAGTGTGAAAGCATCATCCTTAATCTGATCCTCGCTGCTGGATTATCTCCCATTCTCTGGTTGATGAGAATAAGTTGGTTCTTGAGAAAGGCTCTGAGTATCAGTGGTACAGTCTCATTGCCTAATGTTTGGGCATACAGAATCCGTTGGCTCTTCCAATACTACTGGACCCTAATGCTAGTCTCAGTCTATTAGATTTCATCTCGTCTTTAAGGTTCTGATGAGGAAGTTTCACCTACCATTCCTGCTCACAACCTACTGTCCTCAACTTGGTCATTTAATCACACTTAGCTGCAAGGTATCAATGATTCCAGCTAAAATTCATAGTGTTCTACTACTAAAAAGAAGAAGGAAAGAATATATATTGGGTACAGTTAGCAATCTCTACCACACATATGGACTGAAAATAAGAAACAAAACTCATCTGTTTTAGATATAATGACTTGTCTATAATTTACTGACAAGTTATTAGAAATAATACAGGGTTTATGTAAGTGACTGGCTAAAGAAAAATACAAAGAAATTATTTACATTTCCATATAATATTAACAAAGCATTAAAAATAAAATTTACAACAGCAAAAAATATATACTTACATAGAGATCTAACCCAAACATGTGTAAGAACTTTGTGGAAGATTATAAAACTTGACTGAAAGACATTAATGTTCAATGCTCATGGAAAGAAAGGCTCAATACTATAAAAATAGCAATTCTCCCCAAATTGATTTATAAGGCAATTCCAATAAAAATCTCAACAGCATTTTGAGTGGAACATGACACATTGATTTTATAATTTATATGGACATTAAAAGGGTCATGAATAGCCAAAATACTAGAGAGGAATAAGGTGGAAAAACTTACCTTACCAGATACCAAGTTTTATTATATGTAGTGACTAAAAGTATGTGGTGTTGGTACCCAGATAGACAAACTGCCTAATGAATCAAGACAGAGAGATCAAAACAGATTGATGAATATAAATGGCTTTTAGAGCAACTGGAGGAAAGGAGTGACTATTCAGTAATAGTTCTGGGACAACTGATTTTCCATACCAAAAAAAAAAAAAGACATTATATCCCTACTGTACAAAGACCACAAAAATCAATTCCAGGTGGATTAAGGACTTAAATGTGAAGAAAAAACTTTAAAACTGTTAGAAGAAGATATGAGAGAATATATTTCAGAACTCAGGGTAGAGAAATATCCTGGGAAAGTATAAAAATCACTAAGAAAGATAGAAGGATTGATATATTTTATCAAAGTAGAACTTAGAATTTCTCTTCATCATAAGTTACCATGAAGAAAATAGAAAGTCAGGCTATATACTAGCAGAAGTTATTTGGAACACATGTAATTGAAAATACATTGTTATGTATAAATGTAACAATTATAAGCCAATAAGAAAAAAAATCCAATTTGAAAAACTGGCAAAATAAATGGATATGCATTCATAGAATATAAAATCTGAATAGTGAATAAGCATTTAAAATTATTGTCAAACTCATTAGTAAATTAGGGAAATACAAATCAAAACTAAACATAAGTACATCTGTTAAATAGACAAGAAATCTGACAATGTCCAATGTTAGAGTAGATATGAATTAGCAGGAACTCTTTTTGCTGGCTGCTTGGAGTTTATTTTCGGCTTCGTGCAAGGTGAGGAGTTACAGGGTGTCAGGAAAGCTCCCCAGGTGTGCTGGGACAGTAAAGAGCAGGGCTTGCTCCACTTCCTGATGGTGTCTGCTGTGTTGCTACTAAAGAATCCAACTTCTTTCCTGCTCACTGCTGCCAGGCCTACACAACCGGCTGCAGCCTGGGCTGAGGTGGCGGCTCTGGCCAGGACGGCGCCCAGCGCTGGCGGTGCTCGGCTGGCTGCACGGCTGCTTCCTCGCGGCTTCGGGGCCAGGCCACAGGTGGTCATGCTCCTGGAGGCCTGGGGGGGCTTCCGAGTGCTCTGGGGACTCCATAACTGTGGTCATGAACCGGAGAGTGGACTTCCCGAAAAAGACGCTCGCCCACCAGTGACCTGGGCCAGCGTTGGGCAGAGCCGGGTGGTGGGGGATGGCTTCCCCAGGCGCTGCTGCTGGAAGCGGGGCCCAGGCGGCACTGGTAGTAGTCACAGGTGGCCACGAGCGAGCCGCGCGAAGGGACGGCCGCAGTGCTCTGGCCTGCCGGCTGGTGGGAAGCTCGGCCGCGACCCCTCGGGGCCTTGGCGCGCGATCACGGGTGACCGGGGCGCGGGGCCGCGGAGCCCATTTGCAGAGGAGACCGCGGGAAAAGCGTTCCACGACCCAGACGCGCCGCGCGGGGTCTGGCAGGAACTCCTACATATGATGGTGGGTGTGTGACTCTTAGAGCACTTTGGACAATAATTTGACATTGTAAATTTTAACATTTATGTCATTTATTTCCCCCCAATCCCACTCCTAGTTGTATGTGCTACAAAAACTCTTTACCTGTACACATATAAGATTGTTCACAGGAGTATTTTTCATAATATCAAAAACCTGGAAGCACCGTAAGTACTCTCATTAACAGAACTACACCTACATGCAGCAACTACATGGATCTCCGTGACAAAACACGTGTTTAGAACAACATTTGGCAAACTTTAATATGTGGGCGCCTTGCTAAAATTAATACTGTTATCTAGTAGATCTGAGCCGGTGCCTTGCATCCTGCATTTCTAACATGCTTTCTGGTGACCTGTCGCTGCTGGGCTGTGGGTAACATTTTGAGTAGCAAGTCCTAAGACTACATATGGCGGATACCTTCTCTATGGAGCTCAAAAACAAGCTACGTCCGAGAGTGTGTTACTTAGGTGTACAGTACATATATATGGGATAAACTAACAAAAAAAAGACAAGTGGAAACTTTAGGATAGTGGTTATTATTTAGGAGAACAGGATGAGGAAGGAGGATTGTATTTTATTAGGTAGATTCAAGGTGCCAGTAGTGTTATAGTTTCAAAATTGTATGATGGGTCATGGATTTTGTTATATTAACTAACTAGCTCTGTAATTTTGACCTCATCCTTTTGACATTGATTCATAATCTGTAACGCAACAGGATTAGATTAGTGGGCGTTTTTAATTCTCACTATGCACCTGACTCACCTAGGGAGATTTAAAAAAAGACAATTCCTACTTCCAACCTCCAGATACTCTGATTTAATTAGAATTGAAACCTGAGTATTGGTGCTTACTAAAAGTTTGCCATGCAGGGCTAAGGTGCAGTGAGGTTTGAGAACCACTGTAACAGAGCACCTCTAATGACCCTCTTGATGCCAACAGTCTGGGATTTGAATATACAAATTTTTTTCCTTATGAACTGAACTTCTCGGAAAAAGGTTTCCTGGTTCATCTTAAATATAGTGTTCTTCAGGAATTAAAACAGGGGCTTTCAAACTGTAGTCTTCATGACCATACGGGCTGTGTCGTATGGCTTATTTTTGGCATGATATTTGGTATTTGGTATTGTCACTTAAAGAGTTGACACTTAATGTCCAGATGAAGGTATGCATAGTTGATGGTCAACAGAACTGTGGCTCACTGATATTCACCAGAAGTTTCCTCCAGGCCAATTTTCATCTCTTCTCTGGGTTCCCACAGCCACTTACTTCTACTCCATCAGGCCGCCACTACCCCTTAGTGCAATCATTTGTTTGCAGCTCTGTCCCCTGCTACGCTGTGAGCTCCTTACAGCCAGGGTCAGGGGGTATTATTCTTAGGCCCCTGAGCTCAGTCCAGTGCCTCAGTAACTGTTCAGTGAGGCAGTGGATAAGTGATTTTTGAAAGACTTTCTGTAATGTGTTATGACCCTTTGTTGCTTCTTTTCTGGTCATAATTTAATCCTTCCCAAGTCAGGACTTCAGGAGTGTTAGTCTGCAGACAGGTTCTCTCACTCAAGCTCTGCAGATATGCATAGCATAGTAAGAGATGGGCTTAAATATATTTTAAGGGCAAGCAAGATGCATCATAGAATATTTTCTCTTTTAAATTCGAGTTTATGTTGTAGAGCAGTTTTAGTTTTACAGCAAAATTAAGCAGAAAGTACCGAGAGTTCTGCTGTGCTCCTTGCCTGCCATGCACAAGCCTTCCCCACCATCGACATCCTCACCAAAGTGTACACGGTGATAATCAACGAACCTACAGGGACACATCATTACCTCCCAAAGTCCGTAGTTTACCTGAGCGTTGATTTCGGGTGTTGTATGGATTTTGACCAACATGTAATGACATGTATCTGCCACTGCAGTACCATACAGAGTACTTTCATGTCCCTAAAAATCCTCTGTGCTCTCCCCAGCCCCTGGCAACCACTGATCTTTTTTACTGTCTTCACGGTTTTGCCTCTTCCAGAATGTTATATACAACACGTCCTTGAACAATGTTGTTTCAATGTTGTGCATGTTAGGTGAATTGATGTGTCTCTGTGGTCCCCGTTGGAGTGAGTGTGGGTGGGTGTGTGAGTGTGCCCTGAGATGGGACAGTGTCCTGTCCAGGGTTGGTTCCTGCCTGGTGCCCTGAGCTGCTGGGACTGGCTCTGGCCGCCAGAGACCCTGAACTGGAATAATTTGGTAAATAATTATCTGATTTATTTCTATTAATCTTCCCTAAACATTTATTTCAATGTTTAATGTTAGAAGTGTTTTGGTCTTTATTTAGAAGGTTGGTAATGTTTTTGTAACCAGAAATAAGCAGTAGGAATTTAACTGTTGTTTCTAACAATTAGCCTATGGTAAAATTGGCTTTGTTATACAGGGTTTTGCTTAAAATTGCAGTTTCCAAAAACCTAATGATGACATTAAGTGAAGACTTACACTGGTTGGAATCACACAGTATGTAGCTTTTTCAGATTGACTTATTTCACTTAATAGTATGTATTTAAGGTTTCTTCATGTCTCAATAGCTCATTTCTTTTAAGTGTTGAATAATATTTCATTGCCTGGATGTGCTACAGTTCATTTATCCATTCACCCACTGAAGGACAATTTGGTTGCTTGTAAGTTTTGGCAATTATGAAAAGGCAAAAGATTTATATGATTTGAAGAGAAACCAGAGTATAGTTTTGGCAATTATAAATAAAGCTTTGGTAAACATCTGTGTGCAGATTTTTGTGTGGACATAACTTTCCAAGTCCTTTGGGTAAATACAAAGGTGCTTGATTGCTGAACTGTACGGTCAGGGCGTATTTAGTTTTGTAAGAAACTGCCAAACTCTTCCAAAGTGGCTGTACCATTTTGCAATCCCACTAGCAATGGCGAGAGTTCCTGTCACTTCACACCCTCACCATTTGGGGGTGTGTATGTTCCAGATTTTGGCCACTCTAATAGGTACAGAGTAGTATCTCCCTGTTTTTAAATTTGCATTTCCTGCAACATATAACATGAAGCATCTTGCCATATACTTTTTGCCATCTGAAAATTTCTTTGGTGAGGTGTTTGTTCAGGTAATTTGCCCATTTTTTAATGGCAAATAACCTGTTAGTTTTTTTTATTGTTGAGTTCTTAAGAGGTTTTTTCGTATATTTTGGATAATAGTCTTTTATTATATTTGTCTTCTGCACATATTTTCTCCCGGTTTGTGGCTTCCCTTCTCATTTTCTTGACATAGAGTTTTTTTTTAAGTCTCAGCTATAAATTTGAAATCTGATATTTTGCCTTTTTATGCCAAAAGTAGAGAAAAGAAAAAATCTAGTTATTAATAATTGAGGATTTAGGTTAACGTTGCCCTGCTTGGTTGAGGCTTTGGCAGGCAGTGGCTTGCCCATTACGTCTCCATCCCTTAAGTGTGGGTGGAGAAAAAGTTCATCATGGCCTCACAGTCATCGCATCTTTGTGCCGGATCCCACCGTGTCCCTCCTTACCTAGACAAACCGTCAGTGGCCACAACCTGGGTGAATGAGAGGGACAGTGCCCTCTGCTCTCTCCCACGACCCCCTAGACTTCCATGGCAGCTGACAAGCACTGAAAAGTGATTAGCACATGTACAGATACGGAGACATAGACTTGACTCACCAAAGAGATGAGTTGCCCTGTTTATTCCACTTTGGCAGTCTCTTAACTAATCATTCAGTGGAAAAACAAAAGACTTCCTCGGAGTGTAAAGTAAAAGAGACAAAGAGAAGGAGAGAGATCGATTGAGAGAGACCCCAAGCAAGGGAGCCATGGGAAAGTGCCCAGCATTTTCACCTGGGGCTCCCTGGGAAGTGAGAGGTGACCCACTGAAGTAAATTCTTCATGTAGGGGACAGGAGACTTACATGACAGGCAGGCAAGGGGCTGTGGATCGTGGCTCCTGTTTGGGTCTGTGTTCTGGCTGAGCCCAGGCAAACAGCAGTAGGGAATTTCCGTGATGAGCTGCCTGGGCTTGAGAGGGGAGCCTGGCACCTTCGGGCTGTCTTCTGGGTTACCTTGGGAAGCAGGTGACATGGCCAGATGTCTGAGAACAAAGTGAAAGGGACTTGGGAGGACAGTTTCAGAGTGTCAGGGAAAGAGGACCGAACATGTCTCTCATGTGGTTCCTGGCCATTCCTCCTGCCCACTGCACTGGTTCTGCAAATAAACCTTGCCTTTCAACTCTTTCTTCTAAAGTCCAAGTCCCCATGTATCTTCTTCCAGTTAATCTTGCACCTAGCCGCATCTCCTTGTATTTGCCTGCATGGACCCTGTCCTGCAGAGCCTTCCATTCCCACTGCCTTCCTCAAGATGCCTTCCCTTTCTGCCTCCTTTCTTCTGCATTGGCCTTGAACCCTCTTGGTCCCTCTTGTTCCTCCCTAATTTTACCCAAAGGGAATTAAAGAACACAAGCATACTAGAAAAAGAAGGATGATTCTTTCATTCCTTTGTAGTGTTTGGAGAACAGCTTTAAACATGTATAGGAATACCAAAGCTGGAAGAAGTATTATGAATTTATTGTTTTCTACCTTTAAGCAGAAACTCACTGAAACCATTCCCAGGAATTTATAGTTCCCAGAAAATGTTCTCTAGAAATTTCAGTAATAAGCAATTTTGAGAGAGGACACTTAGTGTGCTGGTTAAGAGCACAGACTCTGGAACAGGGACCCAAGATCCAGTTCCAAGGCCACGATTTGCAAACTGTGTACCTTCAGCCAGGCCGCTAAGCTTTCTGTGTCTCAGTTTTCTCATAGGGAAACATTGAAAGGATTGCTATGCAAGTTAATATATGTAAAATACTTTATGTTTATCAGAATGAGACAGTCTGGTACATAGTAAGGGCCATACAATATAGAAATGTTTGTTATTTTTAATGGGACATTTGGGTTTTTACTGGACAACAATTTTCAGACTCTTGGTACTATTTATATTTTAAAATTCTCCCGTGATAGTGTGGTAAGTGGGAAGGGAAAAGATAGTAAGGACCTTTGGTGAAGAAGTTAAAATACTTCTAAACTGTGTTAGGTGTTCAGCCCAAGGACAGACACTGAACATGGAGGGCTCATGCCGACATCACCAGGCTTCCCAGGGGTCTGCACCCCCTTCCATCATTCATGCAAAGCCATTTCCTGCTGCAGACTGCAGCTCAGGTCTGTCTTCTGCAGCTGTCCACAATAGGGACTTGTCAGGGGAGAAATGAAAAATGTTATCATTATTTCTAATTTTTGTCGATGTCTCAGTCATTGAAGGTTTCACATTCAGGGCCATTTGGGTGTCATCAAAGCATCAGGTTTAAAGAGAAAAGATGATGAATCGTGAATGTTTATGAGGAAACGGTAGCAATTATGATGATGGTAATGAAGAGTGAAGTGGAGAGATCAGCCTTCTGGGATGCTTCTCCCGAGTCTAGGGCGGTGGAGGAAAGTGCTCCAGTGGGCTTGGGCATTACCATTGTGCCAAGATGGATGGAGCTTCTTATCCAACAGCACTTCCAGATTCATTATTTTTTAGAAATATGCCTTGTGGAACCAGGTTTGCAAGTTTTACATTGAGTGAACAGCTATTTCTTATGTTAAGTTATTTCAGCTGAAGAATAGAGAATTGTTGAAATAAATGGCTGGAGAATTCGAATTGCATTCATTCTTGACATTGGAACTGACAAATAGCTTCACTCCCCACTGAAATGGAAAGCTTATTACTCTGAGACACAGGCGGGTTTGAGGGAGAGGAGGTGTCTGCGTTTTATTTTACTGTAACTCTTTTAGATGCTGTGATAGAGTAAAATAAAATGCTTTTCTGAAATCCTACTGGGATCCATCACTTGCCCCATTCTCCTCATTTGACTGAAAATAAAACCAATTAAAGCAGATTAATTTATAACCGGTATTAAACCCACTCTGACAGCTGGTTATTACGGCCCGAGCAAGGTGTTCTTGGGTAGCACTGAGCTGACGGGTTGGACACGTGAGAACTGCCTGTGCTGATGAGTTGAGCTGGGGCACCTGCCAGTCTGGACCCTGCCTACCAGGCACTGGGCATCTCCGGAGAGGAATGATCCATGCTGGAGACGGACCGATTGTATCTGGAAGATGCTTTCACCAGCGCTGTGGAAACTCTTCACATGAAAATTGCAGATTTCTCTCTGACATCTCAGCGTTGAATGGCTCTCACCCCCCTACAAGCATGAATTGCTGCATTGAGTGTGGCATCCAATGAAGCCACGAGCACAGTGAGGTGTGCGGAAGCCGCAGGCTTGTGGGCTTGCTGGGCTGGACTCACCTGGGCACTCCTGTTGGAAAGTCAGCCTGCTCCTTCTGATGGTGTCCTCAGAAGAAAGGGGACACGGCTGCTCATCCTCTGTGTACCATCCCTTCCTGCTCTTACAGTCCTTGATCTTCCCATCAATTTGCCTTGTCTTCTCAAGCTTGTCAGAGGCCTGCACATCTAACAGACTTCATGAATGATAACTTGCCCAGTTCAACACTGGAGAACAGCCACCCCACTGACTCCATTTACTTAATGCTAATTACTGATGTATAAAGTCCTGATAAATGGGCTCTCTGAGCCCGTGCATGGTCCATAGGGAAATTTCCATGTCTCTTCAGCATCATTAACCTTTCAATCCCTGACTCCTGGGCAGGAATCTCCAATGCAGAGTGTGTGGTGATCAGCACGGCCTTAGGTGTGACGGTTATAGGCATTTTGGCTACTTTCAAGTTGTGCACTGTGAGAGCTGGGCTGGGGGTTGGGGAACAGGGCCGGATCCTGGGGGCTGAAATCTAAGTTGGAACTGGAATTTGGCCCTGACCAGATCAGCACAACATAGCCTAGGGTTTCTGGAGCTTCCTCTTCTACAAGGCTTGAACAAAGTCCTCTGCAGGCTTGCGGTTGCAAAAGAACCCTGTCAAAGGACTGTGGGTAGTGTGTCCAGTTTACTTAACATAAGCTCTTCCTTAGCTCACCTCAGTCCCTTAATAGCTTCAGAAATAGAACCAGTGCTGGTTTCTTCTATAAGCTCTCGAATCTTAATGGGGGCACATATCCCCTCCTCTGAGGACACTGTGGATGAAGTGAGCAATGGCTGCAGCTGGGCCCCAACTGCCCGCCTCCCACCCACTGTCATCCTGACACTCCTTGGTGCAATCCCTTGGTCTATGTCTGCCTCACTTGGAAGCTCATCTTCTCTACTGTCTCTTACTAGAAGAGAATTAGGAATCCTATGGCCAAAGAAAGAACAAGTAGGAAAGAGAGAACTGCCCAAGTCTGGGGGCCACATAGCTTTTTTTTCAATCACTTGTCTATGCTAGACAGTCCTGAGTTGTGAGCCACAGATAACTTTAGGTGGTGACAGAAGCTGCTCTCATGACTACCATCCTTGGTGTACGTATCAGAAAGAATCTAGAAGAAAAGGAATTTTATGTCCAAGGAGAAGCAATTATGCCTCCTTCTGAGTGGTCTGAACGTTATTTTTTCTTTAGGAATCTCAACGTTCTATGGGCTAGATATTAAATGTTGATAATAAGGTGATATCTATTTAATAAGTTGAATTTCCCAAGTATCTTAGTCCATTTGGGGTGTTATGAGAAAATATCATAAACTGAGTGGCTTATAAACAACAGAAATTTATTTCTCACAGTTCTGGAGGCTGTAGAGTCTAAGATCAAGGCGCCAGCAGATGCAGCATGTGGTGAGGGCCCACTTTCTGGTTCATGAATGGCTGACTTCTCTCTGTGTCCTCACATGGGAGAAAGGTAGGCAGCTCTCTAGAGTCTCTTTCATAAGAGCACTAACTCCATTTATGAGGGCTCCACCTCCATGGACTAATCACCTCCCAAAGTTCCCACCTCCTAATATCATCACTTTGGCAGTTAGGATTTGAACATATAAATTTTTGGGGAACACAAACATAGATCGTAGCACCAAGTTATGCAGCTGCTGTGGCTATTGCTAATGATAGCTGATACCATTTTTGAGCCCTTTCTATGTGCCGGTCATATACCAAGCACTTTCATATTTTATTTTATTCAGTTGTCATCTGGCTTAAGTTTCCTCTACATTCATATTCAGCAAGTGGACTGGATCAATCTCATTCTCTTACAATGTTGGTTATTCTTACCCTAGACACAGTGATGACGTGGCAGCCAGGGTCGTTGGCTATCAGTTCTAGGTTAAAAGTCAACGAGGATGTAGGCCCCAGGATATTCAGAAGAGAGAAAAAAGATCTAAGTGCTACCACTTTGCCAATAAATTGGGAGATAAATCCAGCTTTTCTGCTAAAGTGGAAGGAGAAATCGTGAGTTAGCCTACATTCTCTGCTGGATTCTGCTGGCCTAGACTTACATTGCAGTCTTTATTAACTAATTGCGTTCTTCTCATTACCAGTGAGCTGTGAACATGGTGGGGCAGCTCCCATGGGAAATCAGGTGTGTACATTTCTGTGAATGGGTGGAGAGGGCAAGATAAGGTGAAGCAGGAATGCTTCAGTCTGATAGTCAAGGTTGATATTCACCCCAGGTGAAGGCTTCAGTCCAATTTGATGGTTTTACGTCTGTCCCTGGGATATGTCTTAAATGTCCCTTCCCCTATGTCTTTGTGCATTGTTCCTCCAGCCCTGAATGGTCTTGATCTTTCAATATAATTTCTGATTTCTACTCTTAGCTTTACAAATCCTTCCTAAGTTGTGAAGCCTTTTGATTTAATTTGGATATATGTCCCCACCAAATCTCATGTTGAAATTTGACCCCCAATGTTAGAGGTGGAGCCTAGTGGGACATGTTTGGGTCATGGGGGCAGATCCCTCATGAATGGCTTGCTGCCCTCCCCGAGGTAACAGGTGAGTTCTCTCTCTATTAGTTCATTTGAGACCTGGTTGTTTAAAAGAGCCTGGCACCCCTTCCTCCCTCTCTTGCTCCTTCTCTTGTCATGTGACACACCTGCTCCTTCCTTCATCCGCCGCCTTGACTGGAAGCTCCTCAAAGCCCTCACCAGAAGCAGATGCTGGCACCATGCTTCTCATACAGTCTGCCAAACCCTGAGCCAAACAAAGCTCTTTTCTTTATAAATTACCTGGCCTCAGGTATTCCTTTATAGCAACACAAAAAAGACTGAAACACCTTTCAACCCCAGCTCAGACTTCCTTCTCCCTCTCTCCTTTCCATCTTTCTTTCCTTCCTTTCTTCTCTTTCTTTGATTTTTGTTTATACCGTGGAAAATTTGGTCATCACATAGCCAGAGCCAATTCAGCGTAGGGACTAAGCAGGAAAGCTTGTGGGCTGTCAATCCCAGCACAGGAGCACCTGGGTTTCAATCCCAGCTCCTCTATTTACTGGCGATGTGGCCGTGGGAAAGCCCCTTAACCTCTCTGTGCACCAATTTTCTAATCTGTAAATAGGGTTGACATCAAAAATACTTATGTTACAGGGTTGAGGTTAACATTGAACAAGTTATTGTAATGAAAGAACTTAGAATTTTGCTTGGCATGTGGTAAGTTCTCAATAAACATCAACAATTACAATTAGGCTTATCAGTATCTTTTTTGTGCATGTCATAATGAAAAGAGGCTCATTTAGGTTACTGTAAGAAAAAGAGAAGGTACAATGCAAGGGGCTGGGCCCTGAGAAGGCACTGGGATAGGGAGAAGTTTTAGGGACTGGGTACTCCCTCTATCTAGGTCTCATGGACTCTATGTTCTCCCAGTCATTTTCTCAGAAGAGAGAAGTACATGCTTTTCTCTTTGACTCACACTGCTATCAACTCTCCATCTCTCTAGTGCAAACGTTAGAGAAAGACGGTCTGATCGGTTTGCTGAATTGCTATCACTGCTTCCGGGTAGAGCTCTTCAATGCAGGCCACCTCAGGATTACCTGAGGTCAGGTGACACACATTATAGAGACTCATACATCTCAGAGCCGTAAGGGAGTAGGTGTAGGCTGTTGAACTACGGTGATGAATGCATTGTGTCAAACGCCCGGCACTAATTGAAGTTAGTTTCCACGAAAAATTCCATTAAAGTGTTTCTGACTTTCAGAGCTTGTGAAGCGGTTTCCATTTCCCAGGTGGGAATTATCTCTCAACTTTCCCTGAACTAGCTAAATGCAGCCATCTTCTTCATTATAACAGTTCACACCATGGTGTGTCGTGCAGACTTGGTAACTTTGCTAACCACAGAGCAAGCCAACAACCCACAGCCAAAGATGAATGGGACTGTAGAAAGAATCTCTGTTTTTAAAACATCCTGAATGGGAGACTTTGATCCAAATAATGTAGAAAAAATATCAAGTGGACATGCAATTTATCTCTACATAGAGATCAAGATGTCCAGTCTGTCAAGTATGGCAACAGATTTCCAGTGGATTTAAAGTTGGCGCTAGGCATGGGAAAAATGTTTTTGAAATTCTTGTATATTGGATAATAGCAAGTTATCTGAAATTGGCTCTAGGACTCTAGTGGCTGCCTTTCTCTCTGTCCAAAGAAACACGCATAAGAAGGGATTGCTGTAGCTGTGTAAGTTTACCTTTTATCTTCCAAGTTCTGGCTGTGATGGCAGCGTGAAGGATGATTCACCCTGGCTAACTGGTATAGCTGTCGGAGGTGTCTGAGATCGAAGAGAAGGAGAAAAAAGGAGTGAGGATAGGGGTTGTGAGTCTGGGTATTTGCTTGGGGAAGATTGAAAAACCCAAGGGAAGCAGGGAAATAAAATATTTGGGAGGTACAGGATTCACTGAGGGAGTATTTAACATATATCAGACCCTTCCAAAGCACTGGTAGATTTGTATCAGAGATTAAGGCCAAAGGGCTCTCTGGGTGAAAAAATTGTGGAAAATAATGAAAAATTAAGGTAGATTAAACCAGAATTTTTCCATGGATATAAGATGTTTTCTTTAATGGGTAGTGTATTCAATTCTATAAAAGTTAAGGTTATTTGTTGGTATGTGATTGACAGTATTGATGTCTGAATATAATGAGAATTTTATAATGAACAGACTAATGGCAGAATTTGAGATTGTAAGAAAGAAATGTAGCCCTTTTCTAGGAGTCTGTGTCCCCTACCCTCCTTAGGTGGAAATAGACATGTAGTAAGTGGTTAACCAAAGCAGCGAATCCCTCTTGTGTACTTGCTGCACACACCCTAGAGTTTTTGAGGCAAGGCAGGTTTCCCATGGGGGTGCATATATCTTTATCCATTTTATCAAGACTTTGGGAGAAAGGAGAAGCATTTAAGGATGATACTCACTTCTGGCCTTGCTTCCTGACCTCTCCGCACCCAAAGGCCCACCCTCATTCTCTATCAGAATTCCATCCCTGCCGTCTGTAACTTGGGTCTCAGAGCGCTTAGGAAAGGATGCTCAACAAAAGCCTGTTAAAATTATATGCTTTTGTTAGGAGAATTAAAGGCTTTGTAGAAGAAAGACTGCAGAGAGAAAACTGATGAAACTGCTGAAGATTCAGAATTGTGCATTTATGCACAGAGGGGCTTTTAACTGAGGTATACAGATTTAGCTGAACTGAAGAAATTATTCAACTCAAGTCTACAGGGAAGACGAGAGGTAGATTAAGCAATGATTGATAAATTAAGTGGGTAATTATTTCTATTTTTTAAAATTTTTGCTTTAATTGCATTTCCCTCTTAATACATAAGGTAGAAGTCTTATTCTGAGTTCAGACAAGTCATTTGATGTGTGGCAAACTAGTGAAAAATCTACAAGGCGTAGTATGGAGTGAGAAAATACATAGATTCCCACGAGAGTGCTCATCCTTCAGGAAAGGAAGCCTGGCCTAGGGGCTTGACCTGTATTAAAAGAGAGCGTTAGGGCCTGAAAGGAGAATGATTCTGGGTACAATGTGGTGACTGCTGTTCAGGCTCACACCTGCACAGACCTCCCCCTACTCCTGCAATTCCTGTTCTGGGCCCTTGGAAAGCAGGTGAGTGTATAGAAGTCACAACAGAAAGAGCTGTTTCCTTAAGTTCTCCAAGACTTTGAAGCACTAGCAAGCAGGGCTTCGACGTCACTCTGACCAAGTTTACTCCAAAATGGAAGTGGAGGCTTTCTTGTCCCGCAGCCTCAGACAACTTTGCAGAATTACTAGTATTATTTTTAAACAGCTTCATTGAGATATAATTGCACACGTCAATTCAAGAAGATTATACCCATGAAACTATCACAATAATAATGATGAAGAACATATCTACCACCCCTAAACTTTCCTTGTACCCCAATGTAATCCCTTCCTCATGACTTTCTCTGACTTCCTCATCCTCAGGCAACCACTAATCTGCTTTCGGTAATTATAGATAAATTTGCATTTTCTAGAAATGTCTTGAACTAGTATTTATTCTTTTTTCCTAGATTTTTTTCATTTGACATAATTATTTTGAGACTTATCAAGGTTGTTGAATGTACTGTGCATCAAAAATACATTTTTATTGTTGAGTATTATTCCATTATATGGACATACCACTAATTGTTTATCTAGTCATCTGTTGATGAACATTTATTATGTTTATTCTACTGCTGTTTGGTGGGATGTTTTATAAATGTCAATTAGGTTAAATTGGTTGATACTGTTGTTTATGTCTTTTATAGTCTTACTATTTTCTGTTTAGTTGTTTTATCAATTATTGAGAGTAGCAATGAATGTCCAAGTATAATCGTGCATTTTTCTATTTCTCCTTATAGTTCACTCTGTTGTTTTCTTTATATTTTTGAAACTCTTTTAGGTGCATAAACTTTTGAAATTGTTATGTCCTCTTGATTGAGTAATCCATCTATCAGTATGAAATGGCCTGTTTATTTCTGGTAATATTCATTTTTCTGAAATCTACTTTGTCTTATATTAATATTGTCATTCCAACTTTCTTTTGATTAATGTTGTATCTTTTCCCATCCTTTTAATTTTAAATATATTTTTATTTTTATACTTAATATGGGTTTCTTGTAGACAATGTAACATATTTCTCATTTTATTAAATTTTAATTTGAAAACCCTACCTTTTAGTTGTGGTGTTTTGACCATTTACATGTCATGTGATTATCGATGGCTGGATTTAAATCTACCATCTTGTTATTTGTTTTCTGTTTGTCCTAACTGTTCTTTTTCCCCTTTTGAAAACTTTTCTGCCTTCCTTTGCATTAATTATTACTGGAAAGTAGACTGTGACTAGTTAAAGGTTCATATTGTAATGCAACAAAAATAACACGATAAAGATATATAGCTAATAAGTAACAAACAGATAAAATGAAATTAAGGCTTCATCTGTCTTTATAGGCTGGTAGTGCTTGGGGATGTTCAGGCTACAAATATTTTATTTTTCATAATATGTATAAAGTTATATAGGATGAGTGTGTATTTTTATTTGTTTATTGCTAGTTTCACACCCCAGGACATAAACTCCATGGAGCCAAGTACTTGGTTTGTCATGTTCTCTGGCTCATTCCTGATTCTAGAGCAATATTTTTCACATAGTAGGCACTCAATAAATATTGCTTAAACACATGAAAAGGTATCTTTATACTGCTCTATTTTAATTCTAGTTAAGTAGTATGCTAAACTACTACCTTTTTTTCCCCTTTTTGTTTATTTTTTAAAACACATTTAAATGGAAATCAAACTACATTCTCACTTCATTTTATGATGCTTATAAGGATTAAAATGGTTTAGCTAAAGCTCCAATGTCCACCTGGTGGCAGTTTAACTTAATTGTAGTCAAATTACCTCAGAGGAAATTAACAGCTTTCCAAGAGCGGAACTTGACAACTCAAATATATAGAAGCCCTTGGGTACTGCGTGTCCACACAGCTCCTGGCTCTGGGGACAAGAGAAGCACCGCATTAAGCAGTGGGGAGACATCATTAAGGTTATGATTAAGCTCTCTTGCAGGGGAAAAGATATCCTGCCGAGAGAAGGCCAAAATCCTACCAGAAACATCACTGCTTTATTACTTATTACAAATTTCTGATAGTTTTCCTTCCAAATTAAAAATGGCAAGAGGAAATATTGCTACCTCAACAGGAAGGTTGGCAGGATAAAGACTAGGATGTACAGGGTTGGGTGTTATAGAAGCAGTGAATAAACAAAGATTTATGTACCCTGAAGAGTTATGGGGAACAGACAGGGTCAGGCACCGTGTAGATTGTTCAGTAGGAAAAGTTGAGAGCTGATCCTAGGAGGCATCAGACATATGGCTGAGCAGGGAAACAGAGGGTCAGTATTCTGGGAGAGCAGATATAGCACTGGAGATGAGGGCAGAGAGAATAGTTTCTAGGGTGATCCGATTGAGAATAATAGGATGGCATCTTTCCTCAGATCTGCTTTCAATGAAAAACTAAGCACATGCCAGCTTTTGCTACCTGGGTGTGGGTACCACCTGGCCCCTCACTCCACGACTATCTTGGCACATGATAACAGAGTGAGTTCCAGATGGGAAAGGCTATATTCTGTTTAGGTATGGAATTTGATGTGTCTATTAGAGCAAAGCAAAAAAATAAAATATCAGAGCCATTCTGTAGCCATTGTTACTGTCAGTGCACAAAACAGAAACCACTCTGGGTCTCTTAAGCAGAAATAGACTTAATATGAAAAATTAGGTGCTCAAAATTATTGGAATTGCTGCAGAAATGGAATCAAGGGTTGAAATCATCAAGTTCATGGACACAACACTAAAGCTGCAATCTAGGAATCAGAAAGCCACTGCCCTTGAGACAAATGCCCCTTGACACCATGAAGCTGAGGACTGGATGCAGGAACGTCACATCTAGCCGCTAGTATTGCTTCTTGATTCTCACATCGTCAGGTGTTTACCTGCCAGCACAAACAGCACAGGAAGACAGCCTCTGCTCACATCCGACTGCTAAGTGTCAGTCAAGTGTGTCCAATTGGCAGAATTGAAATTGCATGTATAGTCTGAGAGACTGGGAAATGTGGGATTTGTTTTTGTATTTCACATTTCCTTCTCTCTAGAAGGGCTGAGACGAAGGTGAGGCAAAAGAAGCACCTAGGGCATACCCCCCTGTCTCTTAGTTTTCTCTGCTGATTCCTTTGCTTTTTCCTAACCTTTAAATATGAAAATTCCTCTAAGCTCTATCATAATCCTCCTTTTGTCTCAATGCACATACTGTCTACCCGGTGACTTCATCCATTCTTATGCCAAATTATATCTTCAAGTCTAGTGTCTTGTTTGGAGCATCCAACGATACTAATACTTTCAAAGGAATATGAGCCCATAAAAATATATAAGCAATCATCAGAGTTACATGAGGACTAGTAAGAGAGATGCACAGTATGGTACTTATTCCATAGGAATAATTAGTGAAGTAGAGCAAACAAGAATTTAAAGTAAGTATAACGAGTATTTTCAAAGATATAAAGAAAGATATTTGAAACATGAAGCAGAAATAAGCAGTTATTTTAAAAAGCCAGAATGGTATCAGTGAAAGTGGTGAAGTAAGGAATAACAAAGGTTTGCCAGTGCCAAAAAGCAATGAAAAAGCTGGAAAAATTATCAGAATCAACTTTTTCTGAACTATAAAAATTAACCAGAGGCTTGTAGCAAGTGGAGATGAAGAAAGATGGCTGAATCTCAGTAAAAACTGTGAGCTTTTTGGTGTTTCAACTTACCCTAGTACTATATCCTGCTCCCCAACTCAGTGGCAGCCTGGAAAAATAACAGCCTGGATTTCCAGTACCAGATGGAGCTAAATAGAGCTGGGGCTCTTCCAAACACTCATTCTCAAAGAAGAATAATTATTTGATCGGCCTAGAAATGAGATGGCAGAAATAAGTCCTAATGTCATAGTAATTACAATAAGTGTAAAGGGTTACAGTTACTGATCAAAAATATAGATCCTTAGACTACTGTGTAACAAAATCATATCTAGCAATATGTTTTTTCTTTATAAAACATAATTCCAACAAATAATATGAAATAGTTGAAAGTATAGGAATGAAAAAATATAAACTTGTGAAAATGTATCAAATGGAACCCAGGTTAGCAATTACAATATGTGACAAAATATGATTTTGTAAAAAAAAAAACAAAACTCAAAAAACATAAAAGATAAAGACAAGAAGGTATAGTGATCATGAACATCTATGCACATAATAATATAACTTATAACTTTAAAATGCATAAACTGACTATTAACATATCTAAAGAGAAATAAATCAGCAAATTTAGTTCCCTCTATCTCTACGTATATCAGCAATTGACAGAACACCTCTACTGTTCAACATAGTTCTAGGGGTCTCATTTAACACAGTAAAAATACTGAAAAAGAAGAAGAAAAAACTATCATCATTTGCAGATGATATTATTATGCACAGAGAATGCCAAAGAAAATTAACCAAAATATAGAGGTTACAAGATCAACTTTCAGGCATCAATGGTAATAAACAACTTTCTAGTTTTCTAATACAACAGAAAAGGAGATAGAATTCATAAGATCATCAGAAATAATAATAGCCTAAACAGATGGAATGCTTACTAGGTATCAGAAACTAGGCATTGTACATAAATTTTTATGTTTAACATCTTACTAAATTCCTATGAGATAGCTAACATAATTGATCGCATTTTACAGTTGAGGAAACTGAGTCAAAGTGAGATTAAGTACTTCGCAAGAAGAAATAGGTGGTGGCAGAGCTAAGATTTGAACCTGGGAAATCTACTTCCAGGATCTGGGCCTAGAACCATCACACTATGCTACTTCAACAAAAGCAATGTATGGAAATTAACCAAATAAATAATCTACATGGGAAAATTTAAAGTTGTGTTAAAGGACATAAAGGAAAAGACATAATAAATAGAAAGAGACAGCCTATGATGTTAGTATCATAAAGATACTAAATAATATACAAATTCTATGTAATGTGAATAAAAATTCTAGTTGATTATTTTTTTTACAAACTCATCAAACTAAATTCTAAAATTTAATCTAAATTTAATTCTAAAATTCTAATTCTAAAATTTAATCTCAAATATCTAAGAGTTTGAAAAAGAAAATTACATGTAGCAGATATTATTAAATACCAAGAAAATAAGATATTTAAAACAGTGTGATACTAATCTAGAGACAAAGCAATAAACCAATGAGGAAGAACAGAGAATGCAGCAAAATCTATGTATATATGAGAAATTAGCACAAGATCAAGGTGGTTTTACAGACCAGATGGAAACATGGGTTTGTGGAAAATGGTATATGAAAAACTTAGGATACAAAGAAAAAAACTGGATCCCTGACTGGTCTTAGATCCATTTAATTCTCTATTCAGTATCCAATTCCCCCTTCTTCATTATTGATTCAACTTTGATGTTATTTGGGGTGTCACTGTGTCAGGGTAAGTGCTTGCTCCTGCATCCTCCCTGGAAGCTCAGAGTGAGCACGAGGCAGCCACAGTTGAGACATGAGCAGGGGTTCTGGGAAAGAGAATGGATTCAGCTGGTGAGGTCTTTCCCCTCTTCCTTCTTCTTCCTCCCATGAATGTGGCCATGACATCCGAACATGCAGCAACCATCTCCTGACTGTAAAGTGAGAAACATGAGGGAGAGGCCAGACCATCAAGCCACAGACAAACTTTATAAGATGCCTACCTCCAATTCTAGGAGCTCCCTCCTCCTTAGGGGAGAATTGAGAATGTTCCACGAGGTCCATTTGGCTGCTGTATTGTCTTCCAGGAGCTGCTGCAGTTTTCATGGTCTCAAGCTTAGTGTCTGGAGTCCTTGAGGAGCCAGGGCTGCATGGCAGACTGTGGTGAGGTGGGAGAAACCATGTCCTTTCTCTAGTGTGTGTCATATTAAGGTACAAAGTGCAAGTTGAGATATTTCCTTCCCTTTGGTTCACAAAGAAAGCACGATTTTAGGGAAGAATGTGTCCTATTGAAAATAAAGATCATAATTTATTGAAGGCCAAGAGATTAAAGAATGATGTTTTTTTGATAAGAAACTCAAAGTCCACTTTCTGGGGAGGCCAAAGGGATTTATTTGACAGCATTATTCCAACCACAGATACAAGAAAGGAAGAAAAAAAAATTTTGGTGGGGGAGGGTGGTTTAGCGTCCATGAGGAGAGTGTGTACTTATGTGGATTCGAATGTGGCTATACCAGACTCATATCCTTTGAAAGCTAGGGAGCATAATTGAGTGCAGGGACCTGTGCCCACTTCATCTGTAGATTTCTGAAGAAGGGAATCATGCAGAAATAGAGCATGTCAACAGGGCTTAAAGGGATTGTAGGTAGGTACGTGTCTAGGAAGGATGGCCTGTGGCACTTGCAGAGTGGAAAAGCATCCTGATAATTCCTGTGGCTGTATGTGATGGAATGTGGAGACTAGTGGGGGGACAGAAGCAGGGGGAACCCAGGTGGGGATGGAAATGAGGGCTGCTTGTCTGAGTGATGGGGCTCCAGTAGAGAAGGGGTTGCGGTGTGTACTGATAATGGAGGCTAACGATCTGATTGTCTTTGGGGCAGAATTGGGGAGGAGGCTGAAGAATCCCCTCCAAAACGAAGGGGAACAAGATGGAGGCTAAATATGCCCCCCCAAAATAGTGTAAAATAAAATCACCTCAACAACAAAGACCACAGACAGCATGATGTGCAGGCAAAGATTTGGGGAGCAGGAGCCCCTGCCACTTTAAGTGGACTGCTAGTCACATAGACTCTCCCTTCTCCCTGCCTCTGTCTTCTCTACTGAACGAGGCAGATGATAGTGACACTTTCTGAGGGTGGGACTCTGATGGGAAGGTGAGGGCAAAACAACAAGCAATAAAGAGAAGAAAGGAGAAAGACAGAGAGGAAAAGAGGTGTCTTAGCTTGAAACTATGCATGGAGACTGTAAAAATAACATTTGCACTTGACAGAATACTTTCGTGATTGAGCCTGAGATTTTAATCAGTGGATGAGATTATAGAAATCATTGGACTGGACTAAAATTTAAATAGGAATACAATAAAAAGAAAATGAGATGTGTGTTCTAGACAGATTGAGTGTTTAAGGCCAAGAAAAGTACACGTAATTTTGAGAATAAAACATGCTTCATGTTATGCCTAACTGAATTGAGAATTCTGAATTCACCAAGCAATTAGTTATTGACAAGGCATAAGAAATGAAGCAGTGTATAATTTTGATACAAATCTCTTCCCTCCTGGAGCTTACCTACCAGTGGCCATCAAACCAGTTATACATGTGACGTGCCAAGGAATGGCCAAAGCAGACAGCCCGTGTCTCAGTCTCTAGAGCAGCACTGTTCGTGGAGCTTTCTGCAATGACAGACACGCTCTGTATCTGTGCTGTCCAATGTCACATGTGGCTCACATGATTGAGGAATTGAATTTTAAATTTTATTTAACTCATTTAAATTTAAATAGCCACTGGTCTCTACTGGCTGTCATACTGGACAGAGCAGCTCTCAGGGGTTAGTGAAACTGCACATTCAACTTTTATTTAGAGCTCCCTTACTCCTCGGACTCAGAAGCTGGTCCACATGACTGTTCCGTGGACACCCAAAAAATAAAGTGCATGCTCCGTTTTCAGAACAGAGTTTGATAAAGATCAATTCAAGCTACCCTATTATTTATGTTTTCAGGACATTGGTATTGCTGCTGATTACATGCAACCTCTTGACCTGTCGTGGACTGAGAGGGGTGAACTAGAACTTCCATCTATTCATGTGCTTCTGTCAATGCCTCCAGAATTCAGCTGCTTTGTTCTCAAAAGGACACTGCCTTTCTGGTAGTTGCCACTTCTTTGGAAATGAAGGTTTCAGGAAAATGTCTCATTTACCATTTGGCTCTCCTTTACTTACCATAAACCACCACGTGGCTTTGGAAGTTCAAGGGCTTTCTAGTTTTGACGGAACATGAGGTCACAAAAACAGCAGCAGGTCCTTGGAGACAAGAACACAGCAGCTGTCTAGACATCATGAACGTATTTGATTCTCTCATAAATGTGTGGGAGCAGGCCGTGCAGAATTGGAAATAAGTATCTTATGCAGTTGGTCAGTGGCTTGATGGTGTCTTGCCAGCAACTCTGTGACTGTCTCGACCTTCCCTCCATGCTTGTCACTTCATGGTGAGAGGATAACTCTGAAAGCTTCAGATATCATGGCCACATTCAAGGCAGGAAGGTGTGGGAAAGGGGAGAAAGCTTTTCAAGTGCATCTGTTCCTTTTCCCAAGAATGTATAATCTTTCCCAGAAATAGCCTATATATGCGTCCCTAGCTATCAATATGTCTGTTGCACTGGCACTCCAAGCTTCCAGAGAGGATGAGGCAGTAGGCTTCAGCCTGACAACTGACACCCCACGTGAAATCAAGGTTCTGTCAGCAAAGAAGAAGAGGGAATGAATATTGGATAAATACTAACAGTATTTAACACAGGAGGGATCCAACTTGGCTTTCTTTATATAGTGAACCAGTTTTCCCAGAAGAGACAAAAACAATTACATGGTAATCTTTACTTTACATCACAAATCTCCCAGTCTGTGGGACTGGAATGAGACAATTGCTAGTGACAAACTCATGCCATCCTCAGAATCCCTTTTTTATTTCAATGAATAGTGTTGATGGTTTGCGCTCATTTCAGTACCTGTATTCTTCCTACCCTAATAGGAGTATTCTCTCAGGAGGCTCCTCAGCACTTATGCAAATACCTTTCTGTCAAACCCTCACATCAGTTTGACATGCATGCTTCCCCATGGCTGAGCCCCTGTCGAAATCATTCAGGTGAAGACTGGGGCAGAGGGAATGGCATCACGAAAATGTGGAAAGAGCTAATACAGTCAAGAAATGAGAAGTCAGCTTAATAAGCCCTGGAGAGATTGGCTGAAGAGAGAGAAAGGGGCTGTGTTCTGCAAGGCTCCAGACCAACGGTAAGGATTGGGGACTTTATTCTAGATGTGATTGGGGACTTTATTCTAGGAGGTGTTTAGTGCATATTCAGGGCATACTTTGTGTATGCATTTCACTAGTGAGGTCATCTGTGGCTAAAAATAATTTGGCTATGTTCAGATATCTTCTGTTAAATTAAATAAGTAATTTGTCAATTTTGATGTGTTCAATGCATTACTTTGATAAGTTTCTTCTGTACTTCACACACCCAAGGAGAAAAATACAGCTCTGTTTATTTAGGAAGGCTTTCAGTACACTTCTCTTTTCCAGCTGTGCAGACTTGCAGAGTTCTCTGGCAGGTATTAATACATACCCTTTTCCTGGGCTCTAGTTTCTCTTCTGTATTCGCATGCCGTTATGGATACCTTCATTATCTGTGTGCTATGCAGACACCTAAACCCATCATGTCTGCTCAAGAAACCATTGGAGACTCTGGGTCTTGGAATCAATTACTTTTGATTAACTTTTTAAATAAAATGATTGGCTTTTGTGTGAGCAATAAGATGGAGGGCATAAGAATTGATGGGGAGAACAAATCAGGGGTCACTTCAGGACTCTAGGTGGGAGATCATGGCTGCTTGGTTTAGATTGGTGCTAATGGACAAAAAGAGCTGTGGGCGACTGAAGATGTATGTTGGAGGTAAAATAGAATTTAGTGATATATTGGGCTAAGGAAAGCATCTCTATGAAACAATCAAGTATAACTCCCATAGTTGTAGCTAAAAAAGGGCCAGTAGAGTAATGATTACATATTAGTAATAATTGTTGCGTGAATGTGGAAGGAAAGAGGGTACCACAGTTACAACATGCACGGTGCTTTACAGTGTGAAAACATATCCACCTCGCATCTTATGATCTTGCCCGGACAGTGTTCATTTTTCCTTCTTTACAGATGTGGAAGCTGAGGCTCACCCTCTTATAGTTCTGCCTTTGGCCATCTGGAGACTGGTCATAGACAGAGGGCGCGATGTGAAATAGGGAGAGAACGTAAAAGAAGCTAAACATATCTAGGGAAAGGCATGAATGCGGGGAGGTGAGGAAAGCTGTCTGGTTGTGCTAGGACACAGCTAGCCTTGTTGGAGCAGAAGGGAAACAAAGGAGGGACAACAGGAGTTGAGCAGTGTGGCTGGAGGTGATGACTGGATCTTCTTTTGATGTGTTTTAAAAGAGATGGAAGGAAAAGGC
>CM052438.1:95668235-95690568 GCA_028533085.1 Varecia variegata
TTATCTTGGACTTTGTGGAAGACAAAGTTGAACATATTCATTGGATACAGGTTATGAAGGCCTTGAAAATAATGTGACTAGGAATTCATTCGAGGCAGATTTTTTTGTAAACTATTTCTCTTTCCCACTGAAAGAAATTTTAGAAAATGTAGAAAATTAAGATAATAAAAATATTCGTAGTTTCATCATATAAAAAAACTTTTAATATTTTAGTGTATTTTTTCTAATCTTATGTATGAGTATATACATATGTGTAGAAAATTTATAATATGATTAGTGATTGAAATAATATGATATAAACCATTTTATAACATATTTTAAATGTTCTATGAGCACTTTTCTATGAAATATTCTTCACAAAATATTTTTGACAGCAGTGCAGTAATTCATTATGTATGTATACCAGGAGTTATTTAACCGATTCCTTTCAGACTTCAGTTTAGCTAATCTTCCATTCTCCTAATGGATTTTATTATTTGCTACTTCTTTTTTGCCAATATATATTCATTATCATTAGCATTTATGTGCTAAACCTGAGGAATTTTGCAATTTGATCAGAATTACTGATCAAAAGTAATGGACATTTTTAGGGCTATTGGTAGATATTGCCAAATGGCTTTCAAGATTTGAGTCCCTTAAAAAAAAAAAAAAAAAGATTTGAGCCCCTTTGTACTTGTTTTAGCAAATGATTGAATCTCCTACTTCCTGTTTCACTGAACCCTCCCCAGTTAACTGGAAATTAACTTATAAAGCATGAAAAATGTTATCTCATGACTTTAATTTGGATGTCTTTGGTTACTAGTGTTTTAACAATTTTCATGTGCTTATTGGCTATTTTTCTCTCAAAAATTAAGAGGTAAATGGTTCAGTTATTTTTTTATTCTAACTCTCTCATTTAAGACAGTTTGAACCCTACATAGAGAGATAACTAAATAAATATTTTTACAATTGACTGAAAATCCATATGGACTTCCACCCAGGAACCTATAGCACATACAGTGTGCTGCTTCTCATCTATTAATCTTCCCAAATTTAACTATTTCTTCTGTGAAATGCAGTATTCAGAGAAAAAGTGTTTTTTTTTTTTTCCTACTCCCTATAGTCCTAAGAGACATTCTCTCAGCTGAAACTTTTCTCCTTTCATTTTCACTGTTCTTCATACATCATCAGTAGGAATTCTTGGGTTATGGCAGGGCAAGGTATGGATTGTATATTTAGTGAGCTCTAATTGTGTGTCTAAAATGAATGCACCAGCCATGCAACTACAAATGTAAGTCTTAAAAAATAATTTGCATAATTAGCCTACGGGAAGGCCTGAGCTATTATTTAAGTTCATATATAACACTACATCGTCAAGTGTTAATTTATGCTCTGTTCTTTCCAGAATGATAGAGCTGTTTGGTAGTTTTATTTATGACTCATGCTTAGATCCATTGTGCTGTGCTGATAATGTTGAGATAATGGGAATTTATAGTTAGCTCTGACAAGAGGCCATAAAACAGATGACTGGATGTTTTCTCTATTGCTCGAGGCTCAATTTGTAATATAAAGTACTTAATAATTGTTATTAATGAACCTGCTGTGGTTGGAATATAGACACAGCTGGAAATCACATCTGTTAGCAGGCAGCCTGGGTTGAGTAAAGCACAAACACTGCAGGGAACTAATAGCTACAAAAGGAAGTGACATCACAGAGCCACAGGAAGTGTCCACGGATGTTAGCTGCATCAGACAGAAGAGACTTAGGACAGAGATGCTTAGAGAATGTGGCTCTTTCTCTTTATTTTCTTGCATGTAGATCCCAAGTGTCTTCAATTATGGGCCCAAATTCCAGGATCAATCCACACATTAAATATATAATATGTAAATATATAAACTTATAACTTATTTTTTAGGTAAAAAGAAACAAAAAGTCACTGAATTCAGCTGACTGACTTACCTTTATTGTTTTATCTTCTGCTAATCCTCTTGAAACACTCTATAGTTCCCTTGAAATTGTTTTCGTGCCTTTGTTTTTATAGACTTATGTTTTTTTGCCTACATGGTTTTCCATGTTTTTACACCATTTGAGGCCATTTTCCTCTAACTATTTCAGAAAGGAAAGAACCATTCTTATTCATTTATTCCTGCATCTATGCACTCACTAGCTTATTGCCATTTGTCCCCATGCTCAACCTGCATTCTTCTTGCTCACCATTGGCAACTATTCTAATACATTTGGTGTCTGTCATTTGTTTATGTGTAGTCTTTTAAAATATGTTTGGTTTTGTGTGCCTGTATTTTTAATTTATAGAAATAATGGTAAATTATGGATCTCATTTTATTTCATTTACTTAGCACTGAAGTGCCAGCCATGGTGCTCTGTGAACATCTAGTTCAGTCTTCCTAAATGCTTCATCAAACTCCATGTGTATCCACCAGAACAGGTCTGTTCACTTTCCCAGTCAGTGATAGACACTCAGATTGCTTTGAATCCCTAACACCATAAACCAGGCTACAATGAACATACCTATGTATGGCACTCATGGATCTACGGGAGAAGTTCTTTAGGTTGCATACCTAGGAGTATAATTGCTGGATCATAAAGAATATGTAAACCTGATTTGACTAAGTGCTGACAGATTAGCTCTCTAGAACGTCTGCACCATTCTTTTCCCACCGGGAGTACGTGTGGGTTCCTCTATCCATACATTCTAGCAGTAGTTGAGACTGCCTGGTTTTAACTTTTTAACCAAATTAACAGGGTTAATATGATATTTCATTGTTGTTTTCATTTGCTCCTGTTATAACTACTCAGTTCAAGCATCTCTTGATTTGCTGATAAGCTCTTGGGGTTTGTTCTCTTTTAACTGCCTATTCATATTTTTGTACATTTTTTTTCTCTTGGGTTATTTCTTGTCAACTTAAAGAAATTCTTTATATATCTGTACATTGTCAGTCTTAGATATTGCTAATATTTTCTTAGTCTATTATCTGTTAATTCTATCCATGCTTTCTCTATTAAACAAAAATAATTTCATGTAATCATAGTTTTTAACATGTTTTATCTTAAGATTTGTGCTTTTCAAATATTTTAAAATGAATCCTTTCTTACCTCTAAATCACAGATATGTATTCTGACTTTTTTTCCTGTTGATTTTCTATTTTATCTTTCATTAATTTATGTGGACTCTACCTTTACATGTGAAGTGAATTAGGGATCCAATTTTATTTACTTCCTAACCCCATAAACAAAACAACCTATCTTTTCACCTTTGATTTTTGATGCTATATTTCTATGTTTATCATGTATTAAATTTTCACTTATATATGGTCTTTCTCTGAGTTCACTGCTTTGTTGCTTTGGTCTATGTGTCCATCTGTTCTTATATAATATCGCTTCTCGCTTGTTATATGACTGTGTGTTGGGATGGGGGTCTGCCTTGAGCCCTGAGAATCCCCGAACATGCCTGCTAAGTATGTCAAACTGCAAGGCTTATGTTTCCCTGAAACTGAGAAGTTTCCATAGCTGGTCACAGAGGCAATCAAGTAAATCAAGTGACCAGAGAGTGAATACTTCTCATACTCTGGTGGTGGGGAGCGAGAGGGGAGGAGGGGAGAGAAGGAGTGACTCTCATTGGCTGCCTACCAAGAAAGGTGCTGTGACCATCTGAGTGGTGCCATGTGGACCTCGGTCCTGCACTGGTTTTATTGCTCCCAGTACTAAATATATCATTAGTATTGATGTTTTACATGCTTGTGCTGTGAATCCTCATTAAATTTGGAGGGGTGTGTGTGTCCTGATTAAAAAGAGCTACTAGTAGAGAAATGATAGTGTATACAACAGATTATCAACAAGACTCCCACTTCCCTCTAGTGATGTACAACAGAAGTGATAAAGAATTCTTGAAAGAGAAAAGGAAATCAAAGTCCTGGAGTGTGTAAGCCCCAAGGACCCTTTTGAACTAAGGGTATCTGCTACTGATAACTGTGCTGATTGGACTAATATTAGTGAGTACTCTGTCAACACTTGAATGTGTAGTCTGCAGTATATTCTATTGGTATCAATTATTTCAAATTGTTGATAGTACTGTCCAAGACTTCTTTATGTTTATAAATTTTCTGTCGATATTTTCCGTTACTGATTATTGAGGATATAGATCTCTCATTATAATCGTGCATTTGTCTATTTCTCATTTCAGTTCTGTTTTTGCTTCATATATTTTGAATCTGTTGTTAGATGCATATAAAGTTAAATTTTTTAAGTAAATTAACCATTTTACCCTTAGGGAATATTCTTATTTATCACTGGTAATAACAGTTGTTCTAAAGTCTGCTTCATCTCATGAGCCGATACTATCTCAGGCATTGCTGTTGCTTTTAGTTCATGTTTATATGGCACATCTATTTCTGTTCTTTCACTTTTAACTTATTCATATATTTATAAAGTGGGTTTCTTGCAGATCATATTTAATTTTTTATGCCAATTTTAGAATCTATACTTTTAAATTGGAGTGTTTGGATCAAGGGTCAAAACACTTTCTCTGTAAAAGACCAGATACTGTTTTAGGCTTTTGGGATCATATGATTTCTGTTGAAACTGCCCCCCTCTGCTGCTATAGCATGAAAGCAGCACGGACAAATGAATGGGCAAGGCTGTGTTCCAGTGGAACTTTATTTTTAAAAAACAATGATAGGGTGTATTTGACCCATAGGCCAAAGTTTGCTGACTCATGGTTTAGGCCCTTTACATTTAGTGTAAATATTGTCATAGTCAAGTTTAAATCACCCACCTTGTTTCTTTTCAAAAAATCATGTGTTATTCATTTATTTCCTGCCCTCTCCCCTTCTTCACACATCCTTTTGGATTGAGTGTTGTTTAGGGTTCTATCTTATCTTCATTTGTCAACTTATTAGGTAGACCTCAATGTTATCTTTAATAATTGCTCTGTGGTGTTCTAGATCCACATCATAGTCTACCTTAATATTATAGCAACTTATAGGTAGTAAAATAATCTTAAATATTTTCATTCCCCTAGTCATTTGTGCTATTTTTTGTCACGCATTTACCTCTACGTATGTTATACACCTACAATGTATTGCCACTACTTTTGTTTGACACAATCAATTAAACTTTGTATGATGGCGGTCCCAGGCCTTTTGTTTTTTTGCACAGTATAATAAAAGATATATTCTTTTCCAACTGAGATTTCACTTAAGATCCATAGAAAATGATTTAAGTGATTCTTTTGTTGATTTTCCCAAGGACAGAATATAACTAATGCTATTTTAAATGTACAGGAGATAAGTTAATTCATCACATATAACAAATTTAATGTGCAATATACATTAATATTACATGTTATAAATGTAATATAATAAAAATATAATAATTCACTATATATAATACATGTATTAGGGTTTAATTATCTTCCAGAACCTGAGTTTAAATGGTGGGGTACAATGAAAAGTGACATGCAGTATACAAGGTTAGCATGACTTTATGTAATATGAGTGAGGAGTCTTTTGAAGCCAAAAAAGTAAGGAGATAGATCTTCTCCTAGGGCCACTCCAGTGAGACCCATGTTAGACTTCTAATCTACAGAACTGTAAAGCAGAATAAATTTGTATTGTTAAAATTACTTTGTTTGGATTAATTTGTTACAGCAACAATAGAAAACTAATACAGCCTATTTCTTCAGAAATGATGGTATTATTAGGGAGGATGATGTACAGCACGACTCATTAGGCATCACTGATAGTGTTCTGGCAATGGGGATTTATGAGAAGCTGCCAGAGAAAAATCATAAATTAAGCTACTGGAGGAGTATTCCCTGTGGTGTCAAAATGAGGCTATTGGTGATAATTATGACTGAGACTGAGACTATGAGCCTGTAGGGAATTCCCTAAATATCTGCAGTATCAGTACAGGGCATTTCATTAAAAATACTTAACATGTTTATCTACATTTATGCTTTCAAAGGAAGAAAACTTAAAGGCATTTGTCCAATACTCATTGTTGGTAATTTAACCTCTGGATATGTTTACCGGACTATAAAATGGTAATACCATGCCTCTCCATAACCAATCTCCAATTCTCAGCATCAACTCAGTTAAAGTATATGAAAGATCCTTAAAAGAATAGACCCATGCGGGTTGCTCTGTGTTTGTCTAGTGTGCATGCACTCTTCAGAAATGTTGGAGCTGCATGTGAGTGTCTCAGGTTTAGTCCATCCACCTGGCTGCTGTCCCAAGGCTCTGTATTGTGACCACAGTGCTGGCATTGTCATTTGTTTTTATGGAAGCTCTGTGTCTCCCATTTGAAAAATTGTTTTGTTGAGCAGACACTTCTGGATTGATATTTTTTTCAGTGCTCAGACAATATTTCACCATCTTACTGTTTCCATAGTGTAAAGTGAGCTGTAAGTCTAAGTCCCTCCTTCGCAGGTAATCAGAACTTACTCTGGTTGCTTTTAAGATCTCTTTGCCTTGGTGTTCCAGTGACTACATTGTGTCCAGACACAGATTTCTTTTTATTTGTCCTGCATGGGCTCTATGGTGCTTTTTAAATCTCTGTGGTCATGATTTTTATGGCTCCTGGAAGATTCTAGCCATTATTTCTTGCTGTTCCTTGTAGAACTCCAATTAGCTGTGTGTTACATTTTTGTTTTATCCCTCCATTTCTGTAAATTTCCCTTTCATATTTCCTGGGATTTTTTCTATGATAAATTCTGGATAATTTATTCAGATATACTGACAATATGCTAAATTATTCATTATGCATTGAGCTTTCCCAATTCAAATTATATATTTGTTATGTTATTTCAGAGCTGCCTGGTTATTTCCAGCAGTGCTGCTGCTTGCTCATCTTCATGGCTTCCTCTTTCATTCCTTTAAACATTGTATATTCAGCCATTCTGTGTTCTGTATCTAATCAGTCTAATGTGAATATCTGCAGTCCAAATAATTTGTTGTTTCTGTTTACTCTCACTCATTGTGGATTGCCTCTGGTGTGTTTGGTAATATTTAAATGGGAACTCTTATTTTCATAATTTTAATTTGAGGGAATACTGAAGGCCTAAATTTCCTATTTGCTTTTCCCCAGACATATTTTCATCTGGTTTTCCCAGGAGTCAAGGGACACTACTTTTGTCCCCTCAGAAGTGTCTGACTCGTGTGGGAGCCCCCGTTTCTGGTCATCCACTGGCCCTGTCTCAGGTTCAGCGGTCAGGGTCACACAGCGCTAGTGGCACCTCTCCTCAAGAGCACCCTGTGTCTCCCATCTGCTCACCACTCAGTGCTCTTAGTTTCCAGCTTTGATTTATTCATTTAAGCTCAAGTTTTTTCAAATTCTTTTTTTGTGGGGGAGAGTTGTCCTTAGAGATTTTCCCTAATTTATGAGATTCCATTAGTACATCAAACTTATGTTACCCAGGATGGAGTTATTCTGTAGGAATAGCCCCCTTGCCCCTAAATATCTACTCTTCCATAATACTGGAAGCAAAATCCCTAATTTACATATTTAAAAATGTTATTATTTTTAAATTGGACCTAAAAGGTAGAAAGTTGAGTGCATAACACTCCTCAGTTCAGGACATATTACTATTATATGTCCATGCATGGCTGATCCTTTATTTATTTTTCTATTTGATTTTATTCTATTTCTACATTTCCATCAACGTCACAAACATTTTAATATATTTACTGTGTATCCTTTTGTTTTATGTGTTTTTATAAAAGATATTTTGGATGTATGTGTTCAGTTAACATAAATGGTATTGTGTTATCTTATTTTGTTACTTTTTTAAATTATGATGTTTAATTTTTTTTTTAATTTTTAATTTTATAGCTGGGTTTTCACTATGTTGCCAAGGCTGGAGTGCAGAGGTTATTCACAGGGGCTATTCACAGGGGCTATCCCCTCACTGGTCAGCACAGGAGTTTTAACCTGCTTCATTTCCGACCTGGGCCGATTCACTCCCTCTTAGGCAACCTGGTGGTCCCCACTCCTGGAGGGTCACCCTATTGATGCCCAGATTAGTGTGGACACTTGATTGGCATAAGACACTACAGCTCAGAACTCCTGGGTTCAAGTGATCCTCTCATCCCAGCCTCCTGGGTAGCTGAGACTACATGCACGTGCCATAAGCACAATGTTTTTAAGATCTACCCAGATTTCTCTGTGTATGTCTAGTTGGTTGTTTCTAACTTCGTCATAGTGCTGCGTGGTATGAATCCATCACATTTAGCTATCCATACTTCCAGTGATAATCACCTCTAAATCCCCATGGTATTATTTTAGAATTGTGAAATCAGATCTGAGAGGTAAACTGCTTTGCTCAAAGTTTGTAACTGAGGTTTCTTTCTTTAATTTTTAAGCCTTAATTTCTTAAGTCTTAACCCAGTAATAATTCTACTATACCCTATTGCTTTCCTATGCTTCCTTGATTGTGACTAATATCTGAAATAAAGAAGAAAAGCTCATACCATTTTGAGCAAACAACATACTTGCTATATGATCAAACACTCAATATCTAGAACAGGGATCCGAATAGGCTCCCTCTTGATTACCATGTTGGATGGAATGGCAGAGGCTTCTCAGAGCAGTGTGTCAAGCAGAACGATGTGGCACATTTGGAATCTGCAGCAGAGTGTGCTGTTATCATCTATAGATATCTGCCCAAGGCTTGAGATGAGAGTGTTGGTTGTCCTTCTTACTCATGATCTCTGAGCTGAGCTAGTATAGATAAGTTTGAAATGCTCTTAATAAATGCCTCTGGGGTTTACAAACACAAAGCCCAAATAGAGTTCATGAGGACGTTTAATATCTCTGTCTTTAGTAGCACGTATCCCATGACTTAGGAAATGAAGGTACCATAATGACTTTGGATTACTTAAAGCTGGCTATTTAAACAAATTCTTTATATCCTAAATGGGATAATGTTTAATTTGAAGACGGGTTTGCTTAAAAGTAAATGTGAGATATTAAGTGTGTTAAAAATATAATAACTGTCTATATAAATTGTTTTGGAAATGAAAACATGCTCAAAAGGCTCTGGTAGGGCTTTTGCAAGGAAATGTGGGGATGTGATGCTTTACTAATTGAGTAAAGGACTAGCAGTTTAGCAGTGATGCCCAGCAGGCAGTGTGACGGAATCAGAGACCATGAGAGGATGAAGCAGACGTGGTAGAGCAAGAGGGACAAGACATCACAGTGTCTTTGTCTCAGACCTAGATTCCAGATTTGGGAAGCGACTCTGGCAGGTCATCTAGTCCAGACTCTATCCAGTGCAAAAATATGTTTTAAAATATGTCACCTGTTTTTGTTTTTGGAAAAACCCATTGATGGGAACCTCACCACCAATTAGTTCTTTGTTTATGGAAAGAACTAATTGGTCAGAAGTTCTTACTTGATTAATTCTAAAACCTGCCTCTTATAAACTCGCTCACTAGTCCCAGTTCTGTTCTCTGGAAAAATCAAGAGGGAGCTCTGCACTCTTGGAATAATAATGCCCCTTCCATGGCCTCTGTATCTTCATTGGTAGAAGGGTAGAGAGAGGGCCCTGGACCTCCATATAGCCCTGCCTCTCACCATTTACAGCCTCCGGTATAACATCCAAAAATGTTTCCAGAAATCACCAAATGTCTCTGGGGTTTGAGGATGGGGAGCAAGTCACTCCCCATGGAGAAACACTGCCCTAGGCTCTGGGCTCATCAACTCCCCTTTCTCCAGATATTTTTGTCCTTTACAGTAAAATGTTTTGAAAGTTGTCTTTACTTGTCCTCATTTCTTCTCCTACAAATCTCTCTTACTCCATTCTAGCCAAGGCATCTGACCTGCTCTGAAGCTACTCTCATCAAGGTTGCTGAAGATCTCCACGTTGCTAAATCCAATGTTCAATGGTCAGTCGTCATCTTACCTGACCTCTCAGAGCATTTGTCATTGTTGATCACTTTATCTTCATTAAAGAAACTTATTTACCGTCTGAGCCACCTCAGTCTTTATTCTTCTCTTATTAGCTACTATTTATCTCCTTTGAAGGCTCCTCCTTATTACCTGACTCCTAAACTTCAATATGCCCAGGGCTCTGTGCTTGCACTTCTTCTCTATTGTATCTGAATTATTCTCTTTTTGGTCCCATCCAGCCTTTAAATAATATCTGCATATTGTTAATTTCATAATTAGATATGCAGCCTGACTTGCCATTGAAACTTCACACTCTTATCCAGCCACTATTCAACACTTCAACTTGAAAATCAGGCAGTTCAAACTTAATATATTCCCAAACTTCCAATCATTCCTCTTTCTAAATCTTCTCCTTCTTCAGTCTTTACCTAGTTAAGGGAAACTGGTTTTCTATTTATTAAGCCTTCAATTCTCAGTCTCCTACTTAATTTTTTCATACTCATTTCCTATTATTTGAAAAATGCTTTTGCATTTACCTTAAAGCCATACCTGAAATCTGGACCGTATTTATCCACCTATGCTATTTGCAGCTCGGTCCAAGCCACCGTCATTTCCCCCCAAGGTTATTGCTCTAGTCTCCCAGCTAGCATTCCTGCTGCCTTCCTTGCTCTGCACCTCCACCTACTGTCTGCTCTCATTCAGCCTCTAGTTGATCTGTATAGAACTAGGTTAAAATGGGGAGATGCCGGTCAGAGGGTGCAACCTTGCATTTGTGAGATGAATAAGTCCTGGAGACCTAATGTACAGTATGGTGATTGTAGTTAATAATATTGCATTCTATACTTGAAATTTGCTAAAAGAGTAGATCTTAAGAGCTCTCACCACACACACAAAAAGGTAACTATGTAAAGTGATGCATACATTAAATAATTCGATTATGGTAGTCATTTCACAATGTTTACATATATCAAAACATCCTACTGTACAACTTGAATATATATAATTTTTATTTGTCAGTGATACCTCAGTAAAGCCGAAAATCAAAAAATAACTATTTGCAAAGTTTAGTCATCTCACTTCTCAACTCAAAACCCTTCATGACTTCCCATATTACTTAGAGTGAAGGCCAAAACCTTACAGCAGCACTGAAGACCCCTCCTGTCCTTCCTTCCCCTTCATTATTTCTTTGATATCGTCCTCGCTGACTCTGAAACATGACCACCATGTTCCTGCACTGAGGATTTTGTGTGCACTTTTTTATTGGCTTAGAATGTTCTTCCCTATATAGCTACATGGCTTACTCCTAGTCTTCCTTCCAAAATTTGCCATAAAATCTCTTCCTCACTTACCCTGTTTAAAGCTGCACTCCTTGCTATCTCTGTTTCTCCTGATCTTGATCCCTTCTTCAAACTTTCTTCTTAGCATTTATCACCTTTTAATGTTTTCATTAATTTCAGTAGTTCTTGGGCTCATTTTCTGTCTTCCCTCACTGGGATAGTGATCTTCAAGGTTGAAGAAATATTTGCCTACATTGCTCACTGTGTAATGACTAGTGCCTAGAAAAGTATACAATACTCCATAAATATTTTTTGAGTAATTTACTGGAATCACATAGAATATGTCCTCTTTGTGATGGTTTAGTTAAAATAATAGGCTGAGCCCTGTAGTTCTCAGCTGACACATTTAAACCTGATTTGTCATCTGCTGCAGCAGCAAGGTGACTGAGTTCTCAAAGCATCTGTGTGCTGCTTCACTACGAAAAGGTAAGAGCAACATCACCCAGAGCCAACACAGGGGTGGGCGGAAGCTCAGGTCCCTGACTGAAGCTTTCTTTATGTGTAAAAAGAAGATTTTTAAAATCCTGATAGGATTAATAATACATGAACTTTATATTATAATAAATTCCATTAGTTCATAAAATATTAAGAAGAAAGTAAAGGTCATGCTGAAATATGCACCATTAACATTTTGGTGACCATCCCTACATGCATTTCTTTTGATAATATATACTACATGTTATTTTAAATAAATGATACATGTTCATATTTTTATTGTGCCTACATTTTAAAATGCCCTTTTCTCCCCTGTTTTCTCTTTCTCTGTTTTTACCCACCCTGCTTACATTCCCTGAGAAGAACAGCAGGAGGTGTACCCACCCTCCATGCATAGCCTTCTCCGTGTTTATATGGTCAAATGTAATGACTCTCCCAGCTTTGGTTTTCTTTGTATTTATCCTTCTTGAACTTCTTTGGTCTTCTTGGATAATGCTTTCTAAAATTATATATATATGTGTATATATATATATATATATATATATAGCCAGTATTTTTCAAATATGTTTTTATCTCTTTATCACCTCTTCTTTTGGACTGTCTCTAATTACACATAAGTTAAACCTTTCCATCTTTTTCCACAGGTAATTGTGGCATTTCATTAAAATATTTTTTCCTGTTCTTCAGATTCAAAATTTTTAACATTTCTGTGTTCAAGATCATTGATCCTTTCTTCTGCAATCTTCAGTCTAGTGTCAAACCCATCCAGTGTTTTGTTATTATTGTTTTCCCAGATATTATACTTTTTAGTTTTAGAGTTTTCATTTGGTTCTTTTTTGTAGTTTCCACTACTCTGATGCATTTCCCTATCTGTTCATTCATTATGTTCATCTTTTTCAAAAATTTATTGAACATGAGTAGTTCTAAAGTTCTTGCTATCTGCTTTCAATATCTGATCATGTTGGGATCTATTTCTATTTACTTATTTTTCTTATAACATTGGGTCATATTTCCCTTTTCATGTATGACAAACTTTTTATTATTTTTGGATACTGTGAATGTTATGTTGTAGAGACTCTGGATTCTTTTATGTTTATCTGAAAAATAATTATTTTTGCTCTAGTAGGCAGTTAAATTACTAAATAATCACCTTAAACGTTTGGAGGCTTGCTTTTAGGCTTTGTTAGAACAATTCTGTTCAGTCCTAAGGGGACACTCCTATTTCTGGGATGTGGACTTTAGTCCTAAATATGGTAATTATGGGATTTCAGTGGAAGCTTGGAGTGTTTCTAATTTATTGTGTGTGATTCAAATTCCAAATTCTTTCTTCACTGCAAGGGCAGCAGCTGAATTCTCCTCTCAGTTTTTGCTTTCCAGCTCTTCCTTTCTGTTGGACTCTTTGAAGCTTCCTCCATGCATGTGCAGCTCATGGGTTAGCCAAGAATTTGAAAGGAGTTTATATACAGATTTTGGGGCTTATCCATTTTTGGTTCTCTCCATTCTTGGATTTTCCTTTTTAATTTATAGTTTCTCTGGCAGCCTTGAATTGTGTTCTGTGATGACTCAAATTAAAAAGGCTGTGGTTTTCTACTTGAGTTCTAGAGGCTGCATACCACATGGCTTCAGTGCTTTTGGAGGAAAAGCCATATGTGATGGTCAATTTTATGTGTTAACTTGGCTACCCAAGTTAACTGTAGTATTCTTGGCTACTTGGCTACAGTTAACTGTAGTATTCAGTTATTCAATCAAATGCTAATGTAGTTTTGCAGTGAAGGTATTTTGTAGTGTGAGCTAAAATAAAATCCTAAGCTCCCCCATTGACTGAATGGAGAACTTCTGGCCAAGGAGGCTCCAGAGAAACCTTAAAACTGAGTGCCAGCCATGACAGGTTGGGAGGTAAGACAGGCCTCATCATACCACCTCCCTTGCTAATGGCCATCAGTGTTTTTTTTTTTTTTTTTCACCAAAGGCTAAAGAGAAACCAGTCTTATGATCTATTCCTCCCTATCTGTGTTTTTGGTGCTACAACTGACCAGCATTCTTTCTTGATAAGAGACCACCAACCAGTGGTTTTAACCAGTGTATGGAGTATGCACCGTAAGGGTTTTGTGTCCCCTGCCTCACCTTTGACATCAGAGGGCCACCATATTTTGAACTTGGACCCCATAAAGGAGCATGAAGCTCAATTGTACATGCACATGTTTTTCCTCTCATAAATATGCATGACTCCTCCTATACTTTGTTAAATATGTATATTTGGCCACCCCTCTCAACTTAAATTTCCCATGACCCCTCCCTCAAAACACGTGTTTCTGGCTTTTGGCCTGAGGCTCTGCTTCCCAGTCTGTTGGAATGGCCTCCTACAAGCTGCAAGACTTTATGAAAAATAAAGCTCTCCTTTCCAGATTTATGAACCTAGTCATTTCTTTAGTTGACAGTAGATGTGGTTCACCTCTATAGTCAGTTGACTTTAAGTAAAGATGATTACCCTCTGTAATGTGAGTGGACCCCATTTCATTTAATCGGTAGAAAAGCCTTAAGAGCAAAACTGAGGTTTCCCTGAGGCAGAAGAGATCCTGTCTCAAGACTATAGCACCAGCTCCTGCCTGAGAGTTCTGTCTGCTCGTCTGCCCTGCGGATTGCAGACTGGCCAGCTCCCATAATCATGTAAGCCAAATCCTTGAAGAAATATATATAGTTATTTATATGTAAATATGTATGTATATATTATGTATTAGTATATATATATATATATATATATATATATATACATCCTACTGGTTCTATTTTCCTGGAGAGCCCTGATTGATAAATCATATAAACTTGTATGTATCCCAGTGCATTTCCTTTCTTTAAAGATTTAATGCCCTCAATTTCTGTCTGGTTTTGTTTTGCCATTCTTTATGATGTAAAATAGTCTTTATGGATTTTTTCCAGAGTATATAATTGTTAACTGTATGATGGTTAACCTACTTTGACATTGAAAAATCTGACTTTTTTCAATACTCTTGGGTAACTGTGCATTCCTGAGATAAATCTATTAATAATTTGACCATTAGTATAATATATGTTACTTGTATTTGCTGATATTTGCCTTATAATTTTTACATTGAGGTTCAAAATTAAAATTTCCATATAATTTTCCTTTCTTGTACCAACCTTGTTAGGTTTTAGAATAAAGGATATGTCAATTGCCTAAAATAAGTTGCTTTGTTCCCCACCCCTTCCCCACCTTCTTTTTAAGAGACAGAGTCTCACTCTGTCACCCAGGCTGGAGTGTAGTGGTATGATCATAGCTCACTGTAGCCTCAAACTTCTGGGCTCAAGGAATCCTCCTGCCTCAGCCTCCTGAGCATCTAGGACTATAGGCTCACACCACCACACTGGCTATTTTGTTAAAAAATTTTTTGTAGAGACCAGGGTCTTGCTATGTTGTCCAGGCTGGACAAAGGATCAAGAGCTGCTCCTGCCTCGACCTCCCAAAATGCTGGGATTACTGGCATGAACCACCACTCTGGCCCTTGTTTTTCTTTTCTTTTCTTTTTTAACTTTATTTATTTATTTTTATTTTAGGATATGATAGGGGTACAAACATTTTGGTTACATGAAATGCATTTGCCTCGCTCAAGCCAGGGCTACAAGCATGTCCTTCCCCCATACAGTGTGCCCATTTCCATTAGCTGTGGATTTACACCCCTGATCCCCTCCACCTCCCATCCCCCATCCCCCCTACCTGACTTGCACCCAGTGAGTATTACTACCATGTGAGCACCTTAGTATTGATCAATTAGTACCAATTTGATGGTGAGTACATGTAATGTGGTGCATGTTTTTCCATCCTCGTGATACCTCACTTCAAAGGATGGGCTCAATCTCTATCCAGGATAATAAAAGGGGTGCTAGATCACCATTGCTTTTGTAGTTGAGTAGTATTTCATGGTATACATATACCACATTTTATTAATCCACTCATGTATTGATGGGCACTTGGGTTGTTTCCACATCTTTGCAATTGTGAATCATGCTGTCATAAACATTCGAGTGCAGATGTCTTTACTATAGAATGTCTTTTTTTCCTTTGGATAGATGCCTAGTAGTGGGATTGTTGGATCAAATGGTATTCCTATATTTAGGTCTTTGAGGTATCTCCAAAGTACATTCCACAGGAGTTATACTAATTTGCAGTCCCAACACAGAGTAAGAGTGTTTCAATCTCTCCACATCCACACCAGCAATTGTTGTTTTGGTACTTTTTGATAAAGGCCATTCTCACTGGAGTTAGATGATATCTCATTGTAGTTTTGATTTGCATTTCCCTAATGAGTAGAGATGTTGAGGACTTTTTAATGTGTTTGCTGGCCATTATTCTGTCTTCTTTTGAAAAGTTTGTGTTCATGTCCTTTGCCCATTTATTGATGGAGTTGTTTGATTTTTTCTTATTGATTTTCTTAAGTTCAGTGTAGATTCTTGTTATCAGCCCTTTATCCGATGTGTAGAAAGCAAATATTTTCTCCCATTCTACAGGTTGTCTATTCACTCTAATGATAGTTTCCTTGGCTGTGCAGAAGCTTTTTAACTTGATTAGGTCCCATTTATTTATTTTTGTTGCTGCTGTGATTGCTTTGAGGGTCTTCTTCATAAATTCTTTACCTAGGGCGATGTATAAAAGAGTCTTCCCAACATTTTCTTCCGGAGTCTTAAGGTTTCACACCTTAGGTTTAAGTCTGTTATCCATTGTGAGTTGATTTTTGTGAGAGGTGAGAGGTGGGGATCCAGTTTCAATCTTCTGTATGTGGATATCCAGTTTTCCCAGCACCAGTTATTTAATAGAGATTCTTTCCCCCAATGTATACTTTTGTCTGCTTTCTTGAAGATTAGATGACAATATGAGGATGGTTTTATATCTGGAATTTCTATCCTATTCCAAAGGTCTATATCTCTGTTCTTGTGCTAGTACCATGCTGTTTTGGTTACTATAGCCTTGTAGTGAAGATTGAAGTCTGGCAGACTGATGTCTTCCATTTTTTTCTTTTTTCTTAAGATTGCTTTGGCTATACGAAGTCTTCTCTGGTTCCAGACGAAGCGTAGAATTATTTTTTCTAAATCTGTAAAGAATGATGGTGGAATTTTGTTAGGGATTGCATTAATTCTGTCGATCACTTTAGGTAGAATGGACATTTTAACAATATTGATTCTACCAAACCATGAGCATGGTAGGGATTTCCATCTGTGCACATGATCTACAATTTCTTTTCTCAGTGTTTTGTAGTTCTTCCTATAAATATCTCTCACCTCCTTCATTAAATATATTCCTAAATATTTAATTTTATTTGATGCTATTGTGAAAGGTGTTGTGTCTTTGATTGGATTTTTGGCTTGACAGTTATTGACATATATGAATGCTACTGATTCGTGTGCATTGATTTTGTATCCTGAGACATTACTGAATTCATTTATCAATTCCAGGTGTCTCTTGGTTGAATCTTTGGGATTTTCTAGATATAACAGCATAAGAGTGAGAGTTTGACCTCTTCTGCCCCCATTTGGACACCCTTAATTCCCTTCTCTTGTCTGATTGTTCTGGCAAGGACTTCCAGCACTATGTTGAATAGAAGTGGAGATAGTGGGCAACCTTGTCCGGTTCCAGTTCTAAGCAGAAGGCTTTCAATTTTTCCCCATTCAATATGATATTGGCTGTGGGTTTGTCATATATGGCCTTAATAATTTTAAGGAATGTCCCATCTATGCCAATTTTGTTAAGGGTTTTTATCATAACAGTGTGCTGGATTTTATAAAGTGATTTTTCTATGTCTATTGAGAGAATCATATGGTCTTTGTTCTTGGTTTTATTTATGTGGTGAATTGCATTTATAGATTTGCATATCTTGAACCAGCCTTGCATTTCTGGGATAAAGTCCACCTGGTCATGATGAATTATTTTTTTGATGTGCTGTTGGATTCGGTTTGCTAAGATTTTGTTGAGGATTTTTGCATCTATATGCATGAGGGATATTGGTCTGTAATTTTCTTTTTTTGTTGCATGCACTCCTGGCTTTGGTATCAAGGTGTTATTGGCTTTCGTAGAATGAGTTGGGGAGGATACCACCCTTCTCAATGTTTTGGAATAATTTCTGCAGTATAGTTATGAGTTCTTTGTTGTAGGTTTGGGAAAATTCAGATGTGAACCCATCTGACCTGGGACTTTTTTTTTTGGAAGATTTTTTATTGCTGCTCCAATTTCTGTGCTTGATATTGGTCTGTTCAGGAATTCTATTTCCTCCTGATTGAGCTTAGGGAGGTTGTGTGTTTCCACTACTTTGTTCATTTCCTCCATATTTTGTAGTTTTGGGGCATATAGGTTTTTATAGTATTCAAAGATAATGTTTTGTATTTCCATGATGTCTGTAGTGACCTCTCCTTTTTCATTTCTGATTGAGTTTAGTGAAGTCCTTTCCTTTCCAGTTCTTGTCAATCTAGCAAGAGGGAAATGATTGTCTACAATTACATTTTTTTCTTTTCTTCTCTTTTCTTCTTCTTCCTCCTCTCCTTCTCCTTCTCCTTCTTCTTCCTTTTTTTTTTCTTTGCATGTGAGGTAGAACTTACCTGTACATGTATCTGGACCTGTTGTTTTCACTCAGCAAAGATTAACTATTGTTTCAATGTTTAAAAAAATAGTTATAGGACCATTTGTATTTTCTATTTCTTCTTCAATCAGTGTTCGTAGTCTATATTTTTCTCAAAATTTGTGTCTTTTCTTTATGCTTTATAATTTAGTGGCATGAAGTTTTTTTTATAATACTCACAGTCATTTTAATATCTGCTATAAATCTAGATGTGCTTGACTAGAGATACTTAATATTTCTTACATCTTATTTTGTTGCTGTTGTTGTTGGTGGTGTTCTCTCTCTCTCTCTCTTCATCTTGCTATAAGTTTGTGAATTTTATTGATCTTTTCCTAGATCTGGCTTTGCTGATCTTTATTATTTTTTGTTTTCTATTTCATTAACAGTAGTTTTTAAGTTTATTATGTCCTCACTTCATTTTGGTTCATTTTTATTATGATTTTTAATTTATTAAGATGGGTGCTAAAGCAAAGAAAATCCAGTACAAAGTATAAAGGTTTTAATACCAATATGCAGGGTAATAGTAATAATAATAAACAGCTGATATTTAAGAAAAAAAGACGGGTGCTTTTTCATCTTTTTTTTTTCTAATATGAGAATTTAAGGTCACAACTTTATTCTAAGTACCCTGTATTCTAAGTAGAAACTTTAGCTGTATCCTGTAAGTTTTGATATGCAATACTTTTATTATCTTTCAGTTTTAAGTATTTTTGAAATTTCCATTATAATCTTCTCTTTGAATGTTGAGTTATTTAGAAATGGTTTATTTTGTGATTTAAAAAATGAGTTTTTAAAAAATTGTTTTCTTTTACTTATTGATTTCTATTGAGTGACATTTATAATTAAGGAAGAATATATTTTGTATGTTACCAATTCCTTAGTATGTTGTGAATTTTAATAAATATCCCATGTGAATTTCAATAGAAAGTGCCTCCTCTAGTTATTTTTTTTTCTAAGAGGGCAGCCAACAATAATACACACTCTTCTCCACAAGAGTTCTGGTAGTATCAAAAAGTAGAGCAAAAAGTTGGCAGATGGAATCCAAAGTATTCCTTTTATTACTGAACTAGCCGATGTTGGAGAATGTGGCTTAAATCTAGGGCACATAAGTGTCTTAACACTAAACCTCAAATTTAGGCAGAGTTACCCATCTGGTCTCAGGGAGTGCTGGGCTGAGGTGGTCTTCTCTGATAATGCTATGGTCGGATTATGGCATAGAGGATTCGAGAGGATTATGTGGTCCTTGTCAGTTTGGTTCTCAGAGTCAGAGAAGAGGAAGGGTTTGGTATCTGTATGTCATATTTTTCCTTCTGTGCTGAACACTCAGATTAATCCCTTAGGGAAGAGTGTGCTAGGATCGGAGACAGGCCAAAATTGTTTCTCTAGTGGAATCCCCACTGCATGAAAGACATACCAGGTGTGTTTTCCTACTAATACTATTTTCTATAGGTTCAGTAGGTGAAGCCTTTTAATTGCAGTGTTCAAGTCTTTCAAATCTTTATTCCATGCCAGCTCAACCAAACATGTAAAAGATATATATGTGTGTGAGTGTGTGCATATGTGTGTTTATATAGTATTTTAAAGTTTTTGGATGTGTAGCACACCATATCATACAAAACAAATGTTGATATTTTATTTTATAGATTTCTGTGTTTTTATTTACTACCTTCTCTGCTCCAATAGTTTTTGTTGTGTTTTCCTAATTTAAAAGAACTAAAAATTCTTTTCACTTTTAGTTTTCTTTCATAATAAGAGTATTTCATGTATAACATGAGTACAGTTTTTACCTTGCCTCACACTTTTGTATTTTTTGTTCTATAGGTGGCCCCTGATTTACAATGGTTTGACTTACAAGTTTTCAAATTTACAATGGTGCAAAAGTGATATGCAGTCAGTATAAACCGCACTTAAATTTTGAATTTTGATCTTTTCCCAGGCTAGCGATACGCAGTATAATACCCTCTCACGGTGCTGGCCAGCGGCAGTGAGGTGCAGCTCCCGATCGCCGTGCCATCCCAAGGGCAAACAATGGAGACTCTACAGTGGACTGTGCTGCCAGATGATTTTGCCCAACAGGAGACTAATGCAAGTGTTCTGAGCGTGTTTAGGGTAGGGTAGGCTGAGCTATGAGGTTCAGTAGGTTATGTGTATTAAATGCATTTTTGACTTAAGATATTTTCAAGTTATGATGGGTTTATTGGGACATAACCCATCATAAGTCGAGGAACGTGTGTACGTACAAGTCAACCTAAGAAGACTCTGAAAGGTAGAAAGAGCCTGCTGACTGGCTAGGGCCTTGGGACCTAAGGAATGATGTGGTGGTAGATTCCCTGGATTTTCTTTTTCCCTTTTACTTCCCAGACCTGTTTCTAGGGAAACTAGCAACACAGAAATGCCAGTGGGCACGAAGAAAAAAAGTCCCCAGAAAAATCCTGCTCTTTCTAGCTAAAAGACCAGGAAAGGGGGATCGAGCAAGACAGACAACTTTTAGACAGTAACTTCTCTATTTCAGCCAAACACCGCAGAAAAAACTGTGGCACCTTTCCCATCCCTGCCAGCAAAGATTGAGTGGGAAACTAGACGCCTACCCTTGCAAGGCCGTCACAAGGCACCTCGATGCCCCCACTGGGATGGTGTTAGAGAAGACCATGCAGGTGCTGAGACCTTGATCCTTACTGCATGGTAATGCAATGTCCCCACTGTGGTGTCAATGGTGACCATATGTGGAGCCTGGACTTGCACCCCCATGTGGCGGTAACACAGTGTCCTTCCCCTCCCCATGGGGATGGCACTATAGGAGGCCTAGCGGACAGTCATCACCCCCTGGCAATGAGGCCACTCTCACCATGGTATCAGTGGACCCCACACAAGATGCTAGAACCACCACACCTGCCTGGCTGTAACAGCAACAGGGAGCACCTCACCGCAGGTGTCAGTGAAGGCCAAGTGGGGAATCTCCACTTCTACCTTTAACTGTCAGTAACAAGGTGGTGCACACTCCATCCCCTCACCAGAACAGTTATCAGAGAGAGCCAGGTAAAACAAAAGGTTTAAGTAAGATCCATTCTCAGAACGTAATACCACATGTCCAGGTTTCAATCAAAAATCACTTGTCATGCCAAGAACCAGGAAGGCTCAAAGTGAATAAAGAAGGAAACTGATATATGCCAACATTAAGATAACAGACATGTAAGACTTATCTCACAAAGATTTTAAGGTAGTTATGCTAAAAGTGCTTTGACAAGCAATAACAAACATGCTGAAACAAGTCAAAATGTAGAGCCTCAACAAAGAAATAGAAAGTCAAAGCAAAGATATAGAGGATATAAAGGTATATTTACAAAGGGATATTTTAGCACTGAAAATATAATAACCAAAATAAAAAACTCAGTGGAGGGACTCAACAGCATAATGCAGGGGACAGAAGATAGAATCGGTGAACTTGAAGATGAACAATAAAATCATCCAATTTGAACAACAGAGAGAAGATAGATTAAAAACAATAAAATATAAACAGAGCGCCCAGGGAGATGTGGAATATAACAAAAGATCTAAGCTTCATGTCATTGGGTTTCTGTAAGGAGAGGAGAAAGGGTGGGGCTGAAAAACTACATGAATGAATGATGTCTGACAATTCGGCTGGAGACATAAACCTACAAATTTGAGAAGTTGCTCAAATCCAGAAGAGGATAAACCTAAATAAGTCTATATCAAGACACATGCTAATTAGAGTTCTGAAAACTAAAGTTACAAGACTTTAACATCTCAAAAGCAGTCACAGAAAAATGGCATGTTAGTTACAGGAGAAAAACTCTTTAAATTACAGCAGATTTCTCATCAGAAACTATGTGGTTTATAAGAAAGCAGCACAGTGTTTTTCAAGGGATGAAAAAAATGCACTGTCCACCAGCCTCTTATACTGAGCAAAAATATTTTTCAGGAATGAAGGGGAAATCAACTAATTCTTACATGAAGGAAAACTAAGAGAATTTGTTGCCAGCAGATCTTCCCAAATAGAATAAAGGAAGTTTTCTTTCTTTTTTTTTTTTTTT
>CM052438.1:95691068-95720490 GCA_028533085.1 Varecia variegata
CAGAGTAGATTAAAAATATGACCCAGTTATCTGCTGTGTATAAGAAACTCACACACTATATGCAGGTTGAAAATAAAAGGGTAGGAATAGGAGATCAACTTATTTATCTTCCATATATGAGTGATATTATGTGGTACTTATCTTGCTGTTCCTGTCTTATTTTACTTGTCATAATGTCCTCTAGGCTCATCATCCATGTTGCTGCAAATGACAGGATTTCATTCTTTTTTATGACTGAATAGTGTTCTATTGTATATATTAATATTGGGTTATTAAGTATGAAATGTCCAATTTCCTTAAGTACTAAATTTGACAGTTGACATCTCTGACATTTCACTTGACAATTCTTGTTTTATTTTTATTGTGAAGGTACATTCTCAGTCTTTCAAACACATGGTTTGGCTTGTGGTTATCTTTCAAAATTTTTTTAGAGCAATTTTTGTGAAACCACAGGTAACTCAAAAATTCGTGTTATTTTCAAATATGAGTTCTATCATGGAACCAATGCAGCACAGACAGCTCGAAATAGCAACAAAGTGGTTTGGGAAGTGCGTGGCTAATGAACGCACAGTATATGGATGGTTTGAGAAGTTCCGTTCTGGTGATTTTAATCTTGAAAATGAGCCACGTGGGCAACCTGACACCACGGTGGATAATGATGCCCTGAAAGCTATAGTGGAAGTGAATCCATCTCAACCTACACACGAATTAGCAACAAGGTTTGACGTTACTATTTCAACAATATTGGACCATTTGAAACAAATCAGCATGGTAAAGAAGCCGAATAGATGGGTACTGCATGAATTAAATGAGCATCAGAAGAGAAATCATCTCAAAGCTTGCCTTACTTTGCTGTCACGACATAAAGGCGAACCATTTCTACACATCTACATGTGATGAAAGTGGATTCTTTTTGACAATTGTGAGTGTTTGGCATGATGGTTGGATAAAGATGAAGTGCCAAAACACAGTCCAAAACTGAATATTCAGCAAAAAACCTAATGGTGTCTGTTTGGTGGTCCAGCGCTGGTATTATCCACTACAGCTTCATGAAACCTGGGCAATCAATTCCAGTGGATGTCTATTGCAACCAGTTGGATGAAATGATGAGGATGCTTGTGATCAAGCAGCCGAGATTGGTCAATAGAGACAGGCCAATCCTCTTGCAAGACAACACTCAATCACCTGTCACATAAACAATGCTGCTCAAACTACAGCAGCTAGACTTGGAAACTCTCTGTCATCCACCGTATTCACCAGACCTTGCACTTACTGACTACCACTTTTTCCAGGCTTTGGACCACTTCTTGCAAGGAAATATATTCAATTCTCAACAAGCTGTGGAAAATGCCTTTTGCAATTTCACTGCCACTTGCTCTCCAGGCTTCTTTGCTGAAGGCATAAATAAGCTACAGTTAAGATGGCAAAACTGTGTCGATAGTTTAGGAGCATACTTTGATTAATTGTACTGCTTCTTGTTTGAGATGTAATAAACTAAACTTTTGATTTGAAATTGAACATTTCATATTTCCTTTTTTCCATTCATCTGTTGATGGATACTTAGGTTGATTCCATATCTTGGCTATTATAAATAGTCCTGCAGTAAACATGGGAGTGTGGATATCTCTTTGATATACTGATTTCCTTTCCTTTGGATATACAGTTGACTCCTGAACAATGTGGGGTTGGGGTGCTATCCCCCTGTGTAGTTGAAAATCCATGTGTAACTTTTGACTCTCCCCAAACTTAACAACTAATAGCCTACTGTTGACCATTAGTCTTACTGATAACAGCCAATTAACACATATTTTGTACATTGTATGTATACTATATTCTTACAATAAAATAAGCTAGAGAAAATGAAATGTTATTAAGAAAATCATAAGGAAGAATAAATATATTTACTGTTCATTAAATGGAAGAGGATCATCATAAATGTTTTTGTTCTCCTCATCTTCATGTTGAGTAGGCTTAGGAGGAGGAGGAAGAGGAGCGGTTGGTCTTGCTGTCTCGGGGTGGAAAGGTGGAAGAGGTGAATGAGGTGGAAGGGGTGGCGGGAAGGACAGGCACACTTAGTGTAACTTTGTGAAAATACATCATAATTTCTGTCTGACTTTCTTTTTTTTTTTTTTCATTTTTCCAAAAATTTTTCTATAAGATGCCAATCCTTCCACCATTTCCTTTTGTTTCACTGCCTGTCATTAAGATGGTCCCTGTCAAAAAAGAAGTCAAAAGCAGTCTTGAATAATTGGAACTCTTCTGCTGGATTGCCTAATGTCAATTTTTTTTCTGGCGTTGCTTGTTCTGTGCCTTCTTCCTCATTGTCTTGCGCTGGTTCAAAAGCACTCATCTCCATCAAGTTGCCTTCTGTTAATTCCACTAGTGTGGTGTCTATTAGCTCTTGAATTTCTTCAAGGTCCATATCTTGAAACCCTTTATCCCTACACCTTTTTTTTTAGCCACATTCACAGTCTTTTTTATGATTTCCTTGATTGGCTCTGTTGTAAATTCTGTGAAGCCATGCACAACATCTGGACATAGTTTTCTCCAGCAGGAAGTTGTTATTTTGGGTTTGATGGCTTTCACAACTTTTTCTATATCAATGATGGCATCTTCAATGGTCCAGTTCTTCCAGACTTGCATGATGTTCCCTCTCTCAGGGTTCTCTTCCAAAGTACTGCCAGCCGTTTTTGTGAAGATTCATGTGTAACGAGCCTTAAAGGTCCTTATGACTCCCCGATCTAGAGGCTGAATTAGAGGTATCGTGTTCATGGGAAAGTAGGCCTCTTCGATGCCTTCAGTGTTGAACTCATGGGGGTTCTGGGTGGCAAGGGACATTGTCCAATACCAAAAGGACTTTAGAAGGCAGTCCCTTACTGGCAAGGTACTTTCTGACTTCAGGGGCAAAGTATCCATGGAACCAATCCAGATTCCAGATCTTCTAGTTGTACAACCAAAAGACTGGCAGCTTGTCTTTCTCTTTTCCCTTCAAGGCTCGGAGTTAGCAGCGTTACGGATGGAAGCAGTCCTGATCCTAAACCCAGCTGCATTTGCACATGGCAGCAGTTAGCCTATCCCTTCCTGCCTTAAATCATAGTGTTTAGTGTTTTCCTTACTAATAAATGTCCTTTGAGGCATTTTTTTTTCCAGAACAGGGCACTTTTGTCTACATTAAAAACCTATTCAGTCAGATATCCTTTCTGCTTCAGTGATTTTCTTAATGGCGTCTGCAAACTTGTCTGCTGTCAATTGGTTGGTAGAAGCTATTTTCCTCATTATCTTGACATTTTTAAAGCCAAACCTCTTGCTAAAATTATCAAACCATCCTTTGCTGGCATTAAATTTTCCACCTTTAGATCCTTTACCTTCCTTTTCCTTTAAGTCATCATACAATGACTTTGCTTTCTCTGAAATCATACTATGGTCCATAGGTACGCTTTTCTTATAGCAATCCTACACACACTTAAAAGCTGCGTTTTCCACATGAGATATTATAAAAAGGTATTTCACAAAAAGTGCAAGGTTTTCACACCTGTTGGAGTAGCTACAGTGACACCTTCACATATTTTCTTTTCTGTGTATACAGTGCTCCTTATGTTGTATTCATTTATCTTGAAATATTGGGCAACTGCAGCTGCACATCTCAGTCTATAGTTCATACCAAGTAATGCAACTTTTTCTTGTAATGTCATGACTATTCTCTGCTTCTTGGGAGCATTTCCAGCATCATTAGTGGCTCTTTGTATGGGTCCTATGGTGTTATTCAAGGTTTATGGTGTTGCACTAAGCACAATAAAAAAATACATGAGAACTGTGAGAGATCACTTTTTACTGCAAAATGCAATTTCCTGGAGAGACATACTGCTCATGCCGAGATGATTAGCATCACAAAGCATTTTAAGTGAGCATGGCTATAAAATTATTATAGCAGTACAGTATGTAATACAGTTAATTTTATGCAGTTATGATTTAATACTGCATCATTATGTTTGTTTGCATTTCTCTCAACTGTGAATGGTACTGTGTATGCTTTTTAAGTATTTGTGTAAGTTTTGATAAATTTTAACTTTTTATAATATATTTGTGTATATTTTATGGCAGTAAATAATAAAATAGACTAGTATCTACACATATTGTGCATGTTCATGACATACCAACTTTTTCTTATTTTTTTTTTTTTTTTTGCTATTTTTAGGCTGAATGATTTGTTTGTGAGTTTTTTCAAATTATTGCAAATCTCCAAAAAATTTTCCAGTATATTTACTGAAAAAAAATCTGCATGGAAGCAGACCCATGCAGTTCAAATCATGTTGTTCTAGGGTTAATTGTTTTCCCAGTAGTGGAATTGCTGGATCATACGGTAATTCTATGTTTAGTTTTTTGAGGAACCTCCATACTGTTTTCCATAATGGCTTTGTTAATTTACATTCTGACCAACAGTGTACAAAAGTTCCCTTTTCTCCTCATCCTTGCCAGCGTTTGTTATTTTTTGTCCTTTTGATAATAGCCATTCCAACTGGGGTGAGATGATATCTTGTTGTGGTTTTGATTTGCATTTCCCTGTTGGTTAGTAATGTGAGCATTTTTCATATACTTGTTTATTTGTATGTCTTTTATTAAAAATGTCTATTCAGATCATTTGCCCATTCTTTAATCTTTTTTTTTAAATTTTACTGCTGAGTTGAGTTCCTTGTATATTCTGGATATTAATTCCTCATTAGATGAGTTGTTTGCAAATCTTTTCTTTAGGGGTAAACACAGATTAAGAAGGGTAGAGGGGAGATGATAGGAAGAGTTTGGTTAATGGATACAAAATTACAGTTAGATAGGAGGACTAAGTTTTAGTGCTGTTTAGCACTGTAGGATAAATATAGTAAACAATAATCTATTCTATATTTTCTAGTAGCTATAAGAGAGAATTTTGAATCTTCCCAACACAAAGAAATGATACATGTTTGCAGTGATGGATATGCTAATTACCCTTATTTGATCATTATACACTGTATACAGGTATCAGAATGTAACATTGTACCCCATAAATATGTATAAAGTGTCAATTAAAAATAAAATAAAAACCTGCTAGGAATAGGTAAATTATGCAGATATTAATCAAAGCAAGGCAGAAATGGGTATATGAATATCAGTTAAAGTAGACTTTAGAGCACAGAATATCATAAGAGGCAGAGAGGCACAGTATTTAAAAGGGTAAATCTTAAATGTACATGTACCAGACAACAGAGCTACAAAATATGTGAAGTAAGAATGATACAACCAAAAAGAGAAATAGATGAATCCACAAGTATAGTAGGATATGCCAACACTCATCTTTCAACAATTGATAGAATAATAAGACAGAAAATTAGCAGAGATATAGAAAAACTTAATACCACCATCAACTAACAAGATATAATCAGTATTTATAGAATACTCCACCCAACAACAGCAGATACACATTTTTTTTTTTTTTTGAGACAGAGTCTCACTCTGTCACCCCAGCTAGAGTGCAGTGGCATCAGCCTAGCTCACAGCAACCTCAAATGTCTGGGCTCAAGTGATCCTCCTGCCTCAGCCTTCTGAGTAGCTGGGACTACAGGCACCTGCTACCATGCCTGGCTAATTTTTCTTTATTTTATTATAATTTTTTTTTGTAGAAACTGGGTCTCGTTCTTGCTCAGGCTGGTCTTGAACTCCTGAGCTCTAGCGATCCTCCTCCTTTGGCCTCCCAGAGTGCTAGGATTACAGGTGTGAGCCACCATGCCAGGCCAGCAGATACACATTTTTAAAAATGCCCATGGAACATATACCAAAATAGATAATATTCTGGGCCACAAAACAAACTTAAAGAAATTTGAAAGAATTAAAATTATAGAGTGTTTCCTTTGACCACAATGGAACAAAAGTAGAAGTCAAAAGCAGAAAGGTAACAGTAAGTTCTGCAAACACTTGGAGACTAAACAGTACACTTCTACATATTCTATGAGTCAAAGAAATTCTCAAAATAATAAAAGTAGATGTCGAATGAAAATAAAAATACAACATATCAAAATTTGTGATACACAGCTAAAGTGACACTGAGGTAAATTTATAGCACTAAATTCACATATTAAAAAAGAAGAAAAGTATGAAATCAATACTCCCATCTTGAGAACCTGGAAAAACGAAAAATAATACACCCAAACAAGTAAAAGGAAGGAAATAATAAAGGTAAGAGAAGATAACTAGATTGAAACAGAAACACAATAGAGCAAGTCAATGAAACAAAGAACTAGTTCTTAGAAAAGATCAAAAGAAATTGCCAAAAACAAAAAATTGCAAGACTGACAGAGAAAAAAGAGAGAAGACATAAATGATAAGGAATAAAATAGGAGACAACATTAGAGATCAAACAGATATCAAAAGGGTAATAAGGGAATGAAACAATCAACCCTGCACACATATGTTTGACATCACAACTCACCCAGTATGAAATGAATAATTTGAGTAGCCTTAGAACTGTTAAGGAAATTGAGTTTATAGTTTTAAAGCTTCCAATAAAGGAAATCTCCATGTTCATATTATTTCACTGGAGAATTCTACTAAATATCTAAAGAAAAATTGACACTTTTGCTAATTAACAATTCTGTAGGTCTTTGAAAGAGACCCACACAATCTTTTTCAGAAAATAAAAGAGGAGGGGCCATTTACCAATCCATTTTGTGAATCTGGTATTAACCCTGATACAAAACAAGACAAATACAGTAGCAAAAACTACAGATTAATATCTCTCATGAGTGTAGATGCACAAATCCCTAGTAAAATATTTACAAAGAGAATCCAGCAATATATACAAAGAATTATATCCCATGTGTTATGATCTGAATGTTTGTGTCCCCCCAGAATTCATATGTTGAAACCTAATCACCAAAATGATATCTTAGGAGGTGGGTCCTTTGGCAAGTTATTTGTTCATGTGGGATCTACTCTCACGAATGGAATTAGTGCCCTTATCAAAGAGAGACCCAAAGAGCGGCCTTGCCCTTTTACCGTGTGAAGACACAGCAAGATGAATAAGGAAATGGTCCCTCACCAGACTTCAGGTTTGCTGGTACCTTGATCTCGGATTTCCCATCCTCCCAAATTGTGAGAAATAAATTCCTGGTGTTTTTTAAATAAGTTAGCCAGTTTATTGTATTTTGTCATAGCAGCCCAAACACACTAAGATACCATGGCCAAGTGGGATTTATTCCACAGATAGATACAAGCTTGTTCAATGTTTGAAATTAATCAACATAATCCACTACATTTGCAGGTTTAAGAAGAAAAATCACATCATTATATTAATTGATGCAGAAAAAGCATTTGACAAAATTCAAGATATACTCATGGTAAAAATCTTTAGAAAAATAAGAGTAGAGGAAACTTCTTCAATTTGGTAAAGAGCATCTACAAAAACCCTAGCGCTAACATTATACTTAATGATGAAAGGCTGAATACTTTCTCTCTAGTATCAGGAACGAGGCAACGATGTTTGCCCTCACTGTTCTTATTCAACACGATGCTGAACATGTTAACAGACATGTTAGCAAAGTGAAATGAGGCAAGAAAAGAAAATAAAAAGCATACAGATAAGAAAAGAAGAAATAAAATGATTTCTATTTGCAGATGATGTAATTGTCCACATAGAAAGTATCAAGGGACCTTCAAGAAAACAAAAACAAAAACCTCCTAAAACTACAAAAATTGATTGTTATTTTGATATACTAACAATAAACATTGGGATTAAAAATACAATACTCTTTATAATTGCTCAAAAAAAATGAAATCCTAGCTGTAAATTTAACAAAACATGTACATTACTGGAATGTGAAAACTATACAACACTGATGAAAAAAATCAAAGAATATCTGAAATAATGGAGAGATATACTGTGTCCAAGGATTGGAAGACTTAATATTGTGAAGATATCAATTATCTTCAAATTGATATACAGCTTTAATGCAATTCTTATAAAAATTCCAGGACTTTTTCTGTAGATATAGATAATAATATTCTAAAATGTTTATGGAAAGGCAAAGGAACTTTGATAGTTAAAACAATTCTGACAAAAGAATGAAATAGGTAAAGCTAAATACATGAGCAAATATAAAAGCCAGTATTGTTGTAATTTTGTTCATTACTCCACTTTTTATTTTCTATAGGATTTAAAAGACAGACTCATAAAATAATTGTATATTTATGCTTTTGGGCACACAATATTTAAAGATGTAACTTGTAACCTTAATGTTATAAAGGAGGACAGAGCTTTATAGGAATAGAGTTTTCAAATGTAATTGAAATTAAGTTGGTATCAATTAAAAATAGTTATAAGATTTCATATGTAACCCCATGGTAACTACAAATAAAATATATAGATATATACAAAATATACACACACCATATACAAAATTAACTCAAAATAGATCAAAGATCTAAACAGAAGAGTGAAAACTGTAAAACTCTTTAGAGAAAACATAGGTTAAACCCTTCATAACATTGGATTTGTTGCACATTTCTTGGATATGACACCAAAAGCATGGGCAATAAAAGAGAAAAATAGATAAGTCTGACTTAATCAAAATTACAAACCTTTGTACATCAAAGGACATTATTCAGAGAGTGAAAAGGCAACATACAGAATGGGAGAAAATATTTGCAAATCAGATATCTGATCAGGGTTTAATATACAGAATATGCAATGAACTCCTGTAACTCAACAACAACAAAACAAATAATCCCAATTCAAAAATGGGCCAGTATCTTGAATAGACATTTTTCCAAAGAAGATACACAAATTCCCAATAAGCACATGAAAAGATGCTCAGCGTCACTAGTCATTAGGGAAATGAAAATCAAAACCATAGTGAGATACCACTTCATACTCATTAGGATGGTTATTATATATATTTAAAACAAACAAACAACCCCCAAAATAACAAGTGTTAGCAAGGAGGTGGAGAAATTAGAACACTTGTGCATTGCTGGTGGGTATGTAAAATGCTGCAGCTGCCGTGGAAAACAGTATGGTGTTTCCTTAAAATTTAAACATAGAATCACTATATGATACAGCAATTTCACTGCTAGACATATCCCCAAAAGAACAGACAGTAGGTGCTCTAACAGACACGTGCATACCAATGTTCATAGCAGCTTTATTTACAACATCCCAAAGGTGGAAACTATCCAAAAAGCAAAATGTGATATACACATACAATGGATATTACTCAATCCTAAAAAAATGAAATTCTGGCACATGCTACAGCGTGGGTGAACCTTGAGGACACTATGCTAAGTGAAATAAGACAGACACCAAAGGACAAATACTGTATTAGATATACCATTTATATGAGGTACCTTGAGTCGTCAAATTCAAAGGTGTAAAGTATAGAGGTTACTGGGGGCTGCGGGGATGGAAGTATTTTTTAATGGGTACAGACTTTCTGTCTGGGATGATGAAACATTCTGGAAACAGATAATGATGATGGCTGCACAACACTGTGAATATACTTAATGGTGCTGAATTGTACAATTAAAATGGTTAAAGTGGTAAATTTTATGATATATATATTTTACCATAATAAAAAACCAAAAGATTGGAAAAAATAACTATTCATACTGTTTTTTATCTGCTTTTGCACTTGTTTTCTTTGAGTCTCTGGGTTACACCCCCTTACCCTGCCCTTCCAGACTATCCAGGGTCTATCCTTTCATAACACTGATCCCAGGGAGCTACCGTGTGTCATTATATTGCCACCTCCACTAAACTGCAAGTTTGAGAAGGCAGATTTTCCTTCTCTTGTGCACTGTTGTGTCCTGGGATCTATTATGGTGTCTGGCAAGTAGTAGATGTTCAAATATTTCTTAAATGCATTAACAAGTCTCATGGATGTGTAAAATGATAGTTAGAAATCACAAGTCTTCTGACTATAAACCTAATCCCCTTTAATTGGGACAACTCAACATTTCTAATGATCTCTCTACTTCTAGTACAGTACTTCTACCATTTGAGCCATATCTGTTTATAGGGACAAATGCCAATTTTGTCATTATATGAAATAGCTTTTGCAATGGGTACATTGCTTTAAGTATTTTTTTTTTTTTTTTGAGACAAAGTCTCACTCTGTTGCCTGGGCCAGAGATCCATGGCGTCAGCCTCGCTCACAGCAACCTCAAACTCCTGGGCTCAAGCGATCCTACTGCCTCAACCTCCCGAGTAGCTGGGACTATAGGCATGCGCCACCATGCCCGGCTAATTTTTTCTGTATATTTTTAATTGTCCGGCTAACTTCTTTCTATTTTTAGTAGAGATGGGGTCTTGCTCCTGCTCAGGCTGGTCTCGAACCCCTAAGCTCAAACAATCCGCCCGCCTCAGCCTCCCAGAGTGCTAGGATTACAGGCCTGAGCCACCGTGTCCAGTCTGCTTTAAGTATTAACGATGAATTCCAGTACAGTCTTTGGAAATTTCTTCTTGTCTACCTGATATTGCCTTTCCTTCACCACCTGTAAGATTACCTACAGAAATATTAAGGCAGAATTTTCTAGACAAAAATGGAATTGACTGATGTGTAGTAATATTCCTGCATAAACTAGAAATTTAATCACCCATTATCATATTTTCTAGAAGATTTTTTTCTTAGTTTTCATATTTTCCTATAATCCAAAGAATTTCCAAGGAACCCTACTCAAAATCTAGGTCAGTTTAATACCAAAAACATGTGTATGTTTCCAAATGCATTACTTACAAACATTTATCTATTTTAGCATTTGGAGGACTATAAAAGGAAAATATAGCCAACAAGCACCAAGAATTCTGTCCCGGGTCCCCGAAGTGAGAGGAAAAGTGCTTGAGAGGGAAGGTATTTGTCCTGTGAACACAGGATGCAGGTGGGGAACTACTGAAGAGCCCGCACCACCTCTGCTGCTGTGTGTGGCTTGCTACCAGCAGAGGGCGCTGTCAGCCTGCGTGGAGCCTCCTCGTCCTCCCAGCGGTTTGAGCCTTGCAGTTGTGTTCTTGCCGTAACCCAGCTTTGGTGACTATATCCTTAGGAAAGCATTGAGAGCTAAGGTTTGGGCAATAGTTCAAGGTTTACTGGGAAATACTCTATTCACCTTCTCAGGCTGCAGCAAGCTCTCTCAGTTTTAACCAAAGACCTGGGCACTGGAACTGAGACTAAAATTAGCAAAAAAGCTTTTAAAGTAAACAGCTCCACTTATTCTGCCAGACCCAGCTTCCTGCTGTCTGTAAACACCTGGCTTTGAAATCAGTCCTGTTTTCTTCAGGTTGCAGAGAAACATGGGGGCATGCACCCCCTGAGTATGGCTTGTCTTGGAGAACTGTGCTTCCTGGACTGAATTGTCTGAGCATGCGAGGGAATGGCAGCCGAGAAAGACAGGGGAGTAATATATTTTTCATTTGACACAAAGCTAAGGGACATCTTTGTAGTTCACAGGAGAACCCTGGGAAATGCTGGGCAGTCACCAGCGCTCAAGCCTTTGGGATTCTTGCCAAGGAGAGGTGACTTACATGCTCCAGGCCATAACAGCTTCATAGGCCATACCGAGAATGACAGGCTGGCTCACGCTGGAGCTTTTACACTTTGCATGCTTGAAGGCACGGCTTAGCCACCCTACCCACCCCCTGCTTTTGCAACCAGCTCCACCTCCAGGGACGTTTGAAAACAGCTTTTAAACTTTCAGTGAGGGTATTCGGCTACCCGTGTGAATGCAAAGGGGGAGGTTGTGGAAAGTCTGTGGTTTCTCATCACAGACAGCTGCTGGGGGTGTTAAATTGTGAATTTCTTGCTTTAAAAGGTCAAGTCTCTTATTAACAGTAGGTTGAATGAGAATTGGGGTGAGAGCTGGGGGTGAAGGAGAAAACGAACATTTGCTGAGCCCCTGTAATGAACGTGCCAGACACTTCCTTCTTTTGGCAACCTCACAGCTCGGCTACATCAGGGCTGTTATCTTTTACCACGTGGGAAACCTAAGCAAGTTTCAGGACCCCATTTGAGGTCACAGTCAGGGTTAGAGCCAGAATTGGATTCGGGTCTGCCAACAAATACCTGATTTGTTCCACCCTTCAATACTGGACTTCGTGGGATTTAAGGAGATCCAAATCTTCCCCTGTGCACAGCTCAGTTGCCTTCCTAGGGAAAATGTATATGGACTTGAAAAACGGAAAAGAAATTGTTATAGGGAAAAATGGCCTCTGGGAAGTAGGCCTGATCTACAGAATCTCTGTACTGCGTGCCAGGGCGCCGGGGCTGCTGGGGAGAAAGTGCTCTCTTGAAGAGTCTGATTGTAGCTTTGTCACGGCCCCTAGGAAGGGCAGCACATAAGGGAAAATAAGAAATCATGGGGTGTGTAGAGCTAATTGTGTGTATTCAAGTGTGTTCTGCTGAGTAGCCTCTCCTGGTACAGATTTGGAGGACATGGTTATGACGATGATGACAGTGCCTGGCTAAATGACACACACATGGAGTAGACTTGGATTGGTCCGAATGCAACTGGACAGCCCCCTGGAATAGAGTGGGAATAGAGAAAGCTGGGCAGGTGACAGGGAGAGTTGGGAGAACTCCAGCTAGGAAGGGAAGCGATCCGCCTCTGGGCAACTGGCAATGCCGCTGTTCATTGTCCTTAAAGTCACATGCATGATTCAACCACAGGGCAGAACTCCTGAGCCATGGGGTGGAGGTGGCGGGGCTTCTAAGACCTTGTCCTTTTGTACAAGAAGAAGGTAAAAATGATTCCCCAGATATCATGCAGTTAAAGTCCCAGAATGACCTAGGACTGGCACCCTGGCACCCTAGGAAAGGCACTTCTTGCCTTTATTCATTCGTTCTACCCTCTTGGGATATTCTTCTCTGTCTTCCATTGCTGGTCAAGTACCAACCATTTTTCAAGTCCTGCTTGTCACCTCCCCTCTCATTCTTCCTCCTCATTGTCAAACACTGGCACTGAAACGACCTGTTGAGAAGTCAGAGCTGAGTTTATTGCTTACTGTGGTTCTTGTAGCACCTTGGAGGGAGGGGGGCAAAGCCAGGGTATGAGGTTGTGAAGTCTCGTTCATCTGCCTTTCAATGAAGATGCTCGATTAGGATGGGGTAAAGATCATGAGTGATGGATACAGGAAGGTGAGGGTTTGGGGGAGAGGTATAGAAGTGATTTGGAACAAAAACCATCATTTGATGCTATCTATTAAAAAGTTGAGGCATTTTAAATGGATTTTCAAGAACGTTCAGTTATTTGGAAATCTTATCTTCCTGGGCAAGTTTCCTGGAATAGTACATGTTAGTGAAGACAGTGGAACAGCCAAACCATATGGGTGTGAGCTGTGTGGGTGTAGCTGGTTTGGGCACAGCCTTTCATTCAAATTCTACCAGAGCCCCCACCAAAGTGGGCTCTAACTATGATCCTCTGACTACCCCCGGGTGAGCTCCATGAGGGCAGGGGTAGAGCTTGCAAATATTCAAACATACATTGAAAATTTTCTAAAATAAATGAAAAAAAAAAAACAACTTTTCCAAACATGGTCGCTGTACTCGTCACAGGTTGTATTGCCGTTTGCAGAGAAATCCGTCAGACAGGCTCAACGATACTTGTCCGTCTTCCCTCCTCCTGCCTGTTGTGTCAGAGCCTCTTGCACTCTAAGAAAACGGGAGAAAGAAAAAATGTGATCAATATGGAGAGAGGAAAAAATATGACAGCACAACCCCTTACACCTAGTCTTTAATCAGAGGGTGGATATATATTTCTGATGTGAGGAAAAGGTTAAAAATCAGGATTTAAAAATGTGATGCCACGTAGATAACGTCCATCAAATGCTGGCAGTGTGCCTTTTTCTCCTGGATCAGTACATGAATTTGAAGCCCGGTTACCTATCTAGCTACAATATTATGGCGGTTTCATTTTCTTGCTTAATCTTGCAGAATCAATCAGAATTCAGCTTCTGAGCTTTGCTACAGCAATTGCCTGGGCCAAGCCAGCAAGGGTCACTTCATGAGTTTTCTACTGAGCCCCCAGTGGTCACTGGAAAGGAAGCGCAGCTGGGACCAGAAGTCCCGCTTTGTTGGCCATTTCTGTATGCAGACAACACGCGGGAAGCATCTTCCAGCTGTTTCTCACCTATGCATGAATCCATGTGGTAGGGCAGTCTACAGTTTTTCTAGCCGAACAATCAGTGAAGGGATAAAAGAAGGTGTGGGGGGAGCTGAAACAGAGCGGCATTACAGTAGCTCCAGATGATAAGAATGCAATAATGCGCTGTGATACAATCACATTTGCATAGCAGCCTTGTCAATAAAAGCTCTTCCTATTCTCACTGAAAAAATTAAAATGTGACAACCAAACTCGCAGCTCCTATCAGTGATCTGTCTGGGTCTCTTCTCTCCATGTGGGGTCTGGCTGGACAAATAGCAGGGGTGCATTTTAAGAATGCAGCACCCTGAGAAGGGGAGAGGAAACACGCATGTGCACTCCACGCGGGCCCACTGCTGACCCAAAGAGCGATGCCCACTGAATGCAAGTGTGAAACTGGGGGTAGGCGAGGATGAGCGATATCTCGAGAAAGGGCAGGAAGGGGTTGCTAATATTGAGTAATAGTCGAAAAGAACAGCTAACATTTACTGAGCCCTTAGGTAACGTGTCACAGTCTCACAACAGTGTATCACGCAGGAGTGAAGATGAAGGAATATGGACCTACACGACAACCAACTAGGAAGAAAAAACAGCAAGTCCCAGGAGACTAATGTCATACTGTACCCTTTTTATAAAGTTTGGAAACAACCAAAACTAAACAACATATTGTTAGGCATATATATTTTTATAAAAATATTATGCCAAAGTTAGGAAATGATTAGCATAACGTTTAGAATGGCAGTTATCTCTTGCAAAAGGAAGAGAAATAAGATGGGGAGGAGTTTGTAGGTTGATGGATACTAAGATTTATTGTCTTATATTACAAGTATGTAGGAAAAATAAAAGAGAATGCTGCACAGACAAATGATAGAAGTATTTCATAGACCAAGGATTATCATTAATTCCAATGGTGTGTGCTCAAGGTAAATACAGACATATGTGATAGACAAATATGAAACAAACAGCTGAACGAAACAAATCAGATACTAAGCACTTACCATGGGCACTGGGCTCAGCATTTTGTATGTCATCTCATTTATCCTTGTGACCACTTTACTCGGTAGATAATGTTATAAATCCCATTTTACACACCAGGTGATCAGGCACAGAGAGGTTAAATCACTTGCCCAAGGTCATTCAGACATTAAGTGGAAGAGTCAGGATTTGAACTAAGTCTAGTAGCCAAGCTCTATTGCTCAAAATTCCTAGCTCAATTCGTTCTTGAACCTGGACACTTGTTGGAGCGATTCACTTCGTCCAGCACCTATTGTCTTAGAATCCAGCACCTTTTACAGCACAGTGTGTACACAATGTCCAACATCTCCTTTAGCTGACACCACTGGCTGTGGTCCCTGTGCAGGGCAGTTGTGGTGGGTGGTGTTCGCACAGAAGGGACCACCAGTTGAATAGCCTACTGGTGGGCTGGTCACGTCTACTCGCTACCTAGTTGCTATTCTATGAAGTGGTCTGTGGTGAGAAACTTGGCGTAGAAGTGGAAAGGGCTGTGCTAATCACACTTGATCCCCTAGAATTTAGACTGTGGAGTATGGAGAAGACTGGCCAGTGGCTGGAGAATGGGGGAGGCAGGTAGAGGAGAAGGTAGCTGTCATGAGGAACCATGCAGGCCCTGAGATAGACCATTTCCTGGGATATCACTGGCATAGGGGCATAGAACATAGACATATCTGTGATTCTCTAGATATGTGTGCATATGTTACATTTGCCTAATGTGTCATTCATCCTAGTAGACTGTGTACAAAGACGAAGCAGGCGTAATTATGGATGAGATATGGTAAACTCCTTTTTCTATACCATGTGTGCAGAAAGATGGTTGTAAATGTGCTCACTTTTCTCAAATGAAAGATTTCCTTTCAGCAGCCCCTTTCTTGGGGCCGACTTAGAGGCCACAGACAAGAAGGGCCCCTGGAGAGCCCAAGGAGGGAGCTAGCACGAGGCATAAAATTAAGTTGAAAACCTCCTTTGACATTTAAGAAAAGTCAACAACCATCTAAGTGATGAGAGAGACCAGGAATATAACTGGCTGAATGTCAATTTTAAAACTAGAAAGATAGCTGCTACTTTATCTCACTGAGCAGGTGTTTCTGAGCAGTAAATAACTCACGGATGGTCTATTAAACTTTAATGCTTGTGATAACAGCAAAGAGCATGTTGCCGCCCTCCTAAAAATACATATATATATAAAAACAAACAGCAATTTTCAACATTTATGCTTTGCACCATTTTCTTCTCATAGTTGTTTTACTGCATTATCTTTTGCTATTATCTTGGCCACAAGCCCCTGCTGCATGAAGCTGATTTGCAACCGTGGGCAGAACAACCTAATGTAATTAACTATCTGGCAAGTGTACAATGATCATTTCCACATAAAAAAGATTCTCTTCTTGAATGAACACCCTCCAAATAAGGCACTGATTTCACTGCTTGTAAAATAGGGGATGAAATTTTAATTTTTTTTGTTGTTGTTGTTGGAGGTGGAGGGAGGCATTTGTTCCCTGCTTTCTTCATTTAAACTCATCATCTTTGTGAGGTTTTTATTGAAATAGTAATTATGGCACTTCAAAGTGACTTTTAAAAAATATCCAGAAGACAAAAATGAAGCAACGTAATTGGAAAAAGGGTAGACACGAAGAGATGTGCAATTTGAATCAGCCAGATGAGAGTTATTACCTAATAATGAGACTCTGCACTCCTATTACGCTGGCTTTTGTATCTGAGCCTTTAAAAACCACGAGCTAATGAAGCTTCCTGCCTCCCCTGTGACTAAGGTCGCTGTTGTCACTGTCTGATGAATGGAGAAAATAAGGCACAGGTGAAAATAAGGCACAGGTGAACTCAGTTTTTCTTCAGTTCAAACCGTTTATTAATGCCGTGGTTTGGAATAAAATTCACAAGCCTCCACCCCCAGGTTCTCTTGCTAATTTGTTTCCTTTTCCTATAATGCTGGGATTTCTGATTCCTTGCCCTGCACCATGAGGTCCCAAGGTACAGGGAGAGTGCCACACGGTTGGTGACCGGTTGGGGAGCTGGATTTACCAGCCATACCCAGCGAGGGTTAATGGACCCAGCAATTGAGACTAAATCCTCTTACTGAAACGAGGAAGTGTGACGGAGAGGGGGCAGAGTCCTGCAAGAGCCCACTGCCAAACATTCAGGAATCTGCCAGCCCGCTGTCAAACCTATGGAGGCCTGAAATCAGTGGTAGTGGGAATATTTACACCACAGAGAGCAGCAAACACTGCACGTCCGGGCTCCCCTCCCCGTGCCAGCTCACCAGCCTACCTCTGAGATCGAGGACATGGTGAGGATCCTGTTCTAGGTGTCTCGCAAGCCCTTCCAGACTGTGACAAGTGGTGTTTCATAGTCAGAGAGCAGAAGGTGATACTGAAATGGAGGGAGAGAGAAAGTCCCTGGCAGTTTAGCAAGCTTGGGTTTTACACTGTCCGTGCCAGTTAAATCTGAGGTTTGGATGACAATTAAGATGATTGTGAGAGAATCAGTCATTGTCATCGAAACCAAGAAGTGAATCTTTTCCTTCCCTGGGTGTTTGGCCTGCATTTCTATGTCCTCCCCTGTCTCCACTGAGTCCCCATTACTCAATCATTAATTCATTCCGCAAGGTGGGGTTATTACGGTAAGGGGAAGGCGGGAGTGCAGGCCAGAGCAATGAGCTAACGGGCAATCGAATGCTCGTACCGATACTTCCCTATGCCCTGTGTGATTATTTACTTATTTAATCCTCAAAAAACCCACTTAGGTGAATATTATGATTATACTTATTTGATAGATAAGGAAACTTAGGTTCAGAAAGTTTAATGTCCTGCATCCCTGTTTTGGCAGTGGCTGGACAGGGCTTGCTCAGTGAGCATTTAGACGACACTGTCACAGTCGGCAGGGTGCTGACGGAGGCCACGCCGACGCCCCCTTGGATTCTGTGGAGGAAGAACACTGAATTAGGATTCTGAAGACCTGTGTCCCAGTATTTTTTTCTGCTACTTTCCTCAGCTCCTGGAGACACTGTTTTCCCACCCAAATGCAGATACTATCTGCTTTGCTTTCTTTGTATGCTTTGGTGAGAACTGAAGAGGGTGGAGAAGCATTTTGGTTAACGGTGAATTGTTTTGCAGATGTAAAAGCCACCTCCTTTCCTCCCTACTTGAGTCAAGCTTGCATCCCTTTTCTCCATGGTCTCCACCAATCTAAGAGATTAATTTCTACTCCAAAGAAGGAGTAGAGAACCCACTCTTCACAGGGGATGTGACGTCCTAACCCAAGGCTGACATAGCCATTTATACTTTATAACTGGTGAGTTTTCTTAAACGTTGGGTCCCTTTGTTATTTTGCTTCTTTAGTTAAATGCTTTGAATGTCCTTGCATCTAAAATCTTTATGACCTTCTTCATATATATCTAATTTTCCTACCCCTTATATAAAATTATGTAATTTAGGGTTTTTGAGACATGAATGCCAGACATTGTACAGACCCACAAGAATCTGAAAATACCATGATTGGGCACATTAGAGGGACTGTGACACATGTAATTGGCAGTGTTGTCAACAGCCACAAAAATAAATCAAAGAGGAGATAAGCTCTCAGGAAGAAATATCAAAAGCCTCCTCTAAGGCCTCTTCTGCCAAGGACATTATGGGTTGTGAGTTTTCAAGGAGTAGAAGCTTGAAGAAATAGTTACAACATTAGCTCTCCCCATCATTTCAATGCTACTTGGGCATCTACTTGATTTCCGCTCATATGGCATGCTTACAGTCATATGTGTGGTAAAGTCCAGGGGTGAGGTTTTAGAGCTGTGAGGGACATGAGAAAAATTGAACCCAATCTTCTCCTTTCCCCAGGAGGAGGAGCTAGATGGTGCAGTTTTCAGGATAACATCCAGAGCTAGGACTCATGTTTTCTAACTGTGCATCCACTGCTCTTTCCTGCAAACCAAGCAGCTCCTTTCTCTATTGAGTCATTTCTATATTATTAGCTATGACCTCAGGATGCTTTTGCCACCACATTCACCCTTGGTCCCCAGATATAAATATTATTCTTCTCCAGTTGTGCTAATGACTCTGTTACTACACCTGAATCTTCCATCTTAGATTCATCTTCTTTTTCTTTTTCCATTTTTAAACTCAGTCTTTTTTTTTTTTTTTTTTTTTTTGCAGATGTGGGTGGGTAGTTATGGTGGCATGTGCTAACCAGTACCAGTTCATTTATCCCTTCTCAATATTTCATTTTCATTGACAGTCAACTGTTAATATTGCCACAATGTTTACTTGAAAACTTTCTAAATATTTAAGACCTAGTATCTTTAAAAGAACATACAAAGCCTCTCTCTCCCCTGTTCTCTCCAGTCTCTTCGTGGCAACCATCTATTCTGGGTTGTTGAGCTCCAGTGACGAATCCTACAGCAGAGCCTGTCTTGTCTTGTCTTGTCTTTATAGTTCACCTCAAAGGCATCCTCTTTGACGGTAGGTTTTGAAAAGTATGAGGCTCGAATTCACCATGTGTTAGAGACAACTATTACTAATAATATGAATTAAAATTAGGGCTACAAGCTTCCCATCTATAACTTTCTCCATTTTGTTATGCTGCTTCCTTTAAATATGAGCTAGGTCTTTGAATAAGAAGAAGGATGGAAGAAATATGAGATAAGCAAACCACATGTGATTTCCTGGAGTCAGGTGCACAAGTCACCACAACCTGTAGATTGAGGGACTGTCATCTTTGGAAAGAAATACATTTCAGTCCCTGCTTTCTCCCTCTTAGTTGAGCTTCAGGACTCCTCTGGGGATTTAGCCATGAAGTTTTATCATTTCATAAGGTTTAATAAAATCCCCAGATAGATTTCCTAGGTCAGATGAGTAGCTGCCCCAAGTCAAGGCTGGCAGTGTTTGCCTATAAAGAGGCTACATGCACCAGCAAAGGAAGAGGGGGGAAGAAATATACCCTCTAGAGTTGCCGCCTAGCAGACACCTGAGAGAGTGAGATTCTAGGAATCAAGAGAAAGTTGAAATCAAGGGACAATGACTAATTAAACACCTTAGGAACTACCAGAGATTTGTGTGTGGAGGCATATCAATGACAAATGAGACCAGTGGAATGTGCATTTGCTAGAAATTATGTCAGAAAGCTGGTCAGATGTGGTTAATAGACATTATGTCTCCAAACTGTGTTGACTTCCCTATTATTTTGCATAATCTATGTACTAACTGACACATCCATAGTTTTATTTTCTACCCTACATTTTTTTTTTAATTCCTTCTGCATGACCCTTGGCCAATGAGTTGTCTGGGCATGGCTAGTCACATCTATGCTGAAACCTGATTGGGCAGAAGACTGTTCACGGCTTTATTCTGTTTGGACAAAACAGGCCAGAGCTTGGTTCCATAGGTTTGCATAGTGTGTGTGTGTGTGTGTGTGTGTGTGTGTGTGTGTGTATGCTGTAGGGTTGGCTGCAAGCTTTTGATAACAAGTAGAATAATACTGTTTACATGCACATAGGGAAAGACTTGACTATCAGAACAGAGCTCTTCACAACATAATTACAACTTGCTGAGTGCTGCGGCTCTGGTGAACAATGAAGATATAATCAGTGCACCTATTTGTCCTCCTGGATTCCAGCTGCTAAGGCAATTTCTTTTTCGCAGACCAACAATTTTGCAGTTCTTGTGAAAATCCACCGTTTCTCCCCTGAAATCCTGTGAAATGGAGCTTGCTGGTGGAAACACTGTGAAAGCAGCCTGGTTCTTACATCGTCTCCATGAAATTAGGCAGATCATATTTCCAGCACTGCTATCCTGATTGCATGTTTGTTTAAAATGACAGTTGATGTTGTGTATCTCTTTCATTAGGGAGGCTCAACGATCTTGACATTATTAACTAACTGCAGCACTTGCTGCATATAAACACTAATCCACAGAGACAGCTCAGATAGTACTTGAAGAAAAACAGGGCTCTTTGAATGTGAGGAACCAGCAGAAGGATCTTGGCCATATGCAGAATCTGACAGGTGTATTATCAGTCGTTCGCAAGCAAGTCATATTCCATGATGCCTAAACACCAAGATTCTGAAAGTAAACATTGACATCTGGGTTCAAGCACTTAACGTGGCCAGATCAGGCGGAGGGGAGACTGGGGGCCGCTGGAGGAGGAAGGAAGCCGGAGTGAGACTGATTGGCTTTCTTTTCTCTTGTTCTTTGAACCCCGGGTGCATTAAGCACCTAATGCCAGATAATGAATCAGATAAAACAGGAACTATCCCTTTGTTTTCTAGAAGTTTTAATTGCACAGGCATGCTGACTGAGGGTGTTCCAACAGGGCTCTGCTCCTGCTCCGTTCCTGCTTTGCCATCTTCTTGCTCCTAGCCGGTCCCATTTGTCCCATCCAGTCCTTGGTCTATACACCCGCCTCCCCTTGGTCCACCTGTAGCACTTCCTTGAGAAGCTCACAAGCCTGCCAGATTCTTAAAGACTTCTTCCAGCATTAACTCTTTGTCAACCCTGCATGGTTCATTGCGGCTCCACAAAGATCTGTGTCTGGCACAGACGTCCAGTCCTCAATCCCATTCCTATGCTGGGGATGGAACCAGCAGCAGGGCAATAATGACTCTTGTAAAAAAAAGGGATGGGTAAAAGAGTAAAATTATTTTTAGGTCTATCAAAAATGGGGAGCAATCTTGGAATCTCAAAATCACTGCTCTCACCTCCTTTTCTTCCACAGATGTCATTAATTTCACCTTGTTAATCCTTCTTCAGAATGGGGAAGGGGAGGATGGGGAGGATGTTCTTGCCCAGACCAAGCAATAAGAACTTGAAACCACGATACACCACATGGGGGCAGCAGAGAGCTCAGATAAATAGACTGGAGGGGGCGCAAATTTAATCATACACTGACCTTGTCCCACGGCTTGAATTGCCTAAAATACTAGTCCAAAATCAGCATGGGACTGAGAAAGCTCCATTGCAGAGAACTTGCCTATATTATCAGTTCACCCTGGAATAGAAGTATTCATTGCCATATGAGAGGGTGACCCTATTTTCTGGTTTGCCCAGAACAATCCCAATTTACATCCAAATTCCTGGGTTAGTTATCAATAGCACCTCCTTTCAAATGTATTCTGATTTGGATGGAAAATGATATGATCACCCTACCCAAGTTCATTGTCCTAAATCCCAGCTGAGCCCAGTTGTGGGAGTGGGCAGGGAGGAGCAAAAGTCAAAAAGTTAAGAAAAATTATTTTTGTATCTAAATGAACGTGGATCTGAAAAGTGAGTTTGGCAAGAAAACAGGCACGCGCGCGCGCGCGCGCGCGCGCGCGCACACACACACACACACACACACACACACACAGGAATATATAACCTAAAAAAAAAAAAAAAGAATGTATAACCGAAGCAAGATTCTGGAAACAGAGAAGTGAGACCAACTAAGAGGTTCCAGAAAGGTAAAACTCGGAGAGATCCTCCGACGTATGAGTAAGTGGGGGAACAAGACTCTCATCAGCTACTAGCCCTTGTATGGAAAGGGAGTTGTCACTGGGAGAGGGTTTGGACGTTACAGTGTTTATTAGTCGAGAAACTTTGATCCTTCTTCCTGGACCCTGATCCCTTGGGCTCTCTTCAAGGCCCCGATGGGTGAGGATCAGCCAGCATCCTTGCCAGGGGAGGTGATGATATGTTCTTGTTTTCCATAGTGCTCCTGTGGGAATTGTTAATTTCTTAAATGTAAGCGTTGAGCTGGTGTTTGATCAGACAGGGAAATCTACCATCTGCCATAGGTTCTTTGTCCTTCTGGAAATTACTGAACTGCAGTATATCAAAACTGTACACAAACAAAAATCAATTGCTTGAGAGTCCAACTCTGACCACAGAGTCAATAAGAATGACAAGGATAAATTTGTTCTTCCCTTAAATGCTCTTAGCACAAAAATGGAATGAAACTCAAGTGGAAATAGGTGTAGAGGAATGTTTGAAGATGGAGGGATGAAGAAGATGTAGAGGAATCCCAAGGAGGAAGATATGGTCAAGGAAAGACAGGAAAGAGAACAACAAAGTAGACATGATGGAAATTACCCGAAGAGAAGCCATGAATCCTCGACTTCCTTGAAAATTATACAAGCTCTTGGTATTTTTCTATAACTTTTTCATGTATCTCAAGGGTAGAACAGGAAATAGAAACAACTGCTGAAGTTCTGTGGTACTTTCCAGGAGGTGGGGAAGGGGAGACTATAGTGCTATGGAAATGGGTGCGGCATCAGCACATTTCGTCAAAGAAACCATGATGCTGCTGATGATTTTAAAAAAAAGTAATAGTAGCTAATTCTTGTTGAGTTCTTAAGATGTGTCAGGCATTTTCTGAAGTGCATTATTTATTAATTCATTTAATTTTATAATTACTGTATGAAATAGGCCCTATTATTTTTCTTATTTTACAAATGGGGAAAAGTAGGCACAAAGTGGCCAAGTTAATTGCCCAAGTCATGTAACCAGTGAATGGCAGATTTCAGATTTAGGGCAATTGATTGGGAATGGAGATGAAGGGAAGTTCTTGGCTCCAGCCGAGACTCAATGCATGTAGTGAGGGACATTTGGGAAAATTTCCAGGGGCTGAATATAGAAACAAGGGCACCTTAATCTCATATATTTATTCAAGAAAGAAAACCCAATGCCCGTGATTGTGAGTGAGGTAAATGAATTTGCAGATCTAAGTCTTCCAAGATATGTTTGTGGCTAATTCAACCTACCCTATTAATATTCACTAACATCATTATATATGTGTTTCATTACTGAACTTATTATATAATTATTATGGCTTTTTAAATAAGTATATTTGTCTGATAGTTTAGCATGGAGGTTGGGGATATGGAGGATAGATCAGAATTCAGTAATACTTTATGAAACTAATTATCAGAAGGTCTTTGAAAGACAACATAAATGGTGGGAACTCATAAGCGGAAGAATCTGTGCTTCACTGAGTGAGGAAATTCATCCAGGCTCTGGCCACAGAGCAAAATCAGGGCACCAAATTTCAGGTACTTTTATCAAAGTTAAGCTGATCACTTTCATCCTGATTTTCTACTGTGTTTGTTTACCACATGTAAAGAAATTCTGCTTAAGAATCTCTTCCCTCAAGGAGTATATAATTCAGCTGGGAAGACTGGCTCTAAATAAAGGACTATTTGCTAATATTCAACTCAGGTAGACTGCAGACTCTGCAAGGTCAAGGACTGTATCATCTCAAGTAAAAGGAAATCCAGCTAAAATGGCTTCACCAGGAAGGCATTGATTGTCTCACAGAGCAAGTTCAGAGAGAGAGTGTGTCCATGTTGACTAATTTGCTGGTTCAAAGTTATGCCCCAGGATCTACTTCTTTCTGATTGTCTTTCACCTCATGGTTGCCAGATGGCTGCTGCTGTTCCAGAAGTCACAGATGATGTCAATGTCTAGAGTCAGAAAAGGAAATATCTTTTCTTTTTAAGAATAAGTGAGGCTTTCCAAAAAGTCTTTCAACACATCAATCAAAGGCCAGGGTGGGTGCCTCACACACCCAGAACTAAATCAATAACTTGCAAAAGCAATGCCAGGTAAAACTGCTGACACCTTAGAATGGATCAAGGCAGTGGCACCCAGTTGTACTGGTAGCCATTGTATCATTCACTGCCACATGCCAGTTTCACTTAAAGATATCCTTAATGGAGCAGTAAAAATTACTAATTTCATTAAATTTTGTCCCTTCAATGTGTGTCTTTTTAATATCCTATGTGACAAAGAAAGAGGTACACATAAGGCGCTTTTGTTGCATTCTGAAGGATGGTGATTGTCTGGTCATCTCAAAGCAAATTACTTGTGTGATTATTTGAGTGGTAAGCTAAAGTGTTTACTGTTTTCACAGAACACCATTTTTACTTGAAAGAACAACAGAGAAACTATGATTATTCAGACTTGGGTGTTTGGCAGACATTTTCCCAAAAATGAATGAAGTGAGTCTCTTCAAGGAAAACAACTGACAGTGTTTGTTGCCAGTAATAAAATTTGAGCTTTCAAATGAAAATTAGAATTTTGGAAAAACATGTATGTATGTCAGCTTGACAGTTTCCTAGGACTTAAAGACTTTTGTAATGAAATTAATGGTGATGTTAACAAATATAGTTTTTTGATATTGTTTCAAAGCAAACAAGTCAACATTTGGAAGATCTGCATAATTCAGTGAACCAATATTTTCCAAATGATCAGGGCATGCTGTTAGAAAATCATGCATGAGCAAATGATCCATGGAGAAAGAACAAGATAAATCAATATATTTTAGTGCAACATAATAGGAAAAGTTCATTGGCTTGGTTTAAGATTCCACATTGCAACTAAACTGAATTACCACTTGTCAAGCTTAGGAATATCAAAGAAGAATATCCGCAATTATCTGAAAAGAAAATACTCCTCTCTCTCTCTTTTTAATTACATACCTGTGTAATTAAAGGCGAGATTTTCTTCATATACTTCAACCAAAACAAGTATTGCAACAGATTGAATGGAGAGGCCGTGATGGGGATCCAGCTGTCTTCTATTTAGCCATGCATTAAAGAGATTTACGAAAGTGCAAACCAGTGCCACTCATCTAACCAAATTGTTTTGGAACATGCAGTTATTTTTCATTAAAGATATGTTATTCATGTTAACATGTACTGAGTTTATTATTGTTCTTTCAAGATGAATTTACAAATATTTAAAAAATTTTTCAATTTTAAATTCTAATACGGTAAATCTCATTCGATGTCACCCAAATGAGCAAAAACTCCTTGAGGTCCTTGATTATTCCGAAGAGTGTAAAGGGGTCCTGAGACCAGAAAGCTTAGGAGCTGCTAGCTTAAAGAAACCAGATTCACTGCTGGGCCTGGGAGAGACCCAGTCTGCCTTGAAGCACATGCCAGCTACCTGAGTCTTGACCCAGTTAGGAATTCTGTTAGGAAGGGACGGATGGAGGCTGGCGGCCACCCAGTGTTTGTCACAGACACCATGTGAGGAATGGAAACTCGAAGTGTCAATTAGTCTATCAAAGACAGAAGACCATATCTCAAGCAGGGAGAAAAGGCCCATAGGTGATGATGACTCCAACTCCTCCTGCTTTTCCCTCTTTTATTTTAGAAAAGAGAGACTCGGACAATGTATTTACTGGGCACGGAGAGCACGCATCAGCAGAGAAGACAATACACAAAGGACAGAAAACGTACTTGGAAAGGCCATCAGATTCACTTAGTCTCAAACTTTATTTCTTTTGACATTGAATAATTTTCCATTTTCCTGGGATATACAGTTACACACGAGCCCATACATACAACAATTGTGAACTATACACATATATCTTTTTAAAAGCTACTTTTCAGTGTCTTGACAACCATGGATCTCATTATGGAGCTGAAAGGAGAAAATGCAGCTTCAGCGGATACGAGTCTCCTCTTTAATAGCAACAAATAAAGTGATAATTAAAACTGCACGAAGTCTCTGCAGATTCTTGAGGCTCCTTTCTACACTGTTACTTTTAGATCATTGTCATTTTCCTGACCCACCAAAACCTCCACACTAGAAAAAATGGTTTTGCTTCTCAGGCTCCTGGACTAGAACCCAAGCCAGTAACAATGCTTATTAATTTATTAATGTGATGTCTTCTTTGACTTTGCTTCTCAGGTATAATGCATGCTGGGTACAGACTAGGGACTTAGGACGTGTTTGTTCTGTAAATCCCTACATCCAAGGACAGTGGTGACCTGGGGCTACTTTATGCTGCTGGAGGAACGCAGGTATGAGGCACACCCTGGATGTGATGGAGCACAGCGTGGCAGTCAGGTTCCCGGGAGACTGAAGCCCTGCTTTGGGAAGTCTTTCTGAGCTGTCATCCAGGGTTCTTTCGCCCCTGCAACCATCTTGTGCCTGCCCTTTTCCTCCTTGACTCCTTGAGCCTGTGTTTTCTCGCTTGTTCCCTGATCCAGACTGAGATTTTCTTCAGCTTCTCTGGGCCCCTGGCTTTGCAAGTCTAGTTTCTCACCTTGCTCCTGGTTCCATCTCACTCTCTCCTGCCATTGCATGTGCCGTTCTCTTGACTTGGAATGTCCTGCCCTGGTTTCCTACCTGGCAAATGTCTGAACATTCTTCAAGACCCAGCTCAAAGGTTCAAGTTCTGTGAAGTTTTCCTGGATTCCCCAGGAAGAATGAATTACTCCTTTTTCCCCGTAGTTTTTGATTTGCATTTGTCCTACAGCCTTTCTTCAGTGGATCAGGCTTTGCTGGTTCCATGTTTCCCAGGCCGAGCTGGGAGCTCCTGGGGCGCAGGCATTGTCTTATTCGTCAGTGGACATGCAGCACCTAGAGAAGGATTGGTCCATGGTGCACGCTGCACAAATGCTTGGGATTCAGTGAAAGAATGAGAGTAACGTCTCGGGTCTGAATCTCTGGGCCACTTGTCTAGCAAAGCCTTCACTTTCTACACCGTTCACCCCACTTACGCATTCTCCTTTCTTTTTCTCATTCTTCTTTGCCCTCAACCAGAAGCTTGAGCCTTTCATCTGGTGTTCAGGGAGCCCACTTCTCACCTAGGGCTCAGCTGCTGAATAATTATTACCAATTAGAATACACAGGTATTGTCATTTAGCATAAGTTTTCACAAGACAGTATTCTGTCCATATTAAACAGTTATACATGTGGGTACACTGGATGGAAGATGTTTTTCAAACCATGAATTAATTAGCCTAGTAACTGGTATGCATGGAGCCCCTATAACATGCCCAGCACTGGCAACATGGGGGTGGAGGGGGGAAGGGGAAGAAATAAGGTAGTTAGATTTTTATGACACTGCCACTATTTGACCCTAGCAAAATTATTTCTGAACTCAAGGAGCTTTTTGTATAGCTGGAGTTGCTTAGTGGACTTACGTTGAAGAGCAGAGGCCAGGGAAGGGTGATTGTAACCCACAGAGGATCACAGAAGGGGGGTAATGTGTGCTTAGGGTCGCTAGGAGCTGGGGAGCAGAATTTGCTCTGGGTCCTGAACGTGGGTGACAGTTGTACGCTGGAGAATAACATACCCAAATACTGGAGGACAAGGCAAGCTCTGTGTTTGGGGTGGACGGGCAAAAGCCTAGGGGGCACCTTGTGCTGGGCCTGCAGGGAAGCAAAGTTGCCTGCAGGAATAGGGCCAGGCCCCCCGGGGCAGGTAAGAATACGCCTGGTAGTACCTTCTGGCTTTGGCCCCTCGAGGTTTCGGGCAGGCTGGCAGTTCTGCAGAGTTGCGTGTTGTGGAGATTAGACTAATGGTGTTCTAGGCCAGTGTGGGAAGCTCTTTTGCTCGATAAGTTCTCTTTTTAAGATTTTTTCATCCAGGGATTCTAATTAGCAATGAAGCTATGTTAGATTTATAACTTCCTCTAAAGGATATTTTCTCTAAAGATTGTCTAGTCTCACATAAAAGAGGGGTCAAGAAGAAGCTCCTCACTCCGCTTAAAAGTGCGATAGTATCTTCTGAGGCACGTTGCAGCTCTGCTCCCGGCCCTCAAAATGCACTTGTGGCACTCTCGTCTTGGAGAGACGCCTTGGTGCTCGGCTTCCCAAGTCAGAAGGTGTTTGCAGAATGCTGTTTCCTGACCAGGGCTCTGCTCTGGAGGCTTGTGGAAGCTCAGAGCTCTATCTCGGAAGTTCATTGTGCCCAGTGTCTCTGAAGATACAAGAGAGCCTTTCACTAAAACTATTTTTTGTCCGGGGATTTTTACACTCGGCTCATTGACTGGAAGGGCCACGACTCCAGCAACGGTCTGCAGTAGGTTATTGGAGGCCACTGGGACAAACTTACAGATCTATAAAACAAACAACAAACCAACCAACCACAAACAACACGGTTGCATCACATCAGCTGGCAGCATGTTGAAAATCCTTAGATACTCAGACCACATTCTAAAGAGAAAAACGGACTTCAAAGTGCATAATGGACTGTCCGATCTAATCACCACTTATGTCGTTTTTACGTGAAAACCCATTTTGAATTTCAAGTCGAGACCTCAGGCATGTGTTTTCTCTAGTGCAACCTTGGGAGGAGAAGGGAGTCCTTGTCTTTTCTCTTTACATAAAGACCCAGCCGGAGGAGTGGGACCTGGGGGCACAGTGGTGGCCAGGGACAGCCCAGGTTTATTCCTGCTGGCCTTCTGCACCTGTGCCTAGAGCCTCCTTTCATTTTCAGAAGTTCCCAGTTGGGGCAATACAATGAAATGCATG
>CM052438.1:95720990-95786840 GCA_028533085.1 Varecia variegata
TGGGAAAGCCCTGAGAAGCCCAGCTCAGATGGGGCTTAGTGAGCCTGAGCCTCTCTTGCCACCCACTCTTCCTCCTTCTGGCGTAAGAGGAGGGCAGCAGGTTGTATTTGCTGGAAATTCTGATGCCTGTGGGAAAGAATAGGTTCCGGAGCTCCTGCAGCGGCGGCTGGCTCCCCATCCTGGGCTGTGGCCGTCACTGCTGAGCCAGAGATGGCTGGAAGTGCCCGCGTAGGAAGGGGCTGCTGGGCCCTGCCCGCGGTGCCTGCTCGTGGGGGCTAGTCAGTGGCAGAACAATCCTATCAGTTCTGCCAGCGATTCCCCCTGCTGTCAATGGGGATATCATATCAATAAACCCACAAATAATTGCCTCCACCAACTGCTCCATTTCCCAGAGAAGCTAATCCCTATGGAGGAAAAAAAAAAGCGCTAATGAACCACATCAGAAGGCAAAGCGGAAGGAAAATCTCTCCCAGAAAAGTCCGGGCAGCACGTGCCCCTCCATGAGATGACAAGGCACCAGGGTGTGCGACTGGGGAGAATCTTAGCTGCAAACTAGACTGAAGAAGTCAGGGGTGGGGGAGAAGGGAAGAACAGAATCGGCTTTTTACCCTGTGCGCCTCATAAAATGAATGATCAAAAGTAAATTACGGACTTGCAAATGGGTGGTTAACGGCTGAGACAATACAGTGCGGAGAGAAGCTCATCAGAACACACTGGGCAGGAGCAGGCAGGGAGGGAAGGGCTGCATGCAAATGACTCGCCATAAAGCCGGCTGCAAAGCACGCGGCCCAGCCGAGGGACGGGTCATCCCCACACCTGTCAGGGGCCAGTGGAGAACGTGCTTGCGGAGGCTTCCTTCAAAGGAGGAGGCGATGAAGGGACTGTGCGTGGAGGGAAAGAAGGTGGAGAGGGAGAGCGACGATGGCACCAGGGCCCCAGCTCCCTGGGGGGCTGATGAGAGCAGCGCTCTCTTCCCTACCCTGGGGTGGGACATCAGTCACTGGTGCAGGGCATGTGGGGCTATTCTTAGCTGGGGCGGGAAGGCAGGAGAGGCTGAGGGAGGACGGTTAATTCTTTGTGGCAATTCACAGGCTCTTGACCCACTCACAAGTGCCCTAAACTGTGGAAGTCATGGAGGGAGTAAGGTTGGGGTCAGGGAGCCCCAGAGTCACTCAGGATCCCTGGAAAAGCCTTCAGCTCTGCTCATTCCCTGGGGACTTCGGAAAAGCTGGGAGTAGACATCTGGGAGTGTTTCAGTGGGAGGGAGGGCACTGAAGCACCACAGAGGCACGGGGGCCACAGGTGTTTCTAGGTGGAGTGCCCAGCAGTAACCTGTCCACTGGTTTAGGGCAGACTGAGGGATCGGGGTGAACCATTACAGCTGGCTTCTCCAAGGAAGGCAGAGGCCGCTGCACACCGCAGAGCTGCGTGCCTCACTGGCCCAGCACTCACACGACGAGTGAGTGTGAACCCCTGTATGTGCCAGGCTCTATGTGAGGTGCCAGGGGTACACAAATGTTTATCATTGGTCCCTGTGTTTAGGAAGCTTATTGTACACCAGGGATGATGGATATACAAATAAATATTTGCAAGATTAATTACAGTATAATAGAAGAACTGAAAAATGCAGATCTTTTCCCAGAGGAAAAGAGGACAACTAACTCTGCCTGAGCATCGTGGGAGGCATTACAGAGGAGGTGACATAAGATCCGGGTCTTGAAGTGCCAGATGAGGGTGCAGGTGAGGGTGGCAGCAGAGTGTACAGGGTGTGCAAAGGCACAGAGGTGGGCAGGGATAGAACAGGACATGTTTGGAAAATGGCAAGACGTGTGTGCAGTGTAGCTTGGGAGTAGGGGGTAAATGTGGGGGTGAATCTGGGAAATTAGGCTAAGGGTGGATTGGGGAGGGTCTTCAAGTCATGCTGGAGAGATGGACTTTATCCTATAGGGAAGCCATCCGAGGTTTCTAGTAGAGGAAGGACGTGACGTGGTTTGGGGTTGAAAGCCCTCCCGGCAGCTTGCGGACGATTCACTCACAGAGATGCCTGGGGACATCTGTGCGCTGCCATCGGGTACAGCTGCCGTGCGGGGTGCATAGCTGCATGTGGACGGGTAAAGGCCCAGCAGGAGGAGCATGGCTGGAGCCGAATTGGCAGGGCTGGCCATGGGGACCAGAGCCAGCTGCCCCCTGCAGGCTCCAGCCCAGCCACACAGTGGTCTGTTTCCTACCTGCTCTTTAGGCTCAGGTGGTAAAGGCCCCACGCAGAGGACGTGGGGGTGCAGAGCACCAGGGAGCTACCGGCAGCTCAAAGCACTCGCGCTGGCATCTGCCCAGAAACTGCCTGAAGAAGCAGAAAATCAAGAACCTTTCCGATAGGTTTGAACTTCTGATAAATTAGCCAAGACAACTAAGGTGGTCTCTCTGCTCCCCGCATCACTTAGGCCTGGCATTTGCCCTGATTTAATTTTCATGTTTTGACATTTGCAAAGGACTTTGGGATGGAATCCCCTTGCCCTCCCCCCACTTATTTAATTGAATCCCATTGATCTGTGGGTCACAGCCTGAGTGTCACTTCCTCAGAAGAACCTTTCTCAGTCCCACAGATGGGCCCTAGCTCACTGGTTTTGTCTCCTGTCTTTTCAATAATGGGCCAGCTTTAGATCCTTTCTTATTGTCCCCTCTAATTCTACTTCAAAACACCTCTGGCTCGTGATACATTCTCCCAAGAATGAGGGACTGTTTAATGACTGACAGAGCCATAAGTACACAAATTAAATCTGTAATGTCAGGGCTGAACGTGGCTAAGTGTGTTGCTTAAGCTAAAGGGGGTGATTCATTCTCTGAATTTCAGGCATTTGTTATTGGCTTATAAGATGCCCTCATGCCCCAGTAGAAGTGGCCACCTGACAAAAAGGGAGACAGTGGTGATAGTTTTAACTTGGTGGATCTTCCCTATCATCTCTCAAATCCCATTCTATTATTATTCATATTTAAGTCGCCAAGGGACCGTCTTATCTCGGATAGCTCTATCACTCCCAAGACTTTGGCCGGAACATGTGCCTCCATCCCAGTGAACAGAGACTCTCATTTTCTGGTCGGCTTCATATCCCCCTTCTTCCTACAAACATGGGTGTGTTGGGTGCAGCAATATAGCCGACTATAAAGAACACATGTCCTAGCCTACTTTGCACCTGAAGGTAGAGATCTGACACAGTTATGGCCAATAAGATAGCAGTGGAAATCACTGGGTATGACTTTTTAAACTGTTTAGGAAAAACCATTTGAAGGGACCAGACTCAGCTGGCACACATGATTTTTGCATTTCCCACATCCTGAAACTGGGATGTGATGACTGGAGCTGGAGCAGCAATATTGCAACCATGAGGTAAAAGACCAAGTGAATTCCAGGGACCTTTACTTTGACCTCCTTGAGCCAGAAAACCCATTCTAGTAATTGCCCCCATCTGGATTTCTCATTAAGTGAGAAAAATCAATGCTGATCTTTTTTAAACCACCATATTTTGGGGTTTTCTGTTACATGTAGTAAAATTCAGTCCTGAAATGATGCACCTATCATGTTCTGCAAACACTTTGGTGTGTGAGTAAGTCAGTGTTTGTTGAATGCCTATTGTGGATGGCACTGCATTAGGTACCAAGAGCCATCTCTGCGTGAAGTGATACAAAACACCAATAAATAAGTACCTTTGCCTTATGTGGGTCTACAAGACCCTGCCAGATCAAGCTCCTGCCTTCCTCTTTCATACCATACTCTTCCTCTTCCTCTGCAATAAGCTCTAGTTCTACTGGTCAAATTTGGGGAACACACCTTTCCTGGGGCAGGGCCTTTGGGTTGTTTTTTCTTTCTGCTTGGATGTGCCTCCCTCCCTTTGCACCTCTCCCCCACCTCTCGGCAAGGCTTCTCAAGTCTTACTGTAAACACTGCCTCCTCACCATCACTGCACCTGTACAGCAAGCCTATTACTCCTTTTTACCCTATTACTTTTTATCTCAGCACTTCTTAAAAATTATTCATAGCACCATCACAATGTGAAACTGTTTATTGGTTTACATGGTTTTTATTTATTTCTATTTCAGCATATTACGGGGTTACAAATGTTTAGGTTACATATATTGCCTTTGCCCCACCCGAGTCGGAGCTTCAAGTGTGTCCCTCCCGAGGATGGTGTGTACCACACCCGTTAGGTGTAAATATATGTACCCATCCCCTCCTCCCTCCTCCCTGATACCTGATGAATGTTACTACTAAATGTGCACATAAGTGTTGATCAGTTAATACCAATTTGATGGTGAGTACATGTGGTGCTTGTTTTTCCATTCTTGGGATACTTCACTTAGTAGAATGGGCTCCAGCTCTATCCACGATAATACAAGAGGTGCTACATCACCATTGTTCTTTGTGGCTGAGTAGCACTCCATGGTGTACATATACCACGTCTTATTAATCCACTCATATATGGATGGGCACTTGGGTTTACCTGTTTTGGTGGGTCTCTCTCCCTGTGTCCTCCACCCTCCCCATCTGGAGACTGCAGATGCTGCCAGGGCAGGGCCGTTTCCACATCACAGCATTTTATTCCCAGGGCACCTGTGCAGGTCTTATGTACTACTGACACCAGGGGTGCTCGGTAGAGACAGTCTATCCTCATTATTCGTGGATTTGTATTTATTAATATTTGTACCCTCCAAAATTGGTACCCACAGTGCTTTTGGGGTTATTCACGGACATGTGCAGAGCTGTGAAAAATCTGAGTCCCCCAGTGTGCACGAAGTTCCCAGCTGAAGATGCTCTGCCACCTTGTTTCAGTTCACACCCGGAAAAGAGTGTCCTTTTCAGTCTTTTTAGTGTCACATTTTTCATGTTTGTGCTCCTTTTGTGGGTGATTTTGCTGTTGAAAACGGTCCCCGGGCATAGTGCAAAAGTGGTGTGTAGTGATGGCATGTGCAAGAAGACTGTGGTGTGCTTCACCAAACACCTATGTTAGCCAAGCTCCATCCAGGCATATGTTGCAGTGTCAGTGCCTGTGAGTACAATGTTAATGAACCAACAATTTATATTAAATAAGATGTCTCTAAACAGAGATACACATAAAATACGGTTATGTATTGATCAGTGGACAGAAATGTTGTGACCAGGGCTGGCAGGAACCCAACCCTATGCTTCCCCCTAGGAGCAAGGCACAGAGGAGGGCGAGGGGGTCCTGCCTCCCAGCCCCTGCGCAGCCAGGCTGCCTTTACTTTGCTTTCCATCTGGGTGACCTCCCCCAGGCTGTTTACTGTGGGGGGAGGCAAGCTTCTCTAAGTCCCACAGCGCCATCCTGCAGGAGGACTGCAATGAGCGCCTGACAATTCACAAGGTGCCCTGAGGTGGTGACGTTTTTGGAAAGGGAAGTAAGAGCCAGCACCTCTCTGTGCCTGCCTGTGTCAGATGATCATTGAGAAGAAGAATGACAGAGGAAAATAAAAAGGAAATGGGCTGACAGCCTGCAGAGTGGTATTTCAACTCCAACACAAAACATTCAGTAGTAATTATAGAATAACCTTCATTTAAATGCAAATCAGCCTGTAATTAAGATAAGGGACCTACCATTTGCCAGCATTTTTTGTTGTTTCTTTTATTTTTTAAATTTTTGGGGGTGACAATTATGGTTTTTCAGACATTCCTCTGCTTTATTGATGAGTAGTCATTATGTTTATGGATTGTGTTGTGAGTGCAATATTTGGATAACTGCAGAATAGAAATTAGTGTCACTTACTTTCAGCTGCCCCCAGCAAGAGGAAAAAAATGTGTGCAGCACATAATGTTGACATAAGCAAAAATTCCTAAGTGGCATGGCCCTGGATGACATCAGATAATGTGCTGTCCCAGATCACCAGGAGCCTGAGACAAATGCATTGAGTCCAGAATTACCGGAGAAAACAAATAGGTTTCCTGATGACTTCTAGCAGAGTCGCCGAGCCCTTGCAAAGCATCCATGGTTGCTCCAAGTGTTTTTCCTTGGTAGAAAACGGGCAGAATCAAGGGTACAATGTTTAGACATCTTCTCAGTAGGATCTTCAGAAAGGAAAGATGTTGACCTAACTGTGACCTGCATGTGAGTTTGTGACACAGGGTAAGTCTCTTAACCTCTCTTGCCATGTTAATATTGATCACCTCACTATCGCTTGCTGTTTATTCTGGTTGACTAACACTCTTGATTAGAGAAAGTCGGATCCCCGAGGTAGACTAAAAACAAAAGGGCTATTTGCCAGGTAAGCATTCATTCATTCAACAAACATTATCCATCCATCTATCTATCTATCTATCTATCTATCTATCTATCTATCTATCTATCTATTAGATCTATCTATCTATCTATCTATCTACCTACCTACCTATTTCTTTGTTTAATCATCTACTAGTGCCAGAACTATTCTAGGTGCTTAGGGGTTCAGCATCTAGATTCAATAGTGAACGAACAGGCATAAACCTAAAACAAACCACCCAGCACATACTGTGACTCTTCCGCAGCCACCCCTGGCCCCTCTTTGAGGAACCTCACCCTGACGCCTTGTCCAGCTGCCCCTACCAGTCCCTGCTGCCACTTTTCCTTAACTCTTTGACACAGCTTGGGATGGAAACTTCCTTTTCAGATGGAAAACATTGGAAACAGAGGGTTTCAGAGCAGATGAAAAGTCCAAGTTCAATTCATTCCTTTGATCAGCAAGGGGGTTGTTTTAACAGTTTATTGGCCATCACTTAAAGTTTTTTGCCCCTAAAGTATACAGAATCAAACTAGAACTCCCCAAGACACTGTTCTTTTCCCGTGGTCTGTCAGGCAGTCTGTGTGCTGTCCTTCATCGTTCAGGAAGTGGGCAGGCAGCTGCTTCCTTGGTTGTTTTTTGTTTTGTGCTTTTAATTATGCTTTGAAAGGATGTGGTATGTATCTAGACGTCTTTGCTGAATTGGAGAGTCTGGGACAATTAGCTGGGTAAAGGAAGCACAGCCCAATTCAGATCGCATGTCCGACAGGCCTGACACTCCTCACACAGGTTTGTCATCTCCTGTCCTAACTTGTCCTCTGCCACCTTCCTCCTGAACATTGAGAGGATTTCACAGAAACATCATGCACTTTAAATTAACACACCTTGCCTGAAAGGCGATTCCAGAGCTTCCCTGGACTCTCTTTATCTCCATTAAGTGTTATCTGTTTGTCTGGCTATAGATGTTTCCTAGGGAACCTCAGATGCCCTTGATAGAGTTTACACACTGATACCTAAGACTGAAATGTGTTTGATGGATTAACTGAGGAACTTACAAAACTTGAATGTTTTATTTTTTCTAAAGTGTCTAACTTTGTATCCTCTGGGGTGATTGTTAACTTCAAAAGCCATTTCAAGGTTCAATAAAACTAATGGAGGTGAGCTGGCTTAGTAGAGCATTCCGATTCCTGTTCTCACCATTCTTACCATCCGCAAGATGAGCTTGCTAGCAATTCTTCTGTCTCCACGGGTAATGTAAACTCATCCTTCATTTTAACTCCACTGACACCTCCTCCAGGGAGCCTTCTCTAATATCCCGTCAGAGTACTAGAATTAATTAGATGTTCCTTCGTCCGTGTTCTTTAGAAGAGAGACACTGCCCCCTTCCACAATGCTATTTGAATGCTCTGTATTTCTTGAGGTGGAAAATGGATCTTAAAATTGTTGCACCTTAGCATTTAGGGAATCATATGCAACTTCAGCATTCTAAGGTGGAAGCTTGCGTTTGTCCTGTGATGCTTCCTTTTACTGGAAGAAATCACCTTTTTAAGCACTGTCTTCATGCAGCGTTGAGGCAGGTATCATCCATTGTTTTTAAGAAGTCTAGAACTGGGCTAAATAATCTAAATTCAGATACTTCAGACTCAGATGTTAAATATTCTGTTTAATAAATAAGGTTGTCTTCATATATATATATTTGGAGAGAATATTAAGAAGTTAGTGGGTTTTTGATTCCTCTGGTTGGAGCCAGAGATTTAGGATGGGTGACCTGAATGTGAGGGAAGGAGGACAAGTGGAAGTGACTTCTGTCTTGGTGGTCAGCAAACCCTGATTTCACAGCAAACAGGTGAGAAGAGAGATGAGCGTTCAGGGCACCTTTAGAGAGACCGGTCAGTGTATTCTGGGAGAGGTATTTATCACAGTCTAATTTTAATGTCCCCTTTAATTTTTGTAGTTTCTTTTTTCTTAAACTTCAGTCATGTTTTAAAAATATTACAGCTCTGTATTAGCTGTGCTTAGAGGCATAAGTGGAGTTATTTATGGCTACACCTTGGGGGAAAGGACACAGAGGAGGGTTGGGGCACTATGGAGAAGCAACCATGAGAAATCTGAGATAATGGGCAGAGAAACTAGAAGCAATGAATTGGAGAAAAGCTGATGAATGACAATGAAGATGGGTTTCTGCAAAGTTTCAGTACTCTTGCTTGGGGAAGGGACTAGATTTCTTGCAATTGTGCAGAGGAGGGCTCAGTACAATAATTTGGTTCTACGCTTTGATATCCAAATGACTAATAAGCCCCACCTGCCTTTGGAGGTTTGAGGAGAGACTTTATTCATTCTTATTGTTCTCTGGCTTCTACCCAGTTAAGGATGGATCCAAGGATCCACATGCAGATCAAAATACAGCCTTTGCTTTTTTACTAGTAAATTTGGATTAGAGAATACAGGCAAATTCTGTTATTTCAAATCTTGGGACCTGCAGGATCCTGGCATGGACCATCAAGTTGTAGCAGGGTGAAGTAGAAATAAACGTGCAATCGCAATCCCTTTTCAGATACCTGCAATAGACATTGTCTTAGTTCATTCTATGTTGCTATAACAAAATGCCACAGACTAGGTAATTTATAACAAACAGAAATTTATTTGGCTCATGGTTCTGGAGGCTGAAAAGTCCAAGAACATGGCGCCGGCATCTGGTGTGGGCCTTGGTGCTGCATCACCCCACGGTGGAAGGCAGAAGGGCAAGAGAAAGTGAGAGTGAGAGAGCAAGAGGGTCAAACTTGCTTTTGTAATAAAGCCACTCTGGAGACAACTTCAGCCCCACCTTCCAACACTGTTGCACTGGAGGTTAAGGTTCCAACACATGAACTTTGGGAGACACATCCAAACCATAGCAGATACTGATAGTATTTCTGGGGTTTGTTGCATATATTCAGATTATTGGGAAGTGCTCAATTTCAACTGGAGAGTAGTGAAAATATTTTTATATATATATTTTTCCATCCGAGTTCACAGACCTCCTGAACTCTATCCTTGGACTCCTTAGAGGTCTGTGGACTCCAGATAAAGAAGTTTTTCCCTGGGAAGAAAGTTAATAAATTAGAAAAACACCAACAAGCATTATTTTAGGGACAAAGGAGACTGTAAAGCCCTAGATAACCCTGACTACCCCTGCGGGGGCCTCTCCCTGGGAGACTAAAGTTAAGTAAGGTAGGGAGGGTGTCTTTCTGGCCCCAGGGCCCTGCTCTTCCCCTTGCCTTGTCCAGGTCTGGGCCGACTGGGGCTCTTTTGCTGTCTTCACTAGCTCTGCAGGGCCTCAGCGTCCTCCCACAGCCAGCCTCGTTCTGAATTTCACATTGTTCGTAAGTGAGAAAAGCTCATTTAGTTTCTCCTCACTCTCTCCTGAAGGGAAAGCAAAACAAACACACAAAAATGACAGATATCTTTCCAGACGCCTACAAATTCATCTCTTTCCAGGACATTTTATTTTCACTTTTGACAGCAGTCAGGAGACTTGGTCATCCCTCTCCCATGGATGGTTTGTTAGGGATGGGGAAGGAACAGCCATGACAGCCGCTGTCCTCACTCATCGTCTGCTCTGGTGAAAACCACGGGGCAAGGAAGGTGGTCAGAAAAGCACATAATTGTTAGCAAGGACTTTTTATTAACCTTCTCGACAAACACAATGGGGAGATAAAAAACCCCCTCTGTGACTTTCTTGTCATCTTAGTCAAATTAGCTGTACTATACAGGTCAGAGACTATAAATATCATCACGAACCCCTTAGCTGACTACCTACTGTGTGCACATATATACAGCACCATATATAGTATAGGATGCTGTGTTGGCTGCAAAGAAGAAATCAATGATCTATTGACTATAGATCCTTCAGAGGATGGAGGGTCACAGATATTGTGATGGTTAATTTTATGTATAAACTTCTCTGGGTCCCAGCACCCAGATATGTGGTCAAACCTCATTCTAGATGTTTTTGTGAGGGTGTTTTTGAATGAGAGTAACATCTAAATCAGTGGACATTGAGTAGATTACCCTCTATAATGTGGGTGAGTCTCACCCAATCATGTGAAGGCCTGCAAGGATCAGAAGGCTGACATGCCTGAGCAAGAGGGAATTCTGCCAGCATACAGCCTTTGAACTTGAATTGGAACAACAGCTCCTCTGTGCATTTCCAGGTTGCTGGCCCACCCTACAGATTTTGGACTGCCCAGCCTCCATAATTGTATGAGCCAATTTCTTGAGATACATCTTTCTCTATTTATATAACACATTCTATTGGCTCTGTTTCTCTGGAGAATCATGACTAATAGAGATATCTTATATCTTTCTCTTCCATCTGTTTTGTTACTTTTAGGGCATCTTTCCCCCTGGGAAGTTGTCTATGATCAGGCTTTTCCATAGTAGCATGGTTCTCTATTTCCTTAGGGACTTGGTAGAGAAATTCATTTATATGTTTAATAGCAGCCTTGGATTTCTGCAAAGAGAGTCCAAACTTGCAGGAATAATCTTTGACTTAAGCAAAATAATAAGCAAAATGAAAATGATTATAGAATACTTAAAGAATTTCTTTCCTCCTCACATACTGAGGGGTAAAGCATGATTTTCTCATCTGACAGTATAACCATTATAATCCCTGGCTACAGAGAAGGGGCTAACTCCTCCATATGTCTGGTTCAGGATTTAGAAGAAAGGAAGACCACCTAGTAGACAGACTTTGGTTCTGACAGTTTCCTGCTGTTCCTACTCCGTAGGTCCTCCTGAGGACACTAATCCTAATTCACGACTTCAATTGCCAGTGACCTGCTGAGGACTCTGATGACCCAGCTCTGAGCCCCAGGCCCATGTACCTACAATATCTTTATATCTCCTCTTGGATGTCTCATAGACTTCTTCATCTTAACATGTGCAAATCTACATTATCTTTGTTGCAAATTCCAAATCCTTGTCTTCTCTGTCTCAATGGTGTGCTCTGCTTAACCAGTTGTTTAAGCCAGAAACCTGGGCTCATTTATGTGGCTCAGATTTCCTTCTTCTGCTCCTTTCCTTTTCAATCGTTTCAGTGCAGTTCTTCATCTGCTCAGGACTGGATTACTACAGTATCCTCTTCTTTCCTTCACTTTACCTTCTACTCTGCTGACCCAATGACCTTTCCAATGTGCAAATTGTCCACCCATTTAAAGTCCTATAACGGCTTCCTATCAATTTCAGGATAATATTCAAACTTCAGCATGGTCTATTATTTATCTATTGCTGCTTAGTTAATAACATCAAAACCTAGCAGCTTAAAGCACAAGAATGCTTAGAATGGTTTCTAAGCATGAAGAATCTGGGAGTGGCTTGACTGGGTTGTCTGTCTCAAGGTCTCTAGTCTGTACTCAAGCTGTTGGCCTGTGCTGCAGTCTCTGAGGGCTTAACTGGCTGCGGGATCTACTTTCAGGCTCAGTCACATTGCTATTAGCAGGAATCTTCCATTTCTACTGCATGGGTCTCTCCACTGGGGCTCACTTCCCCCAAAGTCAGTGACTTAGAGAGAGAGAGAGAGAGCACTCAAGATGGAAATCTCAGTCTTTTATAACCTAATCTTGGACATGACCTGCCATCACTTCTGTCATGTGCTATTGGTCATACAGATCAACCGTAGCAGAATGCAGGAGGGGATCACACAAATGTCTGAGTGCCAGAATGTAGGGATCTCTGTGGGACCATCCTGGAGACTGGTTACTTTACATGGCATTTAGCAACTTCCAAAGATCTTGCCAACTTCCCCAGCTTCATTTCCCCCTGCATAGCATCAAGCTCCAGCATCACTAGTAACTACTTCCTTGCACTCTGGACTTGAGCCACACTAAACTTCCAATGAATTGTGTCTTTCAAAACTCTTTGTCATCACATACTGTTCCCTCTTCCTGAAAAATCCTTTCTATCCTCTTTATTTTTGCCCAAATAGCTCTGTCTCGCCTTATATAACTCTTTGTCACCAAAGACCTCCCCTCACATTCTTTTTCCCCAATTTTAGGTCTTTCTCTGTGTTTCCATAGTAGTACTCCAATTCACCTCCATCGGGCTACTTTAAATTTTATTATAATTATTGGTTTATGAGTCTCCTACACTCTGATATGATGTTCCTGAGTGCAGAGATAGTGGATTATTTATCACCCATTTTATTCCCAATGTCAAAGTGCTGGAACACAATAGGAGTTTAATAAATGTGTGATAAATGAGTGAATAAATGAATGCAGAGTTTACTGCAGAATATGAATTTTAGGCAGGAAGGAACACAAGTTTTTCTGTCAAATTTTATTTTACCTCACAATTTTGTGGGTCAGGAATATGGGAAGTCTTCTCTTAGTAATTCTGCTATGTGTGGCATTAAGTGAAGTCACTTAGTGGTATTTGGCTAGTGGGTAAGCTTTTCTGGAAAGTTAAAGATGGTTTCACTCATTAATGGCACCTCATGAACCAAGTCTAAAAGATTGGGCTCATCTGGGAGGACCCCTGGGGGGCCTCACCAGAATAGTAATTCAGGAGTAGTCAGGCTTCTTGTATGGCTGTTAAGGGCTCCCAAAGGGATGTTTCAAGAAAGCAAGGCAGAAACGTCAAGGCTTCTTCTGGCCTAGTCTTGGAAGCAGCACTTACATGGCATTTTATTAGTTCAAGGAAGTCGCAGAGCCAGCTGATATCCAAGGAGAGGAGACTACAAGGTCATGAATAGCAGATGTCATGGCTTATTGGGAAAACAACCTTGGACATTAGCTCCCACAACTTTAATAAACTATTGCCATATTTTGCCTATGTTCAGTTTCTCTACTATTATTCTGAATGTGTGATTTTCAAATATTTCCCTCTTTTCTTTATGAATAAGAAGATGAAATGTGGTTCTACTATTGTACATTTAGGTGTATGGGTAGCTGGATGAAAATTATATCCCTAGAATGTTTAACATAAGTAGATGTCCACCTTAAGGGAAATCTGTACTCATAGTAGAGGACTCTGTTCTTCAACTGAAACATTTCAGTAGATAATTTGATAAAAATTCCCAACTGCAGTGGAATCTCTTTTCTGAGGGTGCTTTGGAGGAGTATAGGGTTATTTTTGATTGTCACAATGACAATCAAGTGTTGTCACTAGTATTTAATTTTATCCTGCAATATGTTGGAAAGTTCCATACAACAAAGAATTTTCATGTTCAAAATTTCATTAGTACTCCTGTTGAGAAAAACTGAACACATAGAGATATGACTCTCATATTTGCAAATGTCACAACCTAATATGATTATGATAGGAAAGAACTGGCTCAATAGCAGATTATGTAGAAAAAAATAGAGATTTTAGTTGGATGCAAGAGCCAACACCATGATATGTCTGCCAAAAATTGCTGTTATCTTATGCTATATTAATAGAAACTTCAGTCCAGAACACAGAAAGCTATATTAATAGAAATTTCTGTTCACTATGTACTTGTCAGTGCTCTCTTGAAGTTTTATGGTCATTTCTGGGCACCTGATTTTAAAAGTGCCATAGATAAATCAAAGAATGGCCCACAGGAGGACAGAAAGTCTAGAAGCCATGGCTTATCAGTGGGAATGGTGAAAACTATCTTCAAATATTTGAAATATTGTGTGGAAGAAGGATTAGGTGTATCCTTTGAGAATCTAGAAAGTGCAATTAGATAAATGAAAGAAGATTTCTAACAATTAAAACAGTTTGTCAAAAAATGGAGTGTTCTTCCTTGAGTGATAATTAACCCTGCTTAAGAATAATGGAGAATGGACAGCCATGGCCCAGGGGGTGATTTTGAATTAACTGAGTATTATGAAGGGGATTCCCACAGGGAGTGATACCCCTAAGTTACTTTTCATTATTATTATTATTTTATGATTCATGGACTCCTATTCATAAAATACTCATGGATGCCACCCTGCCATGCTTCTAGAATAATGGCCCAGCACTTAATATGTTTCTCCAGCTTTGCAACCCCAAAGAAATCCCTTAAGCTATCTAAGATTTTGTGTTTTCAGTTGCAACATAAGAAATCGTAGTGCCTGACATATCCACCTAGCAGGATAGCTATGGTAATCAAATTACATAATGGTTTTAAACTGTAAAGTATATGAAAATATAAGAAATTATTTATTTTGGTTTCCACAAAAAACTGTGGACTGTCAATATATATTCCTAGGACTGTCTTACGTCTGAGAGAAATGTTTTAATATTCTTTTTAAAGGCCATTGTAATGACTTGTAATTTTTTTCCAGCTTTCTGATAAGGCATGAAGGTCTTTAATAGCTGTCAACAATGTGTCATGTGAAATGATTTAATTAGCACTTACCATTCTCTTATTGGTTGGCCTTTATTTGGTCCAACACAAAGTCCAACTTTTGAACCAAGGGAGGAGACAAGAAAGGGTGAAGGGGAGTTATGTTAGACAAGCTTAAATGATGTTTATCTGTGGAAAAATGTTATCACTATCTTCAAAAACACATTATATTACTAAATGTGTATTGGCATCTACTCTCTTACTTTGAGACGGCTCCAGTTTTTGAAATATCCCAAATTCCCCTGCTTGTTATGAGAAATTATCAAAAGGAGACACATCCACATAAGCTGCCTTTGGTTGTTTATAAGGGATACAAGGTAGCCAAATCAGCCTCAAGAAGTCCTTCTAAATTCTAAGACAAAATCAAATTACTGTTCATTTAATGTTTAATTAAATTGATTATTGCTAGTACGCCGGTTTTAGGTTGAATTTATGGTACACTAATGTTAGAGTTTTATGCATTCTATGTACACTTTATAGCACATTGGGGTCTCTCGTATAATCAACATGTACAATATACTTATGCCTGTTTTATGTGAGTTAGAGCACAATTTTACTATTTTAAATGATTATAGAAGTTTATAGGTGTATTTCTCCCCTTATATCATGCTATTAGTGATGTCTATGATTTATTTGATGCCAATTTCTTGATGTGGAACATGATTCCCAATTATGGCAATCTTCCTACAGGGAAAATTCTATTTGGTTCATAACAACACACTTTAGTATGAGATTTCTAGAAATGTAGTTACAAAATGAGGCAACGATATGCATTTTCAGTAGAGGTAAATGGCTTGGGTTTTTTGTTTTTATTTTGTTAATTGGAAACTAAAAGTAAAACTGATATTTCTTCACAATGGAACTGCAAATAAGTGCCATGGAAGAAAAAGTGATTACTGACCTCCTGGTGGACCTTACCCGTGCTGGTCTTCAGTGGCGTTCCATTTAGAGCCATTCCTTCCTCTACTCTCTGCAAGGTCCCCACATCAAATAATAGAGCAGAAAGGAATTTTCAAAAGCATCTCATCCCAGTGCAACCTGTGCAAACAGAGAGGAACACGGAGGTCGGAGTGCTCCCAGGAGTGAGTTGCCTGGGCTGTGGAGCTGGGAAAGGCAGTTGCCAGATTTGAACTCAGATCTGCATCCAAGCCCAGGATGATTTTTACTTATCACATTTCTCCTTACTATTGTGGTGAAACTGTTGCTGAAGCAAGCACGTGACACTATTTTTATCTGCTACCAAGTCCCTGCTATAGAAATGCCCCCAAGTGTCCCCCTTCCCAGGTGTTCCGAGTATAATCAACAGTCTTTAGTCATAGCAGATAAAGTTGGGGAAGTTCTAAGCTTCTGCCTGGAAAAGGGAAATGACATTTGAGGTGCCAGAGGAAAATAAATTTGACTGATTCCCGTACCTCTAAGGTGTGCCCCTTGTGATAAGTACCCTTCATTCTCTCTGACCCTTCTGGGCCCCAGGCCTCCCGCACCCAGATTAGCTGGTTACTACGTACTCATTTATGTTTTGTCGGCCAATATCCTTCAGCAAGAGTAGCAGCAACCTTGATTTGTTTTTCCCTTTTACAGCTATGTTGCTGGAAGAGGTAGATGGAACATTTAATTTGGCATTAAATTCTATTCTGGGGCATCGTCCCCTGTGGCAAAGGTGATGTGGATGGTTTGCATTTATGATTTTGCTCAGTTCAACTCATTTTCATGCCCAGGGAAAGTTTCTGCTCAACCTTTTCTTGCTTCTCTTGCAATTTTATTTCTGATTTCCTATAGACGATTTCATAGAGTGAAATAGTCTGCTTTTTCTTTGTATTTGGACTACCATTTTCCATTAGAAGTGTTGGCCACAACCTTGTTTCTGTACACATGTGCAAAAGGGGTAGAGCATTTGCATAGCGAGTGCAGCTCTGCTCTTGAGGGGCATGGTCTGTGTCGGAGGCAGCCATGATGGCGACTCTTCACATCTGGGAGTTTCTGCCACCCAGTGTGCCTGCCAGGGAAAGAGAGTCATCTTAGCTCCTCTTTTCCATTTTGTATTTTTATCTCTGATTCCAAGGTGGATGCTGCAGTGGAGGTTCTACTTCTTTTCCCCCTTATCCTTGAATCACCGTCAGCAGGATCCATGCTCAACTCATTCTGCACTTTATTGTGTCAGAGCCAGAATGCATTGAAAATTGTTGTCATCTCCCATGCTGGGGTCTCTCAAAGCCATGAGGTCTTGCTGAAGGGCTGCTGGTCCCCAGACCTGCCAACAATCCCAGCTTTCCAATACCCCATGGTGTTCCCAATGGGGCTTTCTCTGCTTGGAAATGCCCTTTGCTTTCTGTTTCTTCTAAAGGTGGGCCTCTCTTTTCAGCAGTTGGCCCAAATTCTGCTCTCCACAAACAATAGAAAAGTTTGCCCTCAATTTCCTCCTCCCACCCAAGCATTGACCACGTTAGCCTTGTCATCTTTTTTCTTAGCCTCTATCAAGTATTTTTTATGTACCAGGGCGTCCTTGGTCAGGAGCGGCGTGTGTATGTGTTCGTGTTGTGAACTGCACAGGGACAAAACAACGAAGGCACAACAGTGGGGGTGTAGGGCAAGGGAGGCTTCTGGGGAGACCTTGGGCCTCACTTGCTTCCTTTTGCCCCTTCCGGGCTTTCTCGATCACTGATATTTCTAGGCTGATACTTGCATGTGTCATAGAGCCGGATGGAATCCAGAACTCTTTGTTTCTGAAGAAGTCTTTGTTCCTCTTCTTGGTGAAAGAAAAGGAATAAAAAGGAGAGGAAAACCACCATCAAAACTGCTAATCCTCTACAGAGCCCAAGGCTATCGAAGACAGAAAGGACTGTGCAAAATAAATTGCAGAAGAGAAACAAGAAAAGAAAAAACCACAGTTGTTCCCTATGCCCAGTCTATTTCTACAATTCCACGGTTAATGAATATTCACTCTTTTTCTACTGGTAGTCCAGCACACAGTTAACCAGGAATCAGTCCTCTAAATGCACACAGGCTTTTCCATGCTGGAGCTCTCCAGTTTTGTACCACTGGGGTACAATCCCCAAGATCCACAGGGAAGAGACGCTGCACGTGCTTCCAGCATCGAGCGCTAGATGGAGCTGGTGCTATGCACAAATCCAGCCCCAAGGGTCCTGGGGCAGCCGGTGAAGCCTTTAGCTGGAGGGCAGCATTTTTAAAGAGTGGTACTTGGGTAAGAGAATCCATGTCTCCTCTAGTTAGGCCAGAAGCCCAGCTGCTCTTGCAGGTGCTTAAAAATTCTCAGTTTGTAGAGTCACAGTATCCTTACACACACACACACACACAGACACACACACACACTGCCTTGACCAACTCTTTACTGGAGGAATGGATATACGCCTAGGTCCCTCCAGGCATCTCTGCAGTAGCTGGAAGCTCCACATTTGGGGTGAGACTCTGGCTTCATGCACACGCAGCTTCAATGTAATTAGCTGTCTAACTGCTCACCCACACTGAGCCCATGTGTGTGTTACTAATTATGATTTATTTAAAACCCCTCTGTTTGCCATTCTTTGTTCCAGGGAGGGATTTGATGTGAAAGCTGTTCTGAATAGTAGGTTTTACTTTCCTCTGCATTATTTGGATGTTTTCTCCCAGTTTCAAAATCTAGGCAGCCTCTATACCTAATTCCCAGCATGCTGACCTACGACTTGCTACCTCTCCCTCTAACAACACGAGGTACAAGGATGGGTATGGCTGCAGTATCTAGAAGGAAGTAACTACCACATCAAGTGTCATATCAACAGATCTGCTGACCCGCAGGTATGTATTTCTAACACAGACATTATGCCCAAGCTTCAACCCCATACATACAATTGCTTACTGCACATCTCCACTAGCCCTACACAGGCAGTTCCAACCCAGCATGTGCAAAATGGGACCCCAAACCATAGCCCTAAACCTGTTGTCCCTCTGTGCCTCATCTGGTCCAGGGTAGAAGCCTGAGAATCCTCAAATCCCACTCTCCTCCCACTCCCAATCTCTACCGTCAAGTTTGATCTGTTTCACCTCCTCCCATCTCTCTACCTGTCGTGCTTTCTCTGCTCCTACTGCTGCTGTTTAAACCAACCCCCCTTGAGCATGGCAGAGGTCTCCCCTGGCCTTCCTCTGCCCAGTCTTGAGACTCATATTCCATCCACTCATGGCCAAGCTGATCTTCCTAACACGCCATGTGCTCATGTGCCTCACCTGTTTAAAAGCCTTCAAAGACCCCTAGAATGCCTTGCAAACTTTTCCTGAGGAACCTCATCTCTGAGGTGACTCCCACCCCACCTGTCACTGCAGCTCCCTTAGGCCACACTGCCAAGCCCTCATGGCCCTGCAGAGACTTTACTTCTCCTCGCACCTGAGTGGGCCCTGTTGCCTGTTCCTGGACTTAAGCCGTGCCTGACCCCACAGTGCATAACATCTCCTTTGCGTTGCAGCAGTCCTAGGGCATGTTCCACCAGAGCCCTTGTCACCGGTCCTTGCATTTGTCTCTGCTCGTCCCCATCCTCCCCGCCCCCTGCCCCTGAGACTGCAGGCACCATGAGGCCTGCACTGTGCTACTCAACCCCACAGGGATCCCCAGTGCCTAGCACCACACCGAATAGTAGCTCCATAAATAATGAATGAACAGAAACCATGCAGCATTAGCACTGCAGTGGGGGGGGGGGGTGCTCCTCAAAGGCCAGCTGGGGTAACTGGTGTTTGCATGTTTAATTGTGTGTGTATATGTGTGTGTTAGAGACACAGAGAGAAACAGAGAACAGAGCTATTTCTAGGGCTCACAGCAGGTTCTCAATTCTCCCCTTTTTAGTTAATTATTATCTAAATGAAGACCCGCAGGGCACATGGCATTTTGCTTGAAGCCTGGGGGAGGCTACCTACAAAGTGCAATATTCATAAAGTATATAGATGTTATATACAACAAATTCATGCCCTGAAGGTGGGAGGAATATTTGAGAAAGAGAGACCAGAGAAAGCAAATAACTGCTAATCAGAGAGTGGTAATCCTGAGCCCTGGATTCTAGACAGACCTTAACTATTCACCCTCCTGTGAGTTCTAATCAGTGACAAGCAGAGGCAGAGAGGGACAGAGAAGGAACAGAGGTGCTATGAAAGGTCCCTTTTAGTTCTGGAATCGTTGATGCTAAGATTGGAATGTGGGTGCAGTACTTCCCGAGTGTGGTAGACATGGGGAAGTGCTGCCCAAGCTTCTAGACCTGGCTGCCCAGCTGAGGCCCCCAGCTCTCACTCTGCCCTTCAGGGTCTGTCCCACCTGCAGCCCACATCTGGTGACGGAGCCAGGTGGAGGCCGAGAGGCCCCGCCACCCCAGCCTGACGGGAGACACGGCTGATGGGTGGTGGCCACCCCAAGCTCCTTGCTGGCTGGCTAAGGCTTTCTCAGGGCTGTATCACGGTGCGCTTCTCCCTCTTCCCAGTCCTTTTTCTCCCCTTTCTTTTCATAGATGTTGACCCCTGACCATATATTGTACCCCAAACGCCATCTCAGAGTCTGGCTTAGAGAATCCAACCTCTCATGGTGCTAACTTACAATGGTACTAAGATGTGGTCTGAGATGAGTCTGGGAGCTGGATTATCCTTGCCTGGCTGGAACGCTCCTTCACTGGAGGCAGGTGGAGTACAGAAAGCCCAGGCACAGGGTGGGGGCCAGTGGCTGAAATTCACAGGAGGAAAGGCACTAGTGGGCACAAAATGTCAGGCATTTGAAAGGCAGGGAGAAAATATTACAAGGATAAGGCATTGGATGGCTATTGCTAAGGATTATTGATGCTCTACAGAGAAAAAATAAACAGCTGAGAGTTACAGGCAATTGAAAGCCCAGTGTGAAAGCCAGAGGGCGTCTTTGGTTGCAGACAAAGAAACTCAAGCAGAGGAGCTGAGAACTAAGCCCAGGATGTGTCAGGCAGTGTCACTGAGCTTTAATGGCTTCGTTAACTGCCCAACTGAAGCAGGTTTGTTATGCCATAGATGGGGCCCTGGGATCCTGGCTGACTCGTCAGGGGCCTGGCATGACAAAGATTGGAAGATTGGGGACTAGGAGGTCTGGGGTCAGAGCATGTGAACGGGCATAGGGAAGGCGCCATGTGTGAAGATCTTCATGTCACATGATAATGGTGCCAGAAATAATCCCCCAGGGAAGGGGCACTAGAAAACAACAAAGAAAAAATAACCCGGGAAGTTGACATTAGCCATGGATATTTGAATGGCATGACCATGGTGGCAACGGTGGAGATCAGGCGTGGGTCCAACCACCTGAACTCCCACTCACCAAGACTGATTTCTACCTTGCTCAATTTGCTAGCATCAGAGACTAAGGCTGAGACTCCAAAATGGCATAATTCCTCAAAGAGTCCAACTGGATTCTTGATGGCCAGTTGGCCACATTGGGACTTTTCCATCCTGAAAGAGCCTGGGTTTCATTTCCAGAGGAGTAGACACATATTTTAGGTGTGGCTTTGTCTTTCTGACCCTCAGGTCTCAGCCACCACTACTATCAGAAAGCACATGAAACGTTTGATTCACTAACTCCGAATCCCAAGTTTGTTTGTGTCAGATCAGGGAGTCCAGTTTACAGTCAAGGAGGCATGGGAGTGGTCCCTTGACCAGGGGATCCATTAGACATAGCCTATGCCACACTACTCAGCTTCTGTTGAACTGACTAAACACTGGGGCTTCCTGAAGGGATCCGTGACGTGTCAGCTTGAAGGCAATATTATGCAAGGATGGGTGCTGTCCTCAGCGATGCAGTATACTCACTAAATCAGAACCCTTTCACATAGCACTGTGTCCTGAACACAAAACATACACACAAAAACATGAGTCCAGGAACCAAGGGGTGGAAGCAGGACTGACTCCTGCCCCTGCACCCCTGCCCAGGACACCCCTAATGGCCCACTGGGGAGTATTTTGCAACTCTGGGCTCCATAGTGTTAGGGGTCCTGGACCCTCTAAAGAGTACACTTTCACCAGGGAACACAGCCAGATTCTCAGAGAATTACAAGCTGTGGCTGTGACTGGGGCACTTTGGGCATGTTGTGGTCATGGATGAATGGACAAGAAGAGGAGTCACCAGCCTGGCATAAATAAGAGATCCTGGTAATCAGGAGTGGGTAGAGCTGCCAAACCCAGTGGGGCCAAGGAGCCATATACATGGTATTTCCTGTTACTGCCTTGTCTAATTGTCACTGCACATGGACAGGTCTAGCACCCCAGCCCCAATAATGACATAGTGACCAGAAGCTCAGGACCTCTTGGGTTAAAGTGACATCGTTAGCTAAGCCATTGTGGCCAGCAGGGTGGGGGCAATTAGACTGGTAGTGGAGGGTGCAGACAATGAGCATCAGTTATGGCCCTGAGACTAACAGGCTGTGGTTGGTCCTAACAGCTTCCCATTCTAAGTTTCCCCTCCGGAAGACAGACCCACCGAAATCCTGGAGACATTACTTCCTGAATACATATGGAGAAATGGGTCCAAGTGGCGAAGTGGTAGACTGTGGAAGACATAGAGATGTGCCACTCAGGTCCCCTTCAGGGAAGGACTTCATGGCTACACGTGGGGCAGGCATCTCCCTGTTCTCAGATCCTTAGCGTTGACCTCAACTGAAGGAGTGGCCTTGTCAGAGGTCATGTCCTTTCCGAGGCAGCCTATATTTGGTGGTTGAGCAAGGTGCTGTGTAGGCCAGACAGCACTCGCTTGGAGTTCCCTGCCGGTTGGCTGAGGTTTGTCCAGTCCACATCACAGTTCCTCCTTCTCCCTCTGCCCTGTCCTGCTTCCTCCCCTCCCTCTCCAGTTGTTGGTCCCTGATGGACATCTTGCATACCATACCTTGCCTCTCAGTCTGCCTCCAGAGACTCCTCCTGCGGCACCGCCCATTAGCCGGAGTCTTCCTGCCTCTGGCCCGGACGCTTCCAGGTCCTATGTTGAGCATCCATTGGTCAGTATTGAGATTCTGGAGTTGAAGGCCACCTGCTAGACCTCTTCTCTAGCTCCAGCTCAGTTCTGAAACATAATGAATAGAAATCCGGAGCAGAAAACTTTCTATCTTTAGTTTCAAAGTGAAAATGTCCCATTAATCTTGACCACACATCTGACTCTTGGCCACAAATCCATTTCTTCTCATAGATTCACTGTGGTCCTTTCAGGGAATTGAAACTCAATTTAGCAAAGGAAGCTTTAATCTAGTGTTCCTATGATTGGAGCAGAAAATAGGAGAGAAACTTCTGTTCAAGACCAAGTAGACAACAACCCAGAAGCTTGGTTGGCAGAAAAGGGTGAATCAGGGTAAATGTACATGTTTGAAAATGACAGTTTTAGGAGAACAGCAGACCCAGTTAATGTGATGGTCTACATCCACTCGACCACTTCTGCTGCTGCTCCCCCCGGCCGTAGCCACTTTGCCGAGGAAGCTCCCGGGACCGGGTCAGACTGACCAACACACAGAGGCTCTGGCTTCTCCAGTGGGATGTTGAGGGGCTTGGTCTGCAGGACAGACAAGTAGTGCTCTCTGAGGGCAACTGTGAGAAGTAAAAATGGGAGATGCAAAGGAGACAGGAGATACTATGCTGTTCAGTTTTTTCCTTCCCAAAGGGTTGTTCTTAGATGTGGTAGTTCTCTGTGGCCTCATAGGATATTGTGAAGCCATGGCCATCTTATTAACACAGGGCCTCAGATCCTCCCCTCCTTCCCTGTTTCTCTTCCTTTTCCCCTTGTCTCATTTCCTAAGGTTTCACCCCCTTTCCCTTATTAAGGGTGATGACATGAGCTCAACTCCAGTTTTCCAGTGAACATAGACTAAGGCAGTAACTAATGCCCCTGAGTTCTTGCTGAGTGGCAGGCATTGTTCTCAATGCTAGATAGACATGACAGCATTTCTTTTCCATAAGGACAGAAAGGAAATAGGTACTATAATTATCTCCACCTTACAGATGAAGAAAGTGAAACACAGAGAATTTAGGTGACTTTCCCAAGGTCACCATGCTAGTACATCTTAGAACCAAAAGTGAGATCAGACATTCTGGCTCCTGAATTCATGCTCCTGCCTCTTTAGGGTGGCACCGCCAGAGCATCAGATGAGATTTTCACGCTTCAAATACCATATGGACGGGCACCTCAGAAAGTCCTTGCTGGTGAATAAAGGAAAGGTGTGATTTCTTTCTGAAATGAGACTCAACACCCTCTGTATTGAAAGACCACCATTTGTTGAGTTTCCATTATCATTGCAGACTGGATTTGAAAATGAATCTATTCATAGATTCTTTTTTTGTTCTTACAGTTTGATTGTTGATTGTCAGTTCTGCCTGATGAGGAGGCTCTCAGAGAGCAGGGGCCTTTCTCTTTCCTCTCTTACATATACAACATTTGCACCAGGTGTTGATAAGCTCTACTCTCCACTGACGTTCTAACTCAAAACATCAGAATGAAGCTTGTGGCGGGGTGTGTAGCTTTGAGTGTAATTTTGGGAGATATGTGAGCCTGGTGAGGAGAAACAGCCCGATAGAAATGCAAGGCTTCTGAACATGGCTCCAAGAACCACTAATGTGCTGTGCCTACAATTGGGGTTTTAATTTCGTTATATGGAAATAGGCCCCAGCACTTTCTAATGGCCAAGGTTGTTGTGAAGATCAGATGAGACAAAACACGGGTATAGGGGAATGTTGTAATCATTAAAGCATCTTACCAATGTGGGATAGGTTTTCATTGTCATTCCCCAACTTCTAAACCTGAGATTGTAGGGTACAGAAGAGGAGAGACTCTAACAGTGACTAAACACATAAGTCTTAGGTTTGGTTCATCCAAAAGTTGACCCTGAGACAAGGATTTCAGTGTATAGTTTACCTGGGATGTGGATGTCAGGACACACTGGTGGAGGAGCGTTTGGGTGAGACGGGAAAGGGGGAAGGGGCCTATAAGTGTGCAGTAACGAGCAGGGTGCTTCTGTGAGCAGCTAGGACTCAGGCCCTGTCTGGAGAACACGTCTTCCGGGTGTGTCACCTGAGGGTCAGGCATGCTCCTGCACCAGAGAAGCGCTCAGGCAGTCACAGGTGCTTGCACCTGGAGGCCATCTGCCTGCATTAGAGTGGCGAGTGCCAGGAGGACGTATGGGTGGGACATCCACGGCTGGCAGTGTCTGCTGCAGCAATTGTAAGCTAGACACAGTCACGTGCATTATCTGTATTAAATTCTGAGTCAACGTTTTCCAAATATAGCTTCTCACTAGAATTACCTGGGAAATGTAAAAAAAATATCAGATTTTGGGGACCCATATTTGGCAAATTTTAATTCAGAATGTCTAGAGCAAGGTCTGCGAATTGACATTTTTCAAAGGCTCTCCAGGTAACTCTGATGATCAGTCAGTTTGGGAATCACGGCATTTAAATCTCATTCAATGTAGGCATTGTAAGGAAAGTGAGACTCGATGTGTTCGGTTATTTTATACAGTATTACATCTAGATTGTGGTGGAAGCAGGATTCCAACACAGTGCTCCTTCTCTTTACCTCAGTGTTCCACTGAGTCTTCCAGGACCTCTTTCTCTCGCAGAGGCTGGCATTGCATCTCTTGAACCCCACGGGAAAGGGTGGAACAAGTACCTGATAAAATACAGAGTCTTAAGCCTCCCTCACTGGAGTCATGTGTACCACCTACCAAGAGGATGACGCTTCTGAATGGTCTTTCAAACACGCTCCTTTCTCATCATTTCTGCTGCTGTGGCCAGATTCATAACATCCCAAGCCTGGATCATTGAAACATCCTCCAAGCTGCTCATCTTCCTGCTTGTTCTAGTCCTGTGGCCCACGCCAACACAGCCTTTATCACGCCACTCTCTCCCTTTGAAATCTGCAAGGTTCCCCACGCCTGATCTGTAAAATGGAGCCAAACACTGTTGATGGGATACAAAGTCCTGCATGACGATCCAATTCCATTCTTACTTCTCCAGGCTTCGTCTTTTACCTCTCATGTGACGTATTAGTCTGCATCCAGGCAGAACAGAATCCTCTCTAGGTATCTGAGCAGAGAAAATTTAAAACAGGAAATTCATTATTAGATTGGTGTTGCAGGACTGAAAATATGAAAAGGGGGCAAAGAAGTATTATGAAGGAAGCAGCTACCAATCCTAAAGCTAGGGGGATCAAAGGATGGAGATCTGGATCATTAGAAGCTGGAAGCTTAGAGAAGGAGGAGTCTGTGGGGATGAGGCCCAGATGCCCGAGGAGATATTCCACAGCTGCTGGTAACTTGGGACCTCAGGGTAGTGGTCTCTCAGGGAAGGTTCCTGTACCTCTGAGGAGGAGGGGGCTACCTAGCTTCTGCTGGACCTCAGAAATTTAGAGAAAGCCCCTTCTGGAAGTGGGCTTAGATCTCTGATGGGGGGAGCTGCCCTGCTGGGCTTGTGCTTGCACAAGGGGCATGCATGACTGGGCAGGGAGTCAAAGGATCCTAGAGACTGGGCCAGTTGTGCCAGGGTGAAGAGCCATTGGTGGGGCAATGCTGGCAGGAACAACAAGCCAACAGGAAGGGGCAAATCCCACATTCTCTCATCTCCCAGTCTCTCTCTAGTGGCAACTGCTCGTGGGACCTAACAGGTGGCAAGCTGACAAAGGAGATAAGCAATCTGCACAGCCCCAGCCCCAGCCCACACAGCTGCGTGTAGAAGGATGATTTGGAACTGAGATACAACAGCTTAATAACTGCATGATGCCTGAAGTGTTAGTTACCAGAGATGCTTAGCCCTTATACATCTCAGCTCTTTGGCTAATGCTCTCTTCTCTCTTGGAATTTTCTTCCCATCCACAGGTGGTTTAACCCATAACAACACTCAAATGTCTCCTCTTTGTGAAGCCTTTCATGTCTCCTCCTATTTCCAAGCCCTCAAGCTGGAAAATACACTTTTCTTACCTGTTTTCCCCTACCAGTCATGCCTCCATAACACAATAATCACATTGTATTATAATTATTAATATTAATACTTGCTTTGAGGCTGCATCTTCTGCTTGGCCATGAACCCTTCAAAGGAAAGATGTTGCTTTATTTATCTCGCAGTCTCTGATAGTTCAAAGGTGTGCATTGAATGGCAAAAGACCAGATGCATGAGTGAAGACGTGAGTGCAGGGGCTGGTGCACATCACCTGCCTGCAGAACACGGGGCCCAAAGGAGTCCTCAGAAGCAGGAGAGGTTGATGGGTCTTGCCCTCCTTCCCTGTCAATCATATTAGCTATTGTAAATCATGGAAACAAGAAAATAAAACAAACCCTGTTTTCGGATTGTTTTAGAATTTAGAAATACCATTAGATTTCTATGTCCATGACATTTTGGCCCAAAGAAAATCAACAATTGGACAGATGTTTGGACCATTCAGCACAACTTGCTTCCACGTTTCCCTCTGCTTTACCGCCCTTCTCTTATATCTGCAGTACCTTGACTGTTTTCCCCTAGCAATTAATTCCTGCTGAGGTGCTCAGCGATACTGGTTTGAGGTTCTGGATTGTCTTTATTTTAGCAGGAATTCCCCAATGCTGGCAGTCCTTCCAGAATCTGAGGTCTGTATTGGTAATGGTGAAATTTTAGATATTTTTTTTACAAGGGGCTGTGTGTGAAGATGTTTTGGGAAACCTTCATATTCATACTTGTGTTCCTAAAAACTCATTTAAATTCAGATCAAACATATGCTTATCCAGCATTAGTATATTCTAAGCATTCTATTAAGCACTTCTGCATTCATTGCATCATCCAATTTAATCTTCACAGCACCTCCGAGGTAGGTATTATTATCCCATATTTATACCTCAGGAAACTGGGGATCAGTGAGATCAAATGACATGCCTGTAAGTGACAGAGCTGGAATTGGAATCCAGGTCTATTGACTCTATTCTCACTGTTCCTTTCCCATGAATTCTGCATATGGGTAGACTCAGCTCAAAAATTGCATTTGGCTTCCCATAGAGTCTGACTTTTTTTTTTATTTCAGAATATTACAGGGGTACTGATGTTTTGGTTACATGGATTGCTTTTGTACTGCTTGAGTAAAAGTTAAAAGTGTGTCCATCACCCAGATAGGTACATTGTATGTGTTAGGTATGATTTCACTCATCCTCTCCTTCCCCCTTCCACCTGCATGATTTTCATTGAGTTTTACTTCCATCTGTGCACATGAGTGCTGATCAGTTAGTTCCAATTTAGTAGCAAGTACATGTGGTGTTTCTTTTTCTATTCTTCAGATATTTCACTTAGGAGAATGGTCTCCAGTTCCATCCAGATTGTTGCAAAAGTTATTAATTCATTTTTTATGGCTGAGTAGTACTCCACAGTATACATATACCACATTTTATTAATCTACTAATGAATATATGGACACTTGGGTTGATTACGCATCTTTGTGATTGTGAATTGTGCTGCGGTAAACATTCTAGTACAGGTGTCTTTTTGATAAAATGACTTTTTTTTTCCTTTGGGTAAATACCCAGTAGTGGGATTGCAGGATCAAATGATAGGTCTACTTTTAGTTCTTTGAGGAACCTCCATACTATTTTCCATAGGGGTTGCACTAGTTTACAGTCCCACCACCCGTATATAAGTGCTCCTATCTCTCTGCATCCACTCCACCCTCTATTGTTTTAGGACTTTTTGATAAAAGCCATTCTCACTGGGGTTAGGTGATATCTTATTGTGGTTTTGATTTGCATTTCTCTGGTAATTAGTGATGTTGAGCAATTTTTAATATGTTTAAAGGCCATTAGTCTATCTTTTTTTGAAAAGCTTCTGTTCATATCTTTTGCCCACTTTTTAATGGGGTTGTCTGATTTTTTTTCTTGCTGATTTGCTTGAGTTCTTTGTAGATTCTGGTTATTAGCCCATTATCAGATGTATAGCATGCAAATATTTTCTCCCATTCTGTAGGTTGTCCATTTGCTTTGTTTATTGTTTCCTTGGCTGTGCAGAAGTTTTTTTAATTTAACCAAGTCCCATTTATTTATTTCTGTTGTTACTGTGATTGCCATTGGGGCCTTCTTCATAAATTCTTTGCCTAGGCTGAAACCTAGAAGAGTTTTCCAACATTTTCTTCTAGAATTCTTGTGGTTTCATGTCTTAGATTTAAGTCTGTGATCCATCTTGAATTAATTTTTGTGAGTGGTGTGAGATGTGGATCCTGTTTCAATCTTCTACATGTGGGTATCGAATTTCCCCAGGACCATTTACTGAATAGAGATTCTTTTCCCCAGTGTATATTACTGTCTACCTTGTCAAAGATCAGATGGCAATATGTGGATGGTTTTATAACTGGGTTCTCTGTTCTGTTCCATTGGTCTATGTCTCTATTTTTGTGCTAGTACATACTGTTTTGGTTACTATAACTTTGTAGCATAGCTTAAAGTCTGGTTATGTGATGCCTCCAGAATTGTCATTTTTGCTTAAGATTGCTTTGGTTATTCAGGATCTTTTCTGATTCCAAATGAAGTGCAGAATTATTTTTTTCTAGATCTGCAAAAAATGACATTGGTATTTTGATGGAGATTGCATTGAATCTGTAAATCACTTCAGGCAGTATGAACATTTTAACAATGTTGATTCTGCCAATCCATGAGCATGACATGTTTTTCCATTTGTTTACATCATCTGTAATTTCCTTCCTCAGTAATTTGCAGTTCTTTTAGAGATCTTTTACCTCATTGGTTAAACATATTCCTAGGTATTTTATTTTCTTTGTAGCTATTGTGAAGGGTATTGAGTCTTTGATTTGGTTCTTGGCTTGACTGTTGCTGGTGTATAGGAATGCTACTGATTTGTGTACATTGATTCTGTAACCTGAAACTTTGCTGAATTCATTTATCAATTCCAGGAGTCTCTTGGAAGAATCTTTGGGGTTTGCTAGATATAAGATCATATAATCAGCGAAGAGCAATAGTTCTACCTCCTCTTTCCCCATTTGGATACCCTTAATTTCCTTCTCTTGCCTGATTGCTCTGGATAGGACTTCTAGCACTATGTTAAATAGCAGTGGTAACAGTAGGGACCCTTGTCTACCACCAATCTTTTGATTCCCAGTTCTAAGTGGGGATACTGTCAACTTTTCTGCATTCAGTATGATGTTGGCTGTGGGCTTGTTATATATGGCTTTTATCATTTTGAGTTATGTTCCATCTATACCTGTTTTGTTAAGAGTTTTTATCACAAAAGGGTGCTGAATTTTATCAAATGCTTTTTCTGTATCTATTGAGATGATCATATGATCTTTGTTTTTGCTTCTGTTTATGTGGTGAATCACATTTATAGACTTACATATGTTGAACCATCTTTGCATCCCTGGGATGAAACCCACTCGGTTGTGCTGGATTATTGTTTTGCTGTGCTGCTGAATTTGGTTTGCTAGAATTTTACTGAGGATTTTTGTGTCTATATTCATGAGGGACAGTGTGCTATAGTTTTCTTTTTTGTTGTGTCCCTTCCTGACTTTGATATCAAAGTGATACTGCCTTTGTAGAATGAGTTGGGAAGGATTCCTTCTTTCTTTATGTTATGATATAATTTCTGCAGTATGTGTATCAATTCTTCTAGTAGGTCTGATAAAATTTGGCTGTGAAACCATTGGTCTGGGACTTTTTTGTTGGAAGATTTTTTTTTTATTGTTCCTTCAATTTCATTGCTCATACTTGATCTATTTAGGAGTTCTGATTCTTCCTGATTGAGCCTTGGGAGTTTGTGTGTTTTCAGTAATTTGTTCATTTCCACAATATTTTTGAGTTTATGTGGATAGAAATTTTTATGAAATGTGAGATTTTGTTGTTTCTCTTGTATTCACAGATGACATTTTGTACTTCTGTGGTATCAGTTGTAATATCTTCTTTTTCATTTCTGATTGAGCTTATTTGGGTCCTTTCTTTTCTATTTCTGGTTAATCTAGCAAGAAGTTTATCAATTTTGCTTATCTTTTCAAAGAACCAACTTTTTGTTTCATTAATCTTGGGTAGTTTGTTTTTGATTTCATTTAGTTCTGCTCTGACCTTAGTTATTTCTTTTCTTCTGCTGGCTTTGGGTTTGGTTTGTTCTTCCCTTTCTAATTCCTTCAGACTATTCATTAGGTTTTCAATTTGTGATCTTTCTGTCTTTTCAATGTATTTAAGGGTATACATTTTCCCCTTAGGACAGCTTTTGCTAAATCCCACAGATTTTGATAACTTGTGTCCCCTGTGTCATTTAGTTTGAGGAATATTTTGATTTCCACCTTAATTTCCTCCTTGACCCAATAATCGTTCAATAGTAGGTTGTTTAATTTCCGTGACCTTGTGTAGAATTGAGTGTTTCTGTTGGACTTGATTCCTAATTTTATTCTGATGTGGTCTGAGAAGATATGTGGTATGATTTCTATTGTTTAAAATTTGTTGAGACATGTTTTGTGTCCTAAGATGTGATCTTAGAGAATGTTCCATGTGCTGATGATAGGAATGTACATTCTGTAGTTTTGGGATAGAATATTTGTTAGGCCCAGTTGCTCTAGAGTCCCATTGAAGTCTAGTGTTTATTTATTTTCTGCTTGGAGGATCTGTCCAGTTCTGTTTGTGAAGTGTTGAAGTCCCTGGCAATTATGATGTTGCTGTTTATTTCTGTTTAGATCTAGTAGGGTTTGTTTTATGAATCCGGACACACCTGAGTTAGGTGCATAAATATTTAGGATTGTTATGTTTTCTTGATAAATTTATCTCTTTTCCATTATATGATGACCCTCATTGTCTTTCCTTACTATTGTTGATTTGAAGTCTATGTTATCAGATATGAGAATGACTATACCTGCTGTCCTTTAATTTCCATTTGTATAGAATATTTTTTTCCATCCCTTCAAATTGAGTCTGAATGAATCCCTGTGGGTTAGATGTGTTTCCTGGAGACAGCAGATACTTGGCTGTGTTTTTTTTTATCCAATCCACCAGCCTATGTCTCATGAGTGGGGAATTCAAACCGTTCATGTTTATTGAAAGGATTGATAAGTGGGGTGCTTTTCTGTTCATCCTGTTGAGTAGAACCTAGTTGCTTTGTTTTACCTCTTGAGCCATTATTTTATATGGACTCCGAGCTTTAGCTTTTAGTTAATTTTACACTGGGGGGTTTCTATTGTGCTGATCGATGTATAATGCAGATCTGAGTACTTCCTGCAGGGCAGGTCTGGTCTTGACAAATTCCCTTAGTGTTTGCTTGTCTGAAAAAGTCTTTATTCTTTCCTCATATAAGAAACTTAGTTTTGTAGATACAAAATTCTAGGTTGGCCAACATTCTGTTTAAGAAGCCTGAAGATGGTGTCCCAATCTCTTCTGGATTGTAAGGTCTCAGCTGAGAAGGCTGCAGTTAGCCTAATGGGTTTTCCTTTGTAGGTTACCTGATGTTTTCATCTTATGACTCTCAGAAGTTCCACCTTCATGTTAACTTTGGCTGGTCTGATGACTGACTATCTATTGTGGTCTTTGACTCTTTGCAATGAATCTCCCAGGTGTCTTTTGAGCTTCTTGTACCTGGATATCTAAATTTCTAGCAAGATAAGGGAAGTTTTCCTCTATTATTCCCTCAGATAGTTTTTCCAACCCTTGTCCCTTGTGTAATTTCTTCTTCACCCTCATGGTTGCCTATAATTCTTATATTTGGCCACTTTATGTAATCCCATATTTCCTGTAGGCTTTGTTCTTTCCTCTTAATTCTCTGCTCTTTATCTTTTACTTACTTGTTTAACTTGAAGGTGGTGTCTTCAAGCTCTGAGGTTCTTTCTTCTGCCTGGTCTAGTCTATTCTTAAGACTTTCCACTGTGTTTTACATTTCCTTAAATGAATTTTTCATTTCCAGAAGTTCTATTTGATTTTTTAAATAATTTTATTTCCTTAGTGAAATTTTTGTTCATTTCCTGATTTTTTTTTTGTATGTGGTTTCTTTGTGTTTGTTGGTTTTCTATTTTCTTTTGTATTTCATTGAGCTTACTTATAATCCATATTTGGAATTCTTTATCTGTCATTTCAATATTCTGATTTTGGTTGGTATCCATTGCTATAGAGTTGATGTTCCCTTCTGGGGGTAACCTTTTGCTCTGATTCTTCATACTTATGGAGTTCTTTCACTGATTCTTTCTCATCTGGAGCTTCTTGTGTTTGGATTTTCTTTTGTTTACATAACATCACATCAGGTTAATTTCTGAGATAGTAGGTGGTGCTTGTGGGTGAGAATCAACCACACCCTGTATGATTGAATCAGAAAATGATGTTAAAGGGCATGCAAATTGACCTCCCTGTCAGTAGGTGGTGCTTTCTGGAAGGAAAAAGCTGTAATGTTGATTTTGGATCCTGTGACAGGCTCTAAGACTTCAGGAGGAGGACTCAAATGCTCGAGGTGGTGGGTGGGCCCTGGAACTTCAGGTGAGTCCTAATTTCTCTGCCACAGCAGAGGCAGGTGGAGGAGTGCAGTTGGGCAGGGATGGGTTAGGTGAGCTTGCCCTGAGGCCCCACAAAAGCTGGGATGGTATCTGTTTCAGTAGGGGGTCAAAGATCTGCTCCCAACTTCTGACAAAAGCCACCAGGGAGGGGCTAAAGTGACCCCACCCAGCCAGAAAGTCTGCTTGTGGAGGCAGGGCCATCTGAGATTCACAGTCTAGCAGTCTGGAACAGGCATGGCTCATCTCCTCCCTCCCCTGCTCTGAGGTTTTCCCTTCCGGTGTCCGCAGGCAGGCAGGAGCTCAAGCCAGCTGGGCTCTCCCACAACTGTGATTCAGGCTGGGAGGTTCCCTGCCCAGGATCCCAAGCAGAGCTGAGAGTGTGGCCCTCCTGTCGGAAGGGGTACTCTGCGAGCACCCCTAGTTGCAGCTAGGACCCACACTGCACTCTCTCTCCTGATTTGCCCATGAGGCTCCCTTTCCTCCAGACACTAATTCACAAATCTCCCCTCCCTACCCTAAGCAATGCAATTGAGACCTGGGGGCACAGGATCTGGCCTGCGGGTCTGTCCCCGGGTCCCCAAAGATCAATCCCCAACCATGCCAGGGAGAAGCACGGTGGTCCCGAGTTGCCTGCGGGGTGCCCAAGGAGATTTGATGTCCCTCCACCTTGGGGTGTGTCCCTGATGGAGTCACTGGCCAAGCAGCACCAGGGAGAGCTGACGGGCAGGGAGCTCACAGTCCGAGCACCTCTCAGTCTGCTGCAGGACCCCAAGAGGAAAGGTCTGAGCCCAACTCTCTGTGGAAGCTTCAGTGTGGTGGCTGAATTGTCTCTCTTGGCAGCCATACGTGGGGGATGGGAAAGGGAGGAAAACAGTCTAGATGGAGGAAAGCTACCACTCTGGTCATGCCCATCTCTCCCTCTGGGAGGTCACCTATCCAGAATGTCCAGGTACTAGAGTCATGCAGGTCACCTGGGACCCACTGGACCCCCGTGGCTCCTGTAGTCTGGGCCAGAGTTGGAAAATGTCTGTGTGGGAATGAGTGAGACAACACCTCAGGAGTTGGAGCCCCCTGGGGAGGACAAAGGCATACCGTAGGTAAAGAAGCAACATGGTGCCTGGCTTGGGTCTGTGGGGCAGGAAGCACCCCAGTGGGGGCTGGGAGCCTGCTGCCCTGTCTACAAGAAGCTCCCAGCTCACTAGCAGCAGCAACCTCTGGGCTTGTGTGTGCAGAAGGTCTCTCCAGCAGCTTTTGAACCCACTGTCCATCGGAGATGTGAGGGGGAGAGAAACCGCTGCAACTACCCTTCTCACTGGACTCCAAGCCTCTCAGGGGTTGATCTCTGCTGATACCTTGCTCCTTCTGGTTCTGCTTCGCAACTTCTTCTGTCAGAGTCTGGGATTTGAAGGTATCATGATGAAAGGGAATTTTGTCTCAGTGCCCAGAAATAGGCCCTGATGTGAAGGAATGACCAAGTCCCTGTGGAGAAGCACTTTCTTTTTCCAGATAGTAAGGATTTTTGGGCATATATTTTTCCAAAACATTGGCCCCAGGTGATGTATGAGTCTCCTCCTCTGATGGAGAAATTATCTGCAGGTGTGTGGTATAGTAATGAGAGACCAGAGGCTTTTCCCCAAGGTCACTTGACTTCCCCAATCCTAGACTTTCTTGGTTGAAAAATGAGAGATTAGGGTGATATGATCTCCAAGCCTCCTTTAAGCTCTAAGAGAGAATGAACACCCCCTGTTTTGGAATCAAGGCTCTTTTATCTTCAAGGTCAAGGCCCCTGTTGAGTCTTTAAGCACTGTGAAAAGATGACGAAGGGTCAAAAGGGTTGGGAACCTTGAATCTCTGGTTTAAAAATTAGCTTTTCTTGGGTAGGAGCCTCAACTTCTAGTTTATGATTTGGAGGGAGATGCATTAGTAGGTCTCAGGCCCCAGCATGGACACATGTTCCCAACATAAACTTTAGTGGTCTTGGTCAACCACTCACAACGTATCTATACACATTAACCTAATCATTGCTTGCTCAGCATTTGGAACTGGTCTTGAGCTGCCATGGTGAAATGCTAAATAATTCATTACACTCTCTTCTCCTGCTATTGTTGCCTTGAACAGCTCTTGACTCTGCCCTTTGCAGCCGTTCCCCAGAGATCGTGCGAATTACAGTGTGGGGAGGAAGACATGTGAGGCTCTGAGGATGCCTGTCCCCAAGGGACGCAGACAAACATAGTCATGGTTTCTGTGGCACCCCGAGACCCCAAACTGCTGAGCCTCCCACTTCTCTTATCGTAACATTAAGAGCTGCCTTGTAGTTCACCCGAGGACATGTTCCAGGGAAATCATAGAATATTTATTAGCATTATTACATTTTCTCTGGCACCTTTCATCCCAAAGGATCCCAAATGCTTTGCTGGCAAAATATCCAGGGAAGTTTTATCCATTGCTAAAATCGAGCCACTGTTCCTCACTTTTTCTCTCGCCACACCCCTTCCGTTTGCCTTCCCCCAATCCATGTCCACCTGAATTGTTACAACTCTGCATAGATTAACAAATAACGCTCAAATGCCTTAACCGGGTTCTGTTTCCTGTGGCAACTGTAACCAATGACCACAAATGTGGTGGTATAAAACAACACACATTTATTCTTTTACAGTTCTGCAGGCCAGAAATCCTAACTGGGTTTCTGGGCTGAAGCCAAGGTGTGGGCCGGGCCGTGCTCCCTTCGGAGGCTCTCGGGGAGAATCCCTCCCAGGCCTCTCCCCACTGCCGGGCCTGTGCTCCCTGCAATCCTCGGCTCAGGGCCTTCCGCCGCCCTCAAGGCCTGCCACTCAGCGTCTTCAGTCCTCTCTGTCCAGTCCTCACAGCGCCTCCCTTCCCACCCCGCTTATAAGGACGTTTGTGTCACATTTAGGGCCTGTCGCATAATCCATCATACTGTCCTCATCTCATCTGTAAAGTCACATTTGCCACAGTAAGGTGATGTGCACAGGCTCCAGGGAATAGGGCCTTGATAGCTTTGGGGCCGTTATCCAACCTACCAGGCCTGGAAATGAAAGTGTCCTCCCCGCGCCCCCCAATCCAAAGTCAACATCTAATCCCTCCACCCGCCACGGCCAACCGTATGCCACGGCCAAACTGGGCCGCTCAGTTCTGTTCAAAAAACGTTGCATGTTTCTGCTTCTGCCTTTGCTCTTCGTTCTTTCCGTCTTTGGACCTGAAGTGCTTCCTTTCCTCTGTGGTGCCCTGTTCTCCCCACCTCCCCCCGGGTGCAACAAATCCCTCAGAAGCGTGCGCTGCGCCTGCAGTCTGGCTTCCCCGTGGTGCGTCAGCTGCGCAGCGCTCCACGCCAGGGCTCGTAGCACACAGGGCCACTGCTGTGTCCTCGCACGGAACACCGGTAGGAAAGGCCACAGAAAGTATTCCCTTGGGAATCATAGGACAAGGACAGTGAAGGTTTTCAGGTTGATTCCACAACCTATGCTTTTGACATTCAAGAAATATTTATTATTCATTTAAAAATCTTTATTAAGCTCTTCCTCTGATTCTCTCCAATTCACAGCGATGGAGAGGCGTGTCTTAGCCCTTAAGGAATGTAAGACCTAGAGGGCACTTTGGCATCAAACAACAATTACGCGACCAGCCACTGCTAAGTGAAAAGGGAGCTCAGGGTGCTGGAAGACCTCACAGCAGAGGGCCTCTCGGCCCCACAGTGAGCATTAATGGAAGTTAACTCAGCAATTAGAGACTCTACTAAAAGGACAATCATAATATTATTATTCATAACAAATATCCATCTTCCATTTGCACAGTGATTTCTATGAGATATAACCATAATGTAATAGAGAGATTTAAAAACAAACAAACATAACAAATTATATTACAGGGAATCCTAGTGTTGGAAAGAACCTTAAAGTTCATACTGTTCAACTCTTCTTGATGCAGCTATTCCCTCTGCGATGTGCCCAATGAGTGCTTGCCTAAATTCGGCTTGAAAATCTCCAAGGAATGTTGTTTTTCACAAAAGTCACCTTGGATACTATGTGTACATTAGAGAATACAGAGGGAAAGAGGACACCCTATACTGACTATCTGCATGCAAACATGTATATATATATCAATATATAAAATTTTTGTATATATATTATATATAGAGATATAAATGTGTGTATATCTATATATGTGGGATGTCTCTCTCTACACATGTGTGTGTGTGTGTGTGTGTGTGTGTGCACACAAAGCAATTGTGCTGCAATTCTGAGAAGGAGTTCCAAAAATATGTAGGAAAATAGCATGATTGTTGGAACCCATTGTGATGTATGTATACCCCTCTCAAAGTGACTACTTTGAGCAGGAACACATACATGCATAGAAGGTCTGGAGGTATTTAAAGATTACTTTCTTTATGATAATTTCAAAATAATTTCACAGGAATAACATCCTCACAACAGCTTTTCTTTTTTCCTAACCTAGAGGTCCATGATGAAAATGAGGCTGGTTTAGTGAAAAGATTGTGAGTCTCAGATAGACATGAGATTAAATCATGGCTTTTCTACTTAGAAACTGCATGGCCTTAATTAAGTTATTTAATATCTCTGAGTCTCACTTTCATCTGTAAAACGAGGCCAATAACATTTTCCTTATAGGACAGTTTCAAAAATGCTTAGTACATAGCAGAAACTTTTCTACTTTTTTACGGAGAAGTTGGTATGGGTCTTATATCTAGTTTTGTGGTAAATAAAATAAGAAATAAGCATATAAGATGATTTTTCTATGGTCCCACAATTTTCTAAACACAAAGGATAGGTTAGTTGTTTCTGATACACCATTCTTTTCTCTCTCCCAAAAGATGTACTTGTTTTTCCTTTGTTTTTAAAGAAGAAATACAAAAGTATGCCTATATGCACATACCCCTTTGTCATCTCCCAATGCTTTGTCCCATTTTTAGCTATGGTGTTGACCTACTTAATGACCTAAGGTAGGATGTATTAGGGAACTTTTTGTTTTTTGAAATCAGAACCTATATCAGATGAGTTCAGAGAGAAGCATATTTAAATACAAGGGTACGTCTTATGATTTTAGGATGCTCTTACGATACATGAAAGTTCACCTGAGATTTAATATTATCTCTTTGACTTCTATCCCTATAGGAGTTAGTTTTACTACAAGGCTGCACCCCATTCCTCTACCCACCTGTAATTCACTGAGGCCACATCACCCTTTGCTCTCATTAAGTGAACCAGCTCCAATGTCAGAGGTGAAAGGGTTGCTGTATCTTAAGTCAGGATCCAGTCAGGGAATCAGAGTCACTGTAAGTGCTGTGGGATAAGAAATCTGCAATAGCAACTTGACCTTACACAACTGGGAAGGAAGTAGGAAAGTGAAGGTCCACAAAGGCAGTTGGAGGAACAGAAAATGAGTCAGCAGCCAGCTGGACAATCAGAAGTGGAACTGCAGAGGAGGGTCTCTGGGAGGACCGCGGGAAATGTTGCCTCTGTGGGTCTGCAGACGTGTGGCTGGTGGTGAACCCGAGGCTGCTGTTGGCTAACAGGGTGACCACTTGAGAAACAGGGTTGGATGTGGAGCAGAGGAGAATGAGAACAAGACGAAACCCTTTGGGCTATTCTGTAGGTGTCCATCACTACATATGACTATGGCAAATTCAGAGAATATGAGTTGCTATTTCACTTCTACCTTCCAAATCTTGTGAAAATTTTTCTATTGGCCAATTCTAACTTGGAAATACATAGAGAAGAAATTTGAAATAAGTAGTTTCAGTTTAACCAAGCTGATGCAGAATAATCCATCAGCATTGCCTACTAAAGAAGGCAGAAAGAAAAGGGGCGCTGTTGTATGTATGCTTGTCTGCTTTCATCTGCATCAGCTGATCATGTGTATCAGAAGGTAATGGTAACTTCTTGTGACATAGTCCATCAACAGGAAGTTGCAATTTATTATTTTTTATATTGTTGTAAAATTCACATACAATTAAAGGCTATTCAATACATATACCAGGTAATCAACAGCCCAGTGAAAACTTGTAAGCCTACAATGTAGGTAATGTAAGCTCTCCAAATTTATTCTTTTAAAGATTATTTAAGCTATTCTAAACCCTTTGTATTTTCATATGTATTCTAGAATCAACTTGTAAATTTCTGTAAAATGGCCAGCTGGAATTCTTACTGGTATTGCATTGACTTTACAGAAAATTTGGGGAGAATTGATACTTCAACAATATTGAGTCTCCCACTCTATGGACATCTTGTATCTCTTCATTTATTTATAGTTCCTTTAATCTCTATCAGTAATATTTTGTAGTTTTCAATTCAAAGCTCTGGTACATCTTTTGTTAATTTTATTTCTAAATAGTTTTTGTCTCATGATGTTATCATAAATGATATTTTAAAATTACATTATCCAATTTTTCCAGACTGATATTTGTATAATGACTTTGCACCCTGTGACTTTACTGTATTCACTTTTAAGTCCTAATATTTATATATATATTCTTTATGATGTTCTACATAAACTAGGATAATATTGATAAACAAATACAGAATTTCTTCCTTTTCAATTTTTATGTATTTTCAAGACTTATTTCACTGGCTAGCTCCTCTAGTACAGTGTTGAATAGAAGTAAAGAGAACATTCTCACTCTGTTCCTGAAATAGGGGAAATATTAATTGTTCAATATTTCACCATTAAGTATGTTGTTAATCATAGGGCTTTTTGTAGATGTTCTTTACCAGATTAAGTCATTCCCATCTATTTCTACTTTGCTTAGAGCTCTAACTATGAATGCGCATTGAGTTTTCCAAATAATTTTTCAATTAAAATGATCATATATTAATATAACACAGAGTTTTTCTCCTATATTTTATTAATATGGTGAATTATATTGATTGGATTTAGAATATCAAAACAACCTCACATTCCTGGTATAAACTCCACTCGGTCATGATTTGGAAATCTCATATATTGCTGAGTTTAATTTGTTAAAATTTTGTGAAGGATTTTTGTGTTTATGTTCAGAAAGGGATATTTGGCCATAATTTTCTTTAACTAAAATGTCTCTGTTAAGTTTTGTTGTCAGAATTTTGCTGGCTTTGTAAAACAAGATGTGAAAAGGTCCTTCTCCTTTTTCTGAAGTAGTTTGTAGATGATCATATTATTTCTTCTTTAAGTATGCCATAGAATTCATAATTAAACCATCAGTACTTTGTGGTTATGAATTTTACTTAAAAAACTAGATATGGGCTATTTTTATTTTCTATATTTTTGTGTCAGTTTTATAAAATTATGTTTTTAAGGACTTTGTTCAGTTCATCTAAGTTGTTAAATTTACTGATATAAAGCTGTTGTAATATTCTTATACTTTTTATATCTGTAGGATCTGTAGTGATATTGCTTTTTTTATTTCTGATGCTGGTAATTAGTGTAGTCTCTCTTTCTTCCTGATTGGTTTTGCTCAGTTTTTCTCAACTTTATTAACCATTCAAAGAGCTACATTTTGTTCTATATTTCTCCTACTTATTTTGGGTTTAATTCTCTCTTTTTTTCTAGTTTCTTATGATGGAAACTTAGGTCACCTATTTCCAAAGTAGTAAATTCCCACCTAGCACCATTTTAGAGGCATAATGCGAATTTTGATATGTTGTGTTTTTACTCTAATTTAGTTCAAATACAGTTGTCCCTGGGTGTGTGCAAGGGATTGGTTCCAGGACCCCTACATATAACCAAATCCAAACATAGTCGAGTCCTGCAGGTAAAAATGAAAAGTTGGCCCTCCATATGTGTGGGTTTTGCATCCTGAGAATATTGTACTTTCACTAGGTTTAGTTGAAAAAAAATCCTCATATAAGTTGCCTCACACAGTTCAAACCCATCTTGTTCAAGATTCAACTGTATTTTCTAATTTTCCTTATTAGTTATATTTTGATCAAGGAATTATTTAGAAGCATGTTGTTAATTTACAAATACTTGATCATTTCTACATATCTTATAGTTATTATTTTCTTATTTAATCTTGCTGTCAAAGAACATATGTGCAAGCTTTCAATCTTCTGAAATATATTGAAACTTATTTTATGGTCCAGCACATGGTCTATATATAATATACATGTACATATGTTATACTATTTATACCTGAAAATATGTGTATTCTATAATTTTAGGATTATATTGTTCTAAAATATTCAATTAGATCAAGGTAGTTTATAGCGTTATACAAATCTTCATATTTCATTATTGATTTTTTTCTCTAATTATTCTAACAATTTCTGAATGAAGGATTTTAAAATCTTCAACTATAACTGTGTATTTTTCTATTTCTCTCTTTATACCTGTAATTTTCTGCTTCATGTATTTTGAAGCTCAATTAGTACATGCACACACAGTTAGGATTGTTACATCTTCCAGAAGAATTATTCTCTTTTTATCATTGTGATATATCTCTCTTTGTCTCTGGTAAGATTTCTTATTAAGTTGCACATTTTGTTTGATATCAATATAGTCACACATGATTTCTTATGGTTATTATTTGTATGATTTACCTTGTTCCATTATTTTACTTTTAATCTATCAGGCTTTCTGTATTTATAGTGCATCTCTTGCAGACAGTGCCTCTCTTACACTTAATTTCTCCTGGAAATTAACTGTAGGTACGTTAGAACACTTGAGATTGTTTCACGGAACACTGAATTTCTGTTAATTTTTTTTATAAAAATGTCTTTTTCTCTCTCCTTCAGTTTAGATAATAAATAGAAATCTGTATAAACTCACTGACCATCTCTTCTGGCATCACTAATCTGCTGTTAAACTCATTCAGTACATTTCATTTCAGATATTGTAATTTCACTATTACAATTTCTATTTAATTTTTAAATATTCCATGAGATTTCCATGTATTTACTCAGTTATATTTATTAATATATTATTTTTTATTATATTAACTTTTATCATACTTATAATGGCTATCTTAATGCTCTTGTTTGCTAATCCAGTGGGATCATCTTCAGGTCTGTTTCTATTGGCTATTTTTTTCTTGACTATAGGTCACATTTTTTTTTTTTCCCTTCTTTACATGTCTAGTAATTTGTTATTGTATACTAGACCCTGTAGATGATACATTGTAAGAAATCTGGATTATGTTGTTCTTTTTAAAAGAAAGTTGAACTTTGTTCTGGTAGGCAGTTAAATTATTGGTGGATCTTTTTGACCCTGTTAGGATCATTTTTATTCTTTATTAGGATGAATCCACTTTAGTTTTGTACTTATCCCTAGCATGTGGCTCTTCTTTTAGGATATGGTTCTTACTCCTAAGGAGTGGCCTTTCTGAGGTCTCAATGGAATGTCCAAGGCTCTCAGCGAGGTCTCTATACTCAAACTCCTGGAATTGTGCAACCTCTGGTGTCTACATTTAGCTCTAAGTTCAGAGCATTCATTCCCTGCTAGGCCTTGTGAATTCTCACCACTTAAGGTAGCCTTGGACAGCTTTCTCTGTGCAGCTCTCTCCTCTCCTTTCTCCTGTCCTACAGATTCAGGGAGTTTGGGTAGTTCTGAATTCTGATGTCTGTTTCCAGATCTCAGAGAGACGAATGTGCTTTGCTTGAGCTCCTCTTCCCTGTGCTGTTGCCTAAAAAGTATCCTTGGTCAGAAAACTTAATACCTCTCCTGAGTGCTGGTAACATGCATTATCTTTCTGGACCAGTCTACAAGTGAGGGACAGTGACTACTTTGAATGACAGCTTTTAGGTAAGCAGAGAATATACAGTGGAATTACATAGTAAGTTTCTCTCAAGTCATTTGTTTGAGGAGCTAAGGTCTCTATGTTGCCCAACTGGCTGAATCCCAGGGGCCAGATAAATGTGGACTAATGAGAGAATTAATTTTAAAAGATATCTTGCCACATAATGTATATCTGAGTACAGTTACATTAAACACAAAACAATTACTTACTTTTAAAGACAAAGGAGTTAGGGTTGCTACTTTAGTTTTCAGCAGCTACAAGGTAACCTGCTTCAATAATTAGGGCAGAGGAGTAAGTCCATTCTCTTTTGAATAGCAGCCCATCAGTGGCCAGTGGATTGCAACAGTTCCCAGAGATCCTACACTTTTAAACACATTCTCTGCCACATTTGAACAATTTACATTTCAACTGCCTTCAAATTCTTCAAAACTTTTTGATCACCAACCAGTTATAGGTGTGGGCAAATACGACATCTGCAATATTTGCTTACTGGAGAAGAAAATTTTATAGTCAGAGGTCTAGGTTTTTACAAATACAGTTCTGAAACTAGATCATATTCCTATTTAGCTACTTAAATACCATGTGAAAAAGTGTTGAGCAATTTCATCTCCATTATGTTATATCACATTTCATCTTGTATTATATTTTAATGTAATGTCTCTTGTTTGTTTATCTGTTTATTTGTTTATTGTCTGTTTTCTCCACCATAAAGATAAGGTCCATTAGAACAGAATCTGTAGGTTTTATCTATTGCTCCCTCTTCAGAGTTTAGAATAACAAATACTATGTGCTTAGTAAACAATTTTTACAGATATATCTTATCTCTTCTTGCTAGATTATAAATCCTTGAGGATAGATAGAGTCTTACCCATCTCTAACATTTGTTTGCCTATGGAAGATCCCCAATTAGATTGAATGAGTTGATAAATGAATGAAACCTCTGAACATTTCAGTTAATGTCATTAAGTATGAAAGCTGAAATAGGGCTTGAATGTTCAGCAGTAAGAGAAAGAGGCAAGGCCCAGATCCTGGAAGGGAAGGGAATATGTTCAATTTTGTGAAGATCCCTTCCTGTCTCTGGCCAACAGCCACAAAATTTCCTCTAGTGATTTCTGCAGAAACACTGACACTGACTCCAGACAGCATATTGCTGCATTGTGGAGGTCAGGGACTGAAAGTTAGGATTTTGCACTCTTTTCTTGGCTCCATTGTGTTGTCTTTGCACAGCATGACTGACCTTGGAGAATCATAGCCTCTTTTTGCTACGCTGTCCCTATGGAGATGAGAGAGCAGAAAAGAAGAGCTTTTCTCCCCCTTCCCACATAAGTGTTTGTTTTTAGCCTCATGAATTTGCCAGAGTGCCTAGATACCAAGGTGACAGATGTCAGAGAAAATGTGACAGCAAAATAACTTGTTAGGAAGATATATAGAAGTGAAGTGTATTCCTAAAGGGGTGTGGAGCGTGGGGTCTGGAATAATTTAGTGAAAAGTTTGGAGATCTTTATATGAATTTAATAGATAGGCAGTTTAGTTCTGATTCAGATAGGATGTTTGGCTGAAGTCAAGGGAATGAGGTAGTTCTAATGGGCATTGATCAGAATCACCGGATAGGGGTCTCAGGTAAGGCATGAATGGCAGAAGCTGAAGCCAGAAAAAATTAGGATGGAATGTGCCACCTGTCTCCCGTAACACAGTTGGCCTTTTGTGGTGATTGCTATTCCAAAACTGAGAAGCTGACTCCAAAAGTGCCTCAAATCACAACATGCTACTCTAGCTCAAGCAGTCTACAGTTCCATTTTTGTTATAGTTGTAAATAACCCTGCCATTGACAACCAAAGAGACATAGAATTTTATTTATTTATTTTGGGGCTCCTTTGTTACCTGTGTGTAAGATGGAGGTCAGGGAGGGTTGGGTAGTGATGATAATGAGGATGGGGGAAAGGCTTAGGGAAGAGACTGGGGGAACATAAACCTGTCTTTATTTTTCTAACACCTTCATTTGCAGCCACATCACGAGAGGGAGTTATTCAGAGCAATACAGAGTTGCCATAACAACTAATAAACTGTAATTTGTCAAAGAAGGGGGAATAGAGTCAAGAGTACCAAAGAAAAAACACAAACAAAAAACAAGAGAGAGAGAAAGAGAGAGAAATTGATTTTAAGAAAGGAAAGGATGAGTTTTCAGTGAACATTGATATGAATGTGTGTTTTAGACTACATTAGTGGGAAATATATGATAATGAATTAAAATATGGAAGAAGAGATGGAGAAAATGACAACCATTCATGTAAGGGTATATTTTTAAAAAAAGAAGTTTTAAAACCAAAAGAGTTGATTTGAGATAGCAAAACAGAGGACTAACTCTGTCTCACACACACACATACACACTCTCCAGGAGAGGAGCTTGGGATAGTCGTGCAAGGCCAGATTGACATAGATGACTTTTGCATCAAGATTTCTTCCATGACTGAATAGATGCATTACATGTCAGTGTAATAGCATTGTGTCCCCATGGGACACTGCCTTTTCATGCCCTTCCGTCTACCTCTCAGATCACAATTCTAAACCATGGTCACTGCCCTTCCAGGTGCCTGAAGAACTGAACCAGCAAGAGGCACAGAGGAAGGACTCTGGGAAGGGGTGTTGGGGGGCAGCAGACATGCCTGATAGCTTCCCCCGAAGTCTGGGCTGCTAGAGGGAGGAGAGGAGTGCCATTGGCCATGAGCAGATATTTTTTGAATCCCAGATCCCAACCCTAAGTTGTACACAAAGTGCCAGAGAATGGTTCATGACCATGAAGTTGAAGTTGTGTTCGTGTCCATAACTGAGAGTGAAATGTAGGGAGCCGGGCAGGGAGGGAGAGTCATTATCTCTACAGTATATACCTAAGCCCCACTGGGAGTCAGAGAGGGAGCCACCGCATGGTGGCTGGCCCAGAGCCGGATGACGGAGGAGGAAGTTGAAGTGTTTCTTAGGAAAAAGAGTAACAGGCATATTCCCATGTAGAAAGAGGATTGAGATGTCTGAAATCAGAAAATTAAAACCCCCAGCCATCAAACATCTGCTTCTCTCACCTTCAATAAGGAGCACATGGATGCTTTTTGCTGCCACCTTCTCCCTTGTGATCAGGGAGGATCTTGGTCTCCTCAGTGGCTCAGCAACTGTGGCTTAGAGCAGAATAAGACTGATAAAGTGTGGCTGTGTCTGTTTTCCATTGGAAACATTAGCAAACTCAACTACAAAAGGCCACCGCGCATAACAAAAAAACTTGCGATGTGCAAAGTACAATGGAAATCTCCCGGCTGCAAACAGAAGTGTCTTTGGCTGCCAAGACAGAGGGACCTTGCAGAAGACAGAGCATAAAAGGGATTCTGCACAAAACAAAAGTCAGAACACAATGGTATATATTTCAGGCACATGAAAAGATATGTGGCAGCAATACTAAAGAGACATGATTCTCCTACAGAATGGGGGCAGAGGGAGAGCAGAAACCCAATCAGCCAATACAATTGTGGCAGAGAAACAGATCTGGTCCTGTAAAGGGAGAGAGGGAAAAAAGCTTATTTTTTATGAATTAATCTCTAGTTGGTTTTCATAAGTTGTTCAGAAACAAGCGAGCATATGAATAATACATACTGTACACAAGCCCAAAAACACAGAACTATCTCCAGCTAAGATTGTGAAAATGAAGGCATTTTGAGAAAAATAATTGAATAAAGCAAGCAGAAAGAAGAAGGCATCTTAAGGTGGGGGTATGAGCAGCAGCAGGGAACAGATACCCCAAGGGAAAAATGCATATTTTTAATTTCCCCAATTAGGTTGCAAATTTCTGGAGAACTCAAATAATCCTTTCATCTCTTACAGAATTGTGTCCCTAGGTTATATAAAATCATACTTTTCATATAGTAGGTGCTCAAAAATATTAATAGATAAATTAATTCAATGTTGATGTGGTGATGAATTTGACTGATTGCTGGGCTAGTAATTATTGTATCATTGGTACGGAAACGGACAAGAAGAAATCTATGTTCTTGAGACCAACATTAATACAGGTGAGCACCCTTTAGTTGCCCAGGTGGATAAATAAATCTAGGGATGGTGTGCCTCCAGTGATGCTTTATGTGGTGGTACAATTCATTGATTAGCCAATCAACCTCAAAGTAGCATACTTGCTTTATCTAAAGACTGCAATAGTGAGATGAAGTTAGAGGTCCTGATCGGTGCTTCCACAGAACAATAGTCCCACAAGAAGCTCTGTGGAAAAAGAATTCCATGGTCGATTAGGCTTAGCAAGGAAATGCTGCTTTCTATATTCCCCTCATTATCATTTAAAAGGCTCAGAGAAATCCTACAGTAAATTGCCCTGTTGAACCTTGTTAATCCAATGCTTTCCAAACTAAGTTGACCATGGAAGGCTTTCTTTTTCTTTGTTTCCTTCTTCTTCTTTTTAAAATACCCATTAGCATCTTTTAAAACTAGTCTTCCATGAAGTGAACTGTGATAGTTAATTTTATGTGTCAAGTTGCCTGGGCTGAGGGATGCCCAGATAGTGAGTAAAATGTTATTTCTGGGTGTGTCTGTGAGGGTGTTTCTGGATGAGCTTACTATTTGAATCAGTAGACTGAGTAAAGAGACTTTTCCCTCACCAATGTGAGTGGGCATCCTCCAATCCACTGAAGGTCAAATCAGAACAAAAAGGTGGAGGAGGTGTGAATTCTCTCTCTTCTGAGTTGGGATATTCATCTTCTCCTGCCCTTGGATGTCAGAACCCCTGGTTCTCAGGCCTTCGGACTCCAGGATTTACATCAATCCCCCTCCAGGCCCCTGTTCTCGGGCCTGTGGATTCAGGATGAATCACACCAGCAGCTTTTGTGTCTCTAGCTTGCAGATGTCATATCACAGAACTTCTTGGCCCCTATAATTCCAGGAGCCAACTCCTACAATAAATCTCCTCTTATATAGCTCTATGTATTCTGTTGGTTCTTTCTCTGAAGAACCCTAATACATGAGGAACCCTGATTTCATTGCTGAGAATCAGGGTATTGCCAAGTGCCTTCCCTGTTCTAGGAAGAGGGGTAAGAGTGGAAAGGGGAGCTAACATATAGCTCCTTCTGTTACGGAGCGTGTGATTTAGTAGAGAAGACAAACCACCAACCATTTACAGACATGCCCAGATCCTCTGACCGCAATCACATGCTGTGCTCTTTCTGAAGTAGACCCTAGATGTGACCCAGCAGGAGCTTCTCACTCCACCCATCCCAACATTCTATCTAGCGTGCCTCCTTTGCCTGGGTTGTGACCTCCATCCCTAACCCAAGCAGCCTCAGACCCCACCATGTCCACCATGAGTGTGTGAGTGAGGCTATGAATGTGCCTCTCCACTGCAGCAGTCTCCTCCTGCAAGCTGTTGCTGCTCAGATCTTGCTGTTGTTCATGGGCTTCACAGATTGGCTGTCACCACAGCTGTTGGGAAGGGCGGCACCAATTCTCTTTCTACTACTCAAAGAGGGTGCAAGGAGCTGCTCCAGGACAATCTGGCTGCAGAAGCTCTCTATAAATAGGTCATATTGACCCTGCTGTGTAGCTATTTTCATAGCAACCCCTCAGAGGAAATGAGACCTACTCTCTTGAGTCTCTGCCTGCAGCCTGGGCTGTGTTAGATGGAGCTGCTGCCATTTTCCTAATGTGAAGAGGTTCTCACAAGCCTTAGTAACAGAGGGCTGAGCCCATGGTGTATCTAGAAAACCCCTGTGATGATGACTTTTCAGCCAATAGGATTATACGATTCTCATATTGTACTTATTCCCCAGGAGTTGGCAATGCAGTCTTGATGGCTACTCAGTGCTTGCACCCACATGAAGCAAGACTGGTGCATCCATGGGAAGGGCAGCTACTGTTCCTCCCCTTGGAGGTGCATGGTGAAGGGAAGGAGTCTGCTTCTTCTAGCAAAGCTAGTTATTTTCATTTCTGGCCCAATTCTTCATTATCTCCCATCTCCACACCCATACACACCCACTGTACATTTCCATTGTACTCATCTTGTTCTCATCCCAAGACCTATAACAGAGTTTCAGAATTGGACAGTTATAGATTCACCAGCATTGCCACTAACTATGGGACTCTGGATAGATGAACTTTCCTGAGCCTCCAATTCTCCATTTGAAAGTGAGGATGATATCACTTACTACATAGACTATCAGATAATTTAATGAGCCTCAAAATACAGAGACCCTGCTACATAGCAAGCACTTAATAATTGCTAATTTCTTCATTCTTCTCAATGCCCCTTCAATAGAATTGTCTGCAATGATGGAAATCTTTTATATCTGTGCTGTCTGGTGTAGAAGCTACTAGCCCTATGTAACTAAGTAGCACTTGAAATGTGGCTAGTGCAATTGACGAACTGAAATTTTAATTTTATTTAGTGTTATTAATTTAAAATGGCCACATGTGGCTAGTGGATACCATATTGGCCAGCACAGCTCTATGTAATTTAACCATCAGTTTTTGATCCTCGGGGTCTCCAGAAGATGGACAAAGCTTTTGGCTATAAACCCTCACTAGGTGTCATGTGAGGTTTGATGCCAGCATGAACCCTAGAGAGTTTCTAGAAATAGGGCCAGGACGGGGACACTTGTCATGCCTCTCTTCCTCTGAGGACTGGGGAGAATCCACATGCCCATTGCACCAGGTGTGCACCTCAGGAAATGGAGACAGATGGGGTCTTGGTGGTATTGCAAGTACACCTGAGCTTGAAGATGTTATGTATAATGGAGAGATTTCAAAAATCTTGCCACAAAAACGTAGGGGGCCTGTCATATTCCATTTTAGTCTATTCCATACAGTTATATCCACCCTTCTAATCACTGGTCCAGAGATGAAATAATATTTGCCAACTAGATTTTAGGACCTTGTCAGCCAATAAAAAGCACCACCTAATCCCAAATGAAGTCACTTCTCTCTTAGATCTAAGCTAAATTTATAAATGTCAAGGTCTTGGAAATGTTAAAACTACTAGAGATAAGAGGGTTGGGGAATTTGGGGGAAAGGAGAATGTAAATTTGGTGAAAAATTAGAATATCATGCAATATTTATTTTTGTAGTGCAATTTACATATCTAAAATCATTTTGCTAAGAAGAAACATAAAATGTATTATGTATAACTTGATTTGCTCATAAAATTATCATTTAGGTAAAATTAGAGACATGAAGAACTGGAAAAACAAAATGGAAAAAATAGGAAAGAACAGATTTTTTTACTGATTCATTTTCTTTATATATTTATTTAACAAAAACATTCTGGGGTGGGGCGATGGAAAAATTTCTTTCTGAGATATGCTTTCTTTCTTTCTTTTATTTCTTCCCTCCTCACCCCCCTTCCTTCCTTTCCCTTCTTGGGTTTTCACCCGTTTGCTAAATCACCCCCTTTTTGATGTAAGCCCCTATGCTTGTTCTAGCACTTCAGTGAGAAGAGGTAGCTATCACCTCCCTTACACCACCTTCTCAAGGTACAGTTATTTTGAGACTTCTCAGGTGTGTCTCTTTGACAGTTGAGCATTCCAAACTCTTCCCCCTTCCATCAGTCTGTTCAATTCCTTGCTGGCCTTTGCCCTGCTCTGAAGCCCAGGGCCCCAGCGGCCTTAGGGGGCTGGAATTGCTCAGTGTCTGTTTCCATCTGGCTCCTGTGTGGACCCGGGCACTCGTGGTTTGGTCTGTGCACGGGCCATTGCTGGTGGGCGGATTGGAAAGTGCTCCGGGTTCTCTCCCTCCAGTGTCGTTTCTGACACTGTCCTAAGCACTTTCTATTCCTTTCCCCACTTTATCCTCCCAAACTCTAAAAATACAGTGCTGTGATTATTCTGTTTCACAGAGGAAGTGTGGCCTAAGGAAGGTGAAGGAGCTTGCTGAGGTCGTGTAGCTGGTCCCCTGCTGAGCCAGCCTCTGAGCCTGGACTCCAGCCCCGCTTGTGTGACTCTGACACCTGGCCGACCTGCCGCCAGCCAACAGTGTCTGACAAACACTAAGATCCCTCTGTTTACAGAGGCCTTTGTGGTTTAAAAAATCGTTCACACACACTAGCTGGGGATTCCCAGTGCGATGCCATTACCGGGGGAGCTGTGGGGAGAACTAGTATCCCTGTTTCAGAGATGTGCAAATGGCCAGAGAGGTTAGATTCCCTGTCCAAAGTCACCTAGTAAATGGTGCCACTAGTGTTCAAACAGGTTTTCTGACTGAAAGTCTATTTTTCTCTCCACACATTTGGCCTGAACAAAGGGAAGTGTCTTTGGAACAAGGTGTGCACATACACACGTGAAAATGTTTCAGACCTAACGCCCGTGAGTCAGGGGTGGGTGGGGAGGAGGGAGGCTGGGCCAGTGCAGGGAACGCCTACCACTGTCCGGATGCCAAGTTTACCACGAGGATTGGGAGACATCAGGAGGGAAGGCTTCTGGTATTTCTTGCTGTTTTTGTTTATTTGTTTCTCCTTTTAAAATTCTTTTTTATGAGGCTGCCATAAAAACACTCATTAGGCAGTGTTGATTTTCATTAATGTTGATTCTCCAAGAGCTTAATCAATCTTCTGTGACCAATGACCTCATTCCCCTGGGAGAAAAAAGCTGTTTAACAAATTAGCTTTACAGATTGTAGGTAAGGCATACAGATGTGAGGTAGCCTGTGTTGCCAAAACAGGACGTGGATTAGTGGTTTAATATGCACAGAAACAATAGCATTAAACTGTCTCCTTGATGATACCAAAATGCATCATTAGGAAGCAGCTGTCCTCTTTTCCCTGTTGCACCTGTATCCCTCCTCGCTCCCCTTCCTCAGGCTCACTTTTGCCCTCTGTGAAGTCTGGGCTTTGAAAACACCTAGAGGCAATAGCACACATGAGGTCGGGAGGACAAAATCACAGGCGCAGGGAGGACGGCAGGGGCTGGGAGCAGCACCGTTGCTGGTGTTACCTGGGAGCCCGGCAACTGCTCCAGGAACCGATGCTCAAAGTCAACTGGGAGAATCTTCATGCCCAGATTGCGCGCCCATCCAGGTGGGGTTCAGCCAAAGTTCTGTTGTTAGATGGGCTACCTGCTTGGGGTTAAAGTATTATGTTCTCTCCAGGTGGCCTTTCCAAAGGCAGGTATCTCCTGGATAGGTAGCTCAGTCCATCACCAGAAGCAACTCTGGATGCCTGGAAGAGAGCGAGCCGTGTGTCTTGGGATAAAGGCAGGGCACAGACAACCTTTGCCTACATCCTGGTTTTGCCCATGGCTGTCTGGTGGCACGGACTTGCCCGCGAAGCTGTGGGGTTTCTGCCGTCAGCGCTGGCCAGCTGCTCTCACTCTGCTGCACAGCTGGAGTGGCCTGTGGGTCTTTCCTCTAGCAGACCCGGGGAGCGCGGCCACCGACTGAGCTCTGGCCCCAGCACTCTTAATCCCAGAGGTCCTTCACACCGGCCACCTAGTTTTATTTTCTTAACATTCCTGTGGGACAAGGACAAGAAGGGACAGAGCTATTGTCCTTATGTGTTAAAGGAGGATGGGTCCAGAGACACACTGACTTGGCTGTGGCTCCACAGTGGCAGAGCCAGGGTCCCCAAAAGCCATGTCTTCTGCGGGGAGAAGGGAAGGAGAGCAGAGTTCTCTTCAGGAGACTAGCTGGAGGGTGAGGGGAGAAGTCCTGCCCTCTGCTGGTCAGTGCCCTGTCCCACGTTCCGGTCAGTCTCCTGCTCCTGCCAACAGGACTTGGGCAGCCAAGCGAGGAGTCTCTGTGCCTGTGTAGGACCTCTCAGGACAGGACAAATGCACGTCCTGTTTCCCCCTGAGGCTGGTCTTTGAAATGCCCCCAGCCCCCAGGTGCCGGTGCAGCAGAGCCATGGGGAGGTTTCCCGGGGGTGCTGGAGCTGTTCAGAGCCCTGTTCAATTCTTCTCCGCGCCTCGCCATGTCCCCAGATGGCCTGGCTTATACAATAAGGAGCCTCCTCCCTCAGCCTCCTGCTTGGCAGCTTGCAGTGTAGTCACATGTCCGAAATCAGGCCACTGCTGTCAGCTCCGCAGCCACACGCCACCGTGAGTCAGCCCAGCCTGGCTGCAGCATCCTGCAGAATGGGCTGCAGTCCTGGGGAGAGGAAGCGTAAACACAGGTCCCTGACAACGTGGTGCAGGAGGAAGTCCTTAAGGCTGCCGACTTTCTGCTCGCACTCCTTCTTGGTTATTTAAATGGATCAAATATAATTTCTCCATATAAATCCCTTTAACAGGCCCTGGGGAAGGCCTGGCAAAGTAAGACACACCCCCGGCTGCGGTGAGCTTTTTTTTCCACGTGGAGGCCCTTTTGCCTGTGTTTGTTCTGATGTACGACTGTTTGCTAATTTATGTGTTTCCTGGAGCAGTGGCCCTTTAGTTCCGTGCCTGCCCCCACCCATTCGTTACTCTTAGCCCACTGGCTGCTTAATTCGTATCCACCACTGGGCCCATAGCTGATTTGGCACCAGTAAAAATCTCATGAATGAATTAAAAATAAATGGACTCCTTGGGCAGAGCCATAAATACACCCCTTTCTAGTTCCTGGGAAGAGGACCCCTGCTCCTCTGCTCCTCTGCTGTGGGTTCTCGAGCACGCCCTGAATGTGAGGCCTGTGCTGAGTGGTTTGGATAAACCACTCCAGCCTTCACAATGGCTCCACGTGGCGGGTGCTTTCATCCCCAGTTTAGAGACAGGAAAGGGAAATGCAGAGAGGTTAACTAATTGGTCTAGGATTAGAACTAGAAAGAGGCCAATCCAGGATTCAGACCCACGTTTTTCAGACTCCAGAGCCGTGGTCTCTTCCCTACTGTTTATGACCAGGCAGAACAATCTGACTTCTGGACAGAGGTCCTGCCTATTGGTTATTATATAAGAAAAGCCAGACAAGAGAGGTGAAGGCACAGCCCAGCCACCCTCGGGAACAGTGACATCATGATCACTGTTTCAGATCACTTCCAAGGAAGGGCTGTGGCTCCCAGGCTGGATCAGGGCTCCTGTCTTCCTCTGTGGCCCTGGGTAGTCCTAAATCAGGGCCTCGTGTTACCTTTCATGGGATGAAGGGTACAACACAGTGTAGAAAACAGACTTGCAAGCTCTCTCCTTGAGAGTAGACACAGCCTTACACTGAAACTCAGATTCACATGTTTCCCAAAGATCTTGGAACTGCTCCCCAAGAGCAGTGACTTTCAGCTGCAGCTGTCTCTTGGGCTGGAAGTGAGGCAGTGACCTCAAGGTGAAAGTCTCCATATCCCATTACCAATCCAATTACCTGGCACTTGCAGGTTAGATGGGAACTGCCAGACCGGAACCCAGCAATGGATCATTTAGACCTGTGTCTTGTCTCTGACAGTAGTCAGCGCTGAGCGTCTCACTCAGGTGCTTCTTATTGTCAGCCTGCAGACACACCAGCGGGCTTTCCTTTAAATAAAGGAATAGAGCTGGTAATGGAAAATGGCGAGCAGCACAGAAACCCACCGTACTACCAGAGCTCCCACCCAGCCCCATCCCTGATCTCTGGATTCATTAGTTCATTGAACATGTATTTATTGAGCAGCTACTATATACTAGGCAACGCTAGGCACTGAGAGTACAATGACAAGCAAAGTGTCTGCTCTCATGGGCTTTCATTGCAGTGGAAGAGTGCAGGCAACTGAATAGATGATCATGTAGCATGACAGTCATTATAAATACTATGGGAAAACAAAGCACAATAAAAAGGATGGATAGTGATTGGGAGTTGGCACTCTGTATGTCAGGTGGCCAGGGGAGTCTCTTGGACAAAGTGACATTGCAGCAGAGGCTTGAAGGAATTGTAGGAGCAAGACATGGCTGTCTGAAGGAAGATATGTGGAGGACATCTGACTTTTGTCTTCTGTATTAGGGGCTGGGAGAGGTCTTGGTGCTAGAAGAAGAAAAGTAAGCAGGTGCGAAATAGAAATATATCTGGAGTCCGTGAGGAATAGTGGAAGAGCGAGGTGGCCGGTGTGGCTGGAAAAGAATGAGTGAAGGGAGGGGTAGAGATGATTTCAGAGAGGTGCGAGGGCCGAGCCATGGTGGCCTCATGGACCATGATATGGATGTGGCTTTCCCTCTGAGGGAAACAGGAAGCCAGTTAGAGGGTTTGAGCAGCGTAGGACACATAGTAACTAAGCATTCATTAAACATGCCTTCAGATAAATATTTGTTGAATGAATACAGGAAATACTTGTTGGATGATTGAAAGAACAAATATCACTGAATCACACCAGTGAGTACACAGAGAGTTTCCAGAATAACATGTGTCCATATTTGCTCAGAAGAAAGGGATATCTTCCCACTGAAAGAGCGATTAGCCATCGGCCGCTTTGTCTTTTGCCCCCAATGGGGGGTGGATCTTGGTGCTAGCAGCAGAACAGTCAGAGTCCACAGGGCACACAACAGAAGGAGCACAGCCCAGCGTCCTCTTGGGAATGGGGCTGGAGAGCAAGTGGGCCTGCAGCAATTTTCAGGCCTTGACGGAGCAAGCAAGCGCCACCTCGAAGATGCTGACTAGGGCTCTCTTCAGGGCTTGGCACCTTCTATGTCTCTGCCCAAGTACCTGCCCGCCCCTGGTCTCAGTGCCTAGAATTCCACAGCACAGTCCCATTCTTTTCTTGAGCCTTGAAAACAGTTTTTATCTTTAAGAGTCCTCTCAAGTGAATGGGAGGGCAAATCCCTTATGTTGTCACCCTCTCTTTTCAGCAAGGGTCCTGTTCAAATATCACTTTTTAAAAGATGCCTCTATTTCTGCTCCTGACTCCCTTTCTTGCAAGATCAACAGTTTCCCTCTTCCCTCATTCATAGTTCTACAATGAGCCCTGGGGCCACTGTCCTGGGATCAGCAGTTTGCATTTCTCTCTTCCTTCCTTCCAGAAGTTTCTTGATGCCAGGAACCATACAATACCCCTCTGTGTCTTCAGCACCCGGCACAGTGCCTGCACAGCACTTTTTCTTTCTGTCCTTTTCATCTTTCCTCCCTTCTTTTTTTCTTGATTTCTCGCTTTTTTTTTAAATCAACCAGGATGAAAGAAAGCATGCTTTTTCAACTCAGGAACAGCCAGGAGGGGATGATTAATACAACGGAAAAAGAATGGAGCTTGACTAGACAATCAGAATCTTAGCCTCAGTTTCTTTATCAATAAAATGGGACACTTGATACCCATGTCCTTGATTTGATGTGAGAATGAATCAGATGAGTACTGAGACTGTTTTGTAAGTTATAAAATACCTATGTGGACTCTTAGACACATTTTTGACCAAAAAAAAAATCATACCTATCTTGAAACAGTGCTACTGGACCCAGAAGTCTGGCTTGAGAATCTGTGGCTGTCCTGGTGCCTCAGGCAGAAGGCGAGTGAGCACTAAGGGTGAACACAGGGGCTGCTGAATCACCCAAGATGCTGACCAGCTGGAAGGTAAGTTTGATGTGGACAAATCCTTGGACACATGAGATATGCACAAGATTCTTACTGAGCCACAAGCCCTCAGATGACTGTATTTTTTTTTAAGCTTTTGTTTTATTATATAGGTGGCATGTGATCACCCTCAAAAAACTGGAAAACATAGGTAAGGCTTCTTAGATATAAAAATCAACTCTATTCTCACACCCCAAGAAAACACCTGTTCATGTTTTGGGGTTATCCTCCTGAGCTCTTTTCCTAGAATGCAGACCTTTTAGCGGCCCCATTTGCTGAGCTACTTGCAAAACCCAGGGAAGGGGGCTGGGGGTGGGGTGGGCCGCAAGGGGCACGTGCTCAGGAATGGCAGGCAAGGAGGGCTCCCGCGTGGCTGCCCACAGCCAACTCCGGCCCGCCCTCCCATTTCCTCCTCACTTGTCAGAACACAGGGGCCAGGCCGGCTATATATCTTGTGGGATCGAGCTGCCAGAGCCGCACTCAATGTGGCATTCTAATGTCAGACAGCCAGACACCTCTGATTTCACCTTTCCCTTCTCTCCACCTGCACTTACTTCCTCTCCCAGACTTTCTGGGGTCTTCTTTGCTTGCCTATACACCTGACATCCCTCCATCTGAGAATACAAGTATCTTCTTCACCAGGGACTCCATGGGCTCGACTAATTTTCCTACCTGAATGTTACTACTTAATTGACTGAACCTGCGAAAAACAAACCCATGCTGATCGATAGAGAAATAATTTTGCAAATTGTGGGCATAAATCTTTAGAGATCTGTGTGTTCTGCCATTTGTTAAAATGCTTAAAAGGTAAATCAATTTTTTTTATTAAAACACAATTGCTTCATCTATTGCTCATTTAGGCAGAAGCCAGGAGGCAGGGGATGGGGAGGGCTGAACGAGGAGGTTTGGGATGCTTTTTTGCCCTTCACTTAGGGGTCACTCATTATCTAAGAAGCGTCAAGTGTTGGGGAGGAGGTGAGACTTTCAGGCTGGCAAATGTCTTACAAGAAAACGGCAGCGTGGACCAGCACAGCGTGCGGGAAGACGGGGCTCCAGACGGCGGCAGGGGCAGGGGTGCTGATGGAAAAACAAGAAATCTCTTATCTTCGTCATTCCAGGGTGCATGGGCCAGGATCAGTTAGAGCGCTGCTGTGGTGACAAACTCAAAACCTCAGTGGCTGCAGATCACGCAGTTTTATTTGTTGCTTACACGACCTGCCATGGTTTGTCAGCAGGGGACGAGGCTGGAGGAGGAGCTCCATCTCGAACCTGGCTGCTCTGCCTGCGGAGATGAAGCCCGGAGAGAGGGCGGCCCCGGCTCCTAACGCTTCCACTTGGAAGTGAAATTAGCTCTTCTGCTCCCACTTCACTGGCTGTGGAAAGGGGGTGGGGACCACAGTACTGTCACGCGCCCGGAGGGTGCAGAGGCTGAGTGTGCGTGGACAGCTCTGATGACCACCACACACAGCAACCGGGAGCTGCTACTTCATGGTGTCTTACACTGTGTGGTGCTGCCATGTCACCATGTCTGTGAGCACTGGCTGGACACTATTCATGATTCCTCGCAGCACCTGACACACTGCATGAACCAAACATGTTAGCTTTGCGGACTGAATTAACTAATTGGTAGGCAATAAAGAAGGAGGTGACAGGACTTTGTGGAATGACACAGTGAGGTAACTGCACAATGACATCCGTGCAGCCCTCTTATCTTGGGTTTGGCACAGGAGACGTTGTTTTCACTCGGCACTGGGTTCAGCACTGGGTTAAGGTGTTTAAATGCATTATCTCATCTAATTCTTTCAGCAACCCTCTCATTGTTTATTTTTGATTTAGAAGCTCTTTTTCTTCCACAGTGAAGATCATAAATTTTGGAGATGGCAGGCCCCTCCCAACTCCTGTCACCATCATGTCATGATGAAGTCGAAAGGACCAGACATTGTTGGTGGCCTTGGAGGAGTCACTAGCCTTTTCTGGGCCTTGGTTTCCTCATTCGTTAGGAAGCAAAGAAGATTGGAGAAATTGTCCTCTGATACCCTTTCGCATTTTCTTGTTCCATAGACTTTTTATGACTTGCCTCTAATGTTTCTGGGTCAACTAGGTTTCTAGGTAACCAAAGGGCTGTGACTTCCTGGTGTCAGTGTGCACAAGAAGTCACCCCTGAGTCCCACTTGAGGAAGAGTAAAACCCAAAGAAGTTGAGTTTTAAATCCACAATGCCATCAGATATAATATTGTGCAGCTGAAGGCTTCCCAATGCTAACAATCTGTTAGGAACGTTGAGTTTCAAGACACATTGTGTGTCTCCTGTGCGACAGAGAACGTGATCAGGATTATCTGTGGAGGGAGGTGTCAGAGACAGTGTGTCAAGATAAATTTTATTAAACTCCACTTCCATAGGCCATATTTGGATGTTTGTACCCTCCCCCCCTTAAAGGATCTCAAAAACACCAGAAAATGGAGTGGGGCCCGGCTGCCCTGCTGCTAACTGCTCAGATACGGAGCCAAGTGATGGAAGTCCCCTCGGCCAGACCTGGGAAGGCCGGGGTCTTGGCAATGTCCTCTTTGGATTTAATGTGACAGAATGACAGGAGCAAGGGTGTAGTGGACTGAGGGGAACAAAAAAATCCAATGCATTGTGGTAGAGCAGGGCATGGGAAGGTGCGCAAGTTCATCCATTAAAAAGTCCCAGCTGTCCTCGAGGTCCCTTAGACAAGCATGAAGAGGCTCGTAATTATTGAATATTCACTATGTGCCAGAAACTATTCTTAGCACTTTACACGCATTATTTAATTCAATCCTGTTCATATCGACACTTTGAACAAGAGGAAACTGAGATACAGGGTGTTTAAGGGACTTGCCAAGGACGCACGGGCGATGTGAAGAGCGAGTCTGCAGCAAGGTGGTCAATTCACACTCTCAACTGATGTGTTTTGCAACCTCAATGGGCCCAAACCATTTAAAAAGTCACATGAGATCGTGGGTTGCCCATGTAGGAATATCCGAACAGCAGATGGAAACCATGAGGAGGTGACTTTCCAACCCTCAGGCCCTGAGGTGTCTGTTGTAGCTGTTTTTCAGGGATCTGTCTTCCTTGAGGGCCTGGCAGGTGGGAACTGTGTCTCCATCATCTCTGTTTCCCTGGCACGTAACAGCATCCGATCCATAGTAGGTGCTCATTAGCTATTTGCCCAAAAGAAGAAACATTGTCACGGCTCTACATTTTACAAAGGATTTGAAAAATCTAGGGACAGATCCTTGCTTGGGTAGTCCAAAGGCTGGTTAATGAAAACCCAAATACATGAAGAAATTGGGAGTGAGATTTGGAGAAAGATTTCTTCATCTGGAGAAAGGCTGGGAAGATATAGGAATGGCTTTTACAGTTTTGGACTCATTTATCACATACTTCTTGAGCACATGCCACCCATCGGACACTGTTCCATGCGCTGGGGCCACTGTGGGCAACATGACAAATGCAGCACCTCAGGGGCTGAGCCACTGGGGCTGTCCTCACTTCTGCCCACATCGTCCCGACACAGCAGAGCCTGCAGGGAGTCTGCCTTGTCCTTGCCCTGGAGTGTGAGGAACGGTGGGAAGTGTACCCAGGACCTGGCAGGCAGTCCTCAGATCCTTAAAAACAAACTTTTTGGTGTAGGGGCCACCCAGAGAGGAGAAAAATCAGCTCATGCCTTTATCAGAAAGAGCTAATGAAATGGAGTTGGTTATTTTGAAATGTTATACTGCTTTGTCAGCGGTTGTCAGTGGCACCCCAGGGTTCTGTGGGACTGCTTTGGGGGCTGCTGGAGCCTGGGGAGGGATAGGAGTCCCCAGCGGAAGACTCAGAGAGGGGGCCAAGGTTTCCCTTGGAATAGCGTTGCTGTGCTCTGCGCACTGAGTCCACAGAAGATTTCCCTTGTTAAAAAAAAGGACCCTCGTCCTTCAAACACACACACACAAACTCGAATGGTTTGCAAAGCACTGGTTTAGGATTTAGCCTTGTGCTGTCTTTCCCTTCATAAGCACTTATGCACGCAGTGAAGGAAAGGAAACTCTCTTCCTCCAGAGATGCAGTGAGAACTGGCTGCCGCCTGGATTTCCTGAAACAAAATATCCCCTTATGCAAATGTGCAGGCAGCAGCCTCTGTTTGGGCTAAAGGGAAGATCTTGGGCTCCTCTGGCAAAGAACTAGGGCCACATAGGCAGAGGCTTAGAGGGAAGCAGGAGAATCAGGATTTTCACAAAGACAACAGGTGTAGAATAGAGGGAGGCTGGTCCTGGGAGGTATTATTGAAATGAGGTGGCCGCTTGGGGTGCAGGAGGAAACTAGCAGGCACCAGAGCACTCTCAGTCCATGCAAGCTGCTCTAACAAGTACCACAGACTGGGGGGCTAACACACAACAGAATTAATTTCTCATGGCTCTGGAAGCTGGGAAGTCCAAGATCAAGGCGCCATCCCATTCAGTGTCTGCTAAGGGCCGGCTTCCTGGCTCATAGACGGCCGTCCTCACGTGGTGGAAGGGATGAGTGGCCTCCTTTGGGCCTCTTTTATAAGGGCACTAATGCCATGACGTCCTCATCTCCCCAAGCCCCCACCTCCTAACAGCATCATGCCGGGGTGAGAATTTCAACATAGCAATTTGGGGAGGAAACAACCCTTCAGACCATAGTGGGGTCTGTATTTCTAGACTAATGAAGAGACAGAGAAAATGTAGTGGAAAGTAGTAGGCTCCAAGGCATAGAATTCTGGGTTTAAATCCGAGTTCCTCTATTTAATGCCCAAGAGGACTCTGGCATTTCAAAACTTCCCCGTAAGCCCTTTCCTCACTTAGAGATTCGAATGCCCTATGAGTATTAACTGATAGTGCAAATAAAAGCAACTCACACAGGCTCCACACATTTTAGTTGAAATCATTTTAAAACAAAACAAACTCTTGTAGAGAAAGTCATTCCTAGAGGGACACCCGCCTGTCTTCCAGAACTGTCTTTTCTAAGGGGAAGACGTAAGACAGGACTTGCAAAGCCGGCACGCAGAACGGGCGTCAGTGCCCGGTGTGTTGAGGAGGTGTGCAGAACACATCCTGGCCAAGCTCGCGTGGGTGGAGGCTTTCCGAGGTGCACAGAGGAGTTACGTGGGAGTGGTGAGGGTCTGGGGGCACGTGGGGGAGGCCCGAGCTTAGCGGGCCCAGACGGCCTGGTAGCAGGCACCCCAGGAAACCATCTGGATCCATCATGTGGCGCACGCCGGCGGGAGGGCAAACTTGCAATCTGAGAGGGGCGGGCTCCGGCGTGGTCGAGAGTCTGCAGGCACTTTCTGGAGGTGGCAGCAGAAAAGTGATGGAGGCTCTGGGAGAGCTGGCGGTTCCAGCTGACAAGATAATGGAGTGAGCAGAGAATGAAAAAATAAAGAAGAGGGAGAAGGAAATCCATGATAAATCCACCTTTCACAGGTAGTGGAGACAGATAAACTCTCCTCCTGGACGTTAAAGATGACTTTTCCCTCTTTCACTTTTTCAAGTTCATTGAAAGTGACACGAAGTTGGTGTTTTGCTGACCACTTTGCCCCCGTTCCTGCAGACCTCCTGATCTTTCCTGTGGGGGTTTCCTCCAGCTCTTTTTCATGTCTGCATTTGTGGACGTGGGAAATTACGGTAAAGAGCAGTTCGTGCTGGTTGCAGTCTGAAGACACTGCAGGGAGGGCCTCTCCCAGGCCCCGCTCGGCCCTTATCCCTGATGTGCTCATTTCAAAATACCATCCCCACGTTTGCAGAGATCACTCGTCTTTCCTTCTAATTTTCTCCTTTGTACTTCTCTTCTTTTCATTTCTTCATTTTTTTTCTGTAAGTACTTATAATTCAACTTCTACTGTAGCAGCGAGTTTATGTTTGTAATATTTGCTTCACATGTCATGGAGATATGGATTATTATCTACATTGTACTGAGGAGAAACCTAAGACTCAGAATATTTAGTTAGGATTAGAGTCAGCCTGCAAGTAACATTTATTTCTCTCTCATTTTAAAGAAAGTTCGGAAGCAAGCAGTCCAGGTAGTATTAGGACCCCATGAAATTGTTAGGGATCCAGACTCCACCATCCCTAGATGTGTCCCTCACCCAAATTAGTCCAGGTTGGCAGCTAGATACAGCTCCAGCCACTGTATACAAATTCCAGGAAACATAATGAAAAAACAGATCAAGATGGAGTAAAATCTCACACAGCTGCCACTTTGACCTCACTAGTTGGAACTTAGTCATGTCACCACACTCGACTTTTAAAGGGGACTGAAAAATGCTGTCTTTATTCCAAATAGTCATGTTCAAGCTAAACACAGGGGTTTTATCATTAGGGAAGAAGTGGATAACAGATCTTGGGATGGGCTCACATGTGTCTTGCCCAGGGTCACAGTCCACTGCCCATGGACTTCTGCTCTGACATTCACCAGCAAGGAAGGAATTTAAACCTGGGTTTTTGATATAAGGTCGAATGCTCTATCCATGACATGGGAGTATCCTAAGGGGAACATGGCTGGTCCTGGCAGAACCCTAAGAGATCAGCTATATTTGCTGCCCTGAAGGATTGTTCAACCTTTGAGGAATCTAACTGTGAAATAGATATATAATAAATGTTAAACAGTGTTTGAGTGAATTTCAAGAGAAGGAACTTGTATAGTAAATGCGTCTGGAGGTCAAAATAAAGGAGCATTTCCATATAGGGTGGAGCTGCCAAGGAGGGCTCCATGCATGAGGATTTGAAGCCAACTTTGAGGGCTGGATTGCTTTATATACAGAGAGAATGGGTTATTGGACTGGGAGCTTTTTGAAAAGGTTGGTTTCTTACCTTTGGAGAATACTGTAATTCTCCCGTATGAACTACTGCTCAACTGATACGTGAACTAAAATAAAATAAGCCTTTCCTTCTGCACAGATATACTCAGAGAACTCTTAACTGCAATAGCAATACCTATCCACAAACACGTCTTGTCGTAATAGCAGCAGCTAACGTTTAATGAGCACTTATGTGTCCTGAGCCATATACATGTATCACCTACTTATTCCTCCCACAGCCTTGTGGGGTAGGACTTATGGTGCTTCCACTTTACAGTCAAGGAAACTGAAGCATAGAGAGGGTTAGTAACTTGCCCATGATCCTGTATCTGATAAACATTAGAGTTAACGTTTGAATCCAAGCACTCTGATTCCAGAACCTCTGTTCTTCACTATGAGGTTATACAACTTTCCCTGCAGCAGCCTTTGTCTTTGCAGCTTGTTCTTTAAAGCTGCAGACTGAAGATTGTTCATGCTCAAAGATAAGTGGTTCCAGGGAACACAGGGAGTCCTATTTATGGGGGCTGAGGATAAAGCCAAAGTCATAAGTTAGCTTGGTCATGAGAGTGATTTTGCTATTTGTTGGATTATGGGCAGGGTTATTGTGTCCAGGCTTTTTACCTGAATCTTCTGATTCCAAAAACAAAACGCGAAAAGTGGGGTCCAGAGGTTTGATAAGTCTTGGACCTTCCCTGGCTTCGGTTTCTGCATTTTGGTGCTTTCTGAAGTTTCCAATGCAGTTCTACAAAGCTGTGCTGCACAGTGCTAATGCTCACGCCCTTTCTGATTCACTTTCTCTCCATTTTCAAAACTCTAAACATAGAACCAAGTTCAGCTCAGGAAAGCGGCAGCAACTCTATCTTGTACCTGCATCATTCCAGATTCCACTTCATAGCCCTTAAATGCTTGAGGCACCCAGCTCAGGTGAGCCTACACACCCACGTACTTGAGTCACCCTGTGGAGACGGTCTGCACCCATTCACCAAGCATTTGTTAAGCAGCTACTATGTGCCACACATTGCATTGTGCCTGGAGACACAAAGGCGAGTAAGACATTGGCCTCAGACGGCTCAGTCAGGGTAGAGGTTCTTAACATGAGGTCCATAAATGGTTTTCAGTGGATGAGTAGACACCCTAAAACTGTATGCAATATTTTGTATATCTGGCAAGATGCTCACGTTTTTCCCACGGGAGAAATTTCATACATCTCATCAAATCCTGCAAGGAGTTTGTTATCTAGAAAAGATTAAGAATCGCTGACAGTGTGGTCAAGACAGGAATCTACACAAATAATCAGAACATAGCATCGGTCTCATGAATGTATTGCCGTAAGAATCCAGAGGTGAGAGCAAGTGACACTTTTTTGCCTGGGGATTGAGGTGCATCAGGATCCCTTAGCAGATGATGTCATCTAGGGATAAGTGAATAAGAAGGAATTTGATAAAAGAAACTCAGGCCCAGCAGATCTAAACTATCTTGTCCTAAGAGAATACACATTTGGATTTTGATGGTGAGTATATGGGCTATGAGGATTCGGGCATTGGGAGGAGACGAGCATTATTGATTCTTAAGAATCAGAGCCTAGGATTTTCTGGCTGGGTGGGGAGGGAGGCTACCAGCGATAGTGGGTGGTTGGGAGCAGGTAGAGGAAAGAGTCCCAGATATGCCCTTAATATCGAGCAGCAGGAATCTGACCTCAGGAGACAGGCTGTCTGAGCTTCAGAGAAGGTCAACTTCACAGTCCAGCTTCCTCTTCCTGAAAACTGGGCTTGATATTTGATAAATAAATCATGCAATCTTCCCTTCACACCCTGCCCCAAATAAAAACATTCACTGTTACCACCACTTCACAACTGGCCACTGTGGGCCCCTGACAATCAATTACCCACCGGAGATGAAATTATTGTTTAATGGCTCCTGGAATGGGCTCCCACTCTGACATTCATCACAATCAATAATGCATCAGCAGGGACAAAAGAAATTACCTGCCTCCTGCTAAGTGAAAGAGTCCATTTATATGCAGTGCAGCCCCCTCCATGCCTACTGAGCAGGCCACCACAGGTGGGTGTCCACCTTACAGAACTCCACGGGCCAGGAGATGGGTAGGCAGGCTCTCGGGTGAGAGGACATATACTGCTAGCTACTCATGCTTGACTGAGTCAAGGCAGGCCTTGTGGGTGGGCCAGAGATGGAGATAGTGAGCAAGAAATGACGGTGGAACACATTTGCAATGAACCAGTTGCCACTCTCTCTTCCCATAATTTTTCATTATACATTGCATTTGCTCTAGAGATGGATGGGAAACAATTTCCTTATAGATATGTTGTGGACCACTGGGTTTGGCTTCTGGTGAATTCTTGTTCTGCCACCACCTGCAGAGTGAGCTCAGGTGAATCTTTCATCTCTTTGACCTGAGTTTTCTCTTCCATAAAATGGGCCTAATAATACTGCCCTAGAGGATTGTTCTGAGGATTAAATGAAAGATCAGCCATAGTGCACATAATAGACACTCCTTTCCCTTCTCACCCATATTTGGGGAAATACTTGAAAGATAGTATGATTTGTACTGATACCACTAATAGGTGAGATTAATTCAAATAAGGACAGGTCAAGAGAGGAATCATATTTAAAATTTCAAGTCTCAAAATCTTAGAGAGATTCCATTCTATTTTTACCTTTATACATCAGCAAATAGCACAAAGATATCAGTTCTACCATTAGATCAGCTCAGAGGCATTTTAACCAAACCAGAACTTAAGACATCAAGGCTTTCCTTTCTCCTTCTCTCCCTCCACTC
>CM052438.1:95787340-95800231 GCA_028533085.1 Varecia variegata
CTGGACTTGAGAATGAGGAGTGTGAACAGCGCATGGATGTAGGGGCAGAATCAGCCGCTAGCTGCACGCCAGGCAGAGACTTCCTGCCTTTTACCATGTCTGATGTTTCCCCTGACTTCATTTTGAATTCATTTTCCTTTTTGTTGACAATCCTGAAATTCCACCATTGGACCCATTCCTTTGGGTTAACAAGACCTAATTCCTGCTGACTTAGTCTCTCCTCCCTCCCTGGCTCCCTTGCTCTTTCTTAACACAAACACAGGGGATCATTTTACTCATAGTTTCACAAAACTGAAATTAAATAAGTACATTTCTGTGCAGCTTGTTTTTCTCTTAATAATATATCATAGAAATCCCTCTGGGTCAATAGATACAGATTGAACAAGAACACATTGTTTTTATTAGTTGAAAAATATTGTATAGCATGAGTGTTCTGCAGGTGTTAGGCCATCCCCTATTGACAAGCACGCAGTTTCTTTTCACTGTAGTCACTACAAACTACGCTTCAATAAACATCTTCGTGTACGTATGTGCTCTGTCAGTGCTCTTTCCACATTTCTGTGGGTTTAGGTGCTAATAAGTGTGATTTGGGGGACAAAGCGTATGTCTATTTTGAATTTTCACGGATCTTCCCAGAGCACTGCAGCTACTCGCCTTCCCGCCAGCGGTGTGCGAGCGTGCCTCACCGTCTGCGTTCTTGCCAGCACTGGCTACAGGGTTAAAGACAGACATGAAGGGAATCACTTTCAAAATGCAAAGACTCCTGGGAAAGTGTTTAACTTAGCAATCAAATAACAATGCCTAAAATTTATATCATCTTTTTGCAGTTGAGAAAGTGCTTTTGATCCCGTATATGATCTCACCTAACCTGCAGCAGTTCCTCTGGATGGTTTTGTAGAAGCGGAACCTCAGGCCCGGAGTGCAAAGTGGTCTGCCAGAAGCCGGTGGACTAGCTGATACGAGAAGGCCACCAATCCTGAACTGATGACTCCAGGGCACTTGCCTCAAATACCCAGCCCCATCTTTTTATGTAAAGTATAAATTATTTGATCTCAAGGCTCAATGAAAACAGTAGTGTGTTTGTGCCCATGGCCTGGCCCTGCCGCTACAGAGCTGGCTGGCTTTGGGCAAGTTAGTTGCTTAACTTCTTGAGCCTCCAATTACTTATCTGTAAAATGAGGGATTAAGTTAGATGCTCTCCAAGGTCTTCCAGCCTCACAGCAATGACTGAGCAAGGCGGCTGGCAGAAGCTAGCAGCAGCACACGCCGAGGCTTAAGGGACGGGGAATTCTAACGGACAGAGAGCACTGGCATGGGAGAAAGGAGTTCTTTTAAATCATACGACACTGAGCAGACCACAGGATTGTTTTTGTATATTGAGGTTAAAATAACCAAGTTTTAAATACCCCAGCATACTGCCTGGCACACAGGTCCTGCTGTGCATTAGGTGCTTACCACTGGGAGCACTGGTTCTGAGTATTTGCAAGTAAGAGCAGACCGGGACTGGGGGAAACGTGGCTTCATCTTTCAGCAGTTTCGAGCAAATGCCCAAATACAATCTTGGGCATATAGTCCTGTGTTTCTTATAGATTCTAGAATTTAAAGACTCACCATGTGCCAGGCAGAGCGTTTAGTGACTTGATATACATTGTGCCCTCTGCCCTGGAGGATGGTTCTATTCCCTGTGGGGATCTTTCTGGAAGACTCTTTAACTCAAATAGGCTTTAGTCCACTCAATTTGCCACTGAGGTGACTTTTAGAAGCCTCATGCAGAGGTGAGGTCAACTACAACTCTTGGATATTTTGCATGCAACTCCTTGTCAATCCAGTCTCATCTGTCCCATTGATTAAAAATGTTTTCTGATTATAAAGGAAACACATACGGATGATAAAGGTATAAGTAAATATCAACATGAGAATGAATAGGCTCCTAGTCATTAAAGAAGTTTTTTTTTTTTTTTTTTTTTTTAAACACAGTTGAGGTGCTAGTGAGTGTGTATAATTTTGGGTCCTGCTTTTTTCCATTTATTATCATAAAGTCAGCATTTTTCCTCTCCCTGCAACCCACATGAAACCTATAGCACAGGCTTGTCCACCAGGTAGGTGCAAGTGGAGAAACTGGGAGGAGAATGTATTTTTATAGATGTGCATTATCTTTCAAAGCGACCAATTTATCCACTGTTGAAATGAGGTCCCTTGGATGTTAGGCTCTCAGCAATCAAGTGAGCAATTCTGCCTCCCCTGAGGGCAGTGGGGAGTGTGCAGAGAGAAGGTCAGTTGCAGCTTCCTCTCTGGGGACTGAGGCTGCAGTCTGCAGGGAGCCCTGGGAGTTCCCTCTCTGCGGCCAGGTTCCCTGGCTTGCCTTCAAAGAGGCAACATGATGAAATCACTGTTGGGTATAGATACCTGCATTTTATTTATTTCTCTATGAAAGATTTCAGGTGTGGGATGACTGGGTTGAACATTCGTATCTTAAAATTTCTGCATGTTTATGCAATTTAATTTGGAAACTAAATGTATGTGGAAATACTTTGAAATCATAAAGTGACATACAAATAACATTAAGATCATTATTGCTATTAAATTTAATTTGGTTGTTTGAGGACCTCTTTTTCAGTCTGTATTTTAAAGACTTAAATAATTATTAGTATTGATTAGGTCACATTAGTTTCTTTATCTGTACAATGAGCATAATAGTAATACCCACTTTATTTTTTTTGAGAATCAAGAGAAATAATGTAGGAAAAAGTGCTTTGTAAACTGTAAAGTAAGAACCAGATTTAATAATAATAGTTATTCTTAAATTAGACACATTTTCTAGCTCTTTTTTATTTAAAAAATTTACTTTCAGAGACTCTTATTTATTTTTTATTTAAAAAATTTTCTTTTAGAGATGAGGTCTCACTTTGTCACCCAGGCTGGAGTGCAGTGGTGTGATCATAGCTCACTGCAACCTTGACCTCCTGGGCTCAGGCAATCCTCCTGCTCAACCTCCCAAGTGGCCAGGACTACTGGTGCACACCACCACACCCCACACCCAGCTAATTTTTTTTTTCTTGTTGAGACAGGGTCTCCTTATGTTGCCCAGGCTGGTCCTGAACTCCGAACCTCAAGGGACCCTCTCATCTTGGCCTCCCCAAATGCTGAGATTGCAGGTGTGAGCCACCGCATCTGGCCATTCTCAGCTCTTTGTTACCTGAAGCTTTCTCAGGAAGCTTCCATATCCCCAGTCGACTGGTACTGAGGAGTATGAGGGATATTCCTGGGGGAGAAAGAACGAGTCCCAGTCATGTGGTCAACAGTAACTCTTTATATCGGAGCTTGGTGGATAAAGTGCAGAGACTGACTCTTGTTCTGACACTTAAGATAAATCCCTAGAACTTTCTGAGCCCACATTGCATATATTGTGCATGTGTCCATATGTGTATGTGTGTGTATAGTAAGGATTAAATGGCATAATGCTTGGCACGTCATCATGGTTTATTAATGGCTATTATTAGTGGAAGGTTACCCTTAGTTCTATGGTTAAAGGACAATTATCACATGCTCTGGCTGTCCAGGGGAGCAGGTTCAGGCTGGCCAGTGGAAGGACCCCAGGCCGCTAAAGAATGTTTCTCTAAAAACTCCTTCTGGCTCCAATGATACTAAATTCCTTTTTGAAAACACATACGGGTATTATTACTTTTATTAACAATAGTGCAACAGAACAAATGCAGATTCTGGAAATTATATTATAGGGCTCTGAATTTTTAAAACTCAAAATAGCAGGCAGGGCCTCTGAAACCAAGGGATTTGGGGAAAAACTAAGGCAAGAAATAGGTCTTTGGCTTTGTTCTTGCTTTGTATTCCTTTTGTCAGGGAGGAGCAGGAGTCTCGGTGGCCCTGAGCTTGGGATTCAGTTCAAAGGACGGATGCTGCTGGTGTGTTATCCTACTCAGTCTGGTTCAGACTCAGGGGGCTGCTCGACGGCTGCAGGGGGCTCTCCAGGCAGAGCATTCTGGTAAGTCTGGGGAGGGAGGTTTCTTACATAGAGGATGTGGAGCCCGGGGAATTGAAGGGGTGTCTCTGAGCAACTCGGGGACAGTGAAGCTGGGGACATGGGGTATAGTTGAGCAAGTGCTGAGGTCAAACCAGGGAAAGGAGGAGAAAGAAAGAGAGGCAAATAGAAATCACAAGGTGCCTGTGTTTCGCTGTAATCTAACATGACTTTCCCCTCTGTAGGCAAAGGGGGGCATATGATGTTAACATTCATTATCATGTCATATTCGATTGACTGCCAGAATTTATTATACTTTCTGCTGTTACACACTGAATACTGACAAAACCCATTCCCTTGCCCAAGAAAGGTCTCTGCTTTCTAATCTTCACAGAATAACAGGGAGGTGGAAGGCCATCAATACCAGAGTAATGAGTGTCACAGTGAGGCCAGGGCTGTGGCACCTTAATTCCAGAAACAGCAGGAAAAGGAGGGAAGAAGAGGTGAGGATAATGAAGCTCTGGGAAGGGGCTGGACCTCTCGCTGGATGCAGAGGGTGCAGCTGCAGGGAATCCCTTGCTGTGGGCCAGCAGGGCTGACCGTCCACCACGGGCTTCAGACACCCTCTGCTAGGTGCTGAGGACAGCAACACCGGGATGAGGAGAAGCCATTTCCACCTTGAAAGAATCCAGCTTACAGGTTCTGAAAACACATGTTGCCCAAGTTAATTAATTGACTCTAGAGTTATTTGTTGGGCACCCCTCTGGGCCAGGCACTGCGCTAAGCTCCTAGGGGTGCAGGAGCCAGTGGACACAATTCTTCAGCACATAGCAGTCTGTTGAGAGAAACAGACAGTCTAGCAGCTGTTGAACAATGTGCTGAATTCTGTAACAGAGTGTCATTTTGTCACTTGAATACTTATTAAAACTATTTGTTTAAGACATTGAGCTAGATGCTGGAAATATGAAGATAAATAAAACAGGACTGTTGTCCCCGGGCCTTCCTAAAGAGTGCTGGGGGCGCACAAAGAGGAAGGAAGAGGAAGGAAGAGGCGCAGTGCCAAGCAGATTCAGGAGCGTCACTAGCCATCAGGCAGATGTGGAACAAGGGCTCAAGAAGAGGCGCCCACATGTGAAAGGCTCAGAGCAAGACAGAGAAAGTTCCACTGAGGAGCTGCAGCAGGTACTGTGAGTCTCGAGCAGAGGAGTCGCCGCCCCTACTGCGAGGTGACATCGGACTGTGTGTGGCCTTAGGGAAGTCATCTGTCCAGGCAACATTTGCCTTGCAGCCTGTTCATTTCCCCCTTTGGGGGTCCCTTTCTCATTTCTATCCCACCTCTTGTCTACCTATTTTTTAAAAATGTTTTCTTTGTTTTTAAATTATTTTTAATTGACACATAATAATTGTACATATTTATGGGGTACGGTGTGGTATTTTAATACCTTTATGCAAAATGCAATGATCAGATCAGGGTAATTAGCATACCCAACACCTCAAACTTAAAATATATTTGCATAGGCATTTTCCCCTGCATTAAGTGGTTAAGTGTTAGGTGATAGTCGCTGCTGAGCCCAAGGGGACTTACATGTTGATGGAGACTCTAAAGATGGGACAGACTTCAGACCGCAGGCTCCAGAGAGTGGGGCAGGATGCAGGGGCTGGTGCTGGATTTCCCCAGCAACTTGCAAATTAAATTATCTGCTCATAATCCTCGTCTGCTGGCTGAGGTGAGAACAGAGACAGGGCATTGTGGCTGCTGTGAACTCAGGAAAAGGTACTATGAGAGAAATCAGACTGCCAAAGACCAGAGCTACGTCTTGACTAGATTCTTTTTTCCTATATTTGGAGAGAGAAAATTCCAGAAAGATGTTTGTTTTTTACATTTATCTCAGCCCTGAAGAACATCATGAAGAGTCTAAAATATCCTTGATAGGGGTCCAGAGACTCAATGTTTTAAATTCTGAAGGAATAGCTCTCACATGGAAAGCTGAGGGTTTATTTATATTAGAATGATTCACATTTGCTGGAGCCCTGAGGACGGGTCAACTGAGGTAAAGTTATCTTACCAGTTTCCTGTAAACCTAAGGATACATTTGCATCTTTGTTTGTATAAATTAAGACAATCATTTACATACACATTTGCATACTGTACTAACTCTGTGTACATAAGATTAAATGAATTAGTATCTCTGATATGGAAGTTGTATCTAACAAGTACCAACAACGTTGTGTCGTGGAAAGGGCTTAGGCTCTGGAGTCTTTGAAGTAGAGTTGGGTCTAAATCCTACAACAGTGGCTTATTGGCCATATGAATTCTCTTTGAATCTCAGTTTCTTCACCTGTAACAATTGGTAAGACCATATCTACCTCAACTATCTCTTGTGGAAGCCTCAGATGGTTAAAAATAGATACAACGTGCCCAGCACAATGCCCAGCACAAGGAAGGTGTGCAGTGTAAACGTGATCTTCCAGCAGCTCAAGGCCGTGGCCAAAGCGAGAGGAACACAAGGAGCCATCCTTAGCAGGGCCTCTGTCTTCCTCAGGTTAGTTCTCCGAGGAAGGGGATGGGAGACCTGCTGGACAGGACCTGGGTGCATGGCCTGACTCTCACGACTTTCTAGAGTCTGTCACCCTGGTCAGGGTCTCACTCCTCTTCTTAACCAGCTTGGATTCCACGTTCAGAGTTAGACCTGCATGCATCGGGAGCTCTTCCTTCTTGTGTGCTTGTTGAAGTCCAGCTCTCTGCTTACCTCATGTGTGTGGACCACTACTAGAACGAATGAAGGCCACTGGAGAACTGACTCACAGCCATGTTGTGTGAGTTGGAATCTCTAGGAAGCAGAAACCAAGATGGCACTTGAAGTGGGTTTGGGGAGGGAGGACTCCTCTGAAAGATAAAGCTGGGAGGGACTGGAAGCTGGCAAGGGATAAAGCTGGCAAGGGACACTCTCTGAAGGCAAGGCAGGTCTGACATGTGTGAGAGCACAGGCAGAGCCTTGGCCCATGCTGCACCTCTGAGAACGTCTTGGCCCACCCAGCGAGGAGCCCTGGTGCAAAGACTGCCTGTAGCAAAGGTCCATGTTGGACCCCTTCCAGGCTCAGTTCTGGGCTGGGGACCACCAAGAAGAGGATGGCCTTGGCTCAAACGTTCTGGCAGATCCTGGAGGCACTGTGTAGGGAGGCTGTCAGCTAACTGCTCTTCTCCAGCTGATCCCAAGTTTCTTTTTTCGAGAGGAATCTGAGTGACACATATCTTTGGTGACTATCCATGACTACCAGGGTTCCTTTAAATTAAGACCAAAAATATAAAAGGTGCCCTCAGTACTGCTGGTCAATCCTGCCACATTCCCTTTTCGATTCTCCTCCCTCTGAGATGATTCTTTCACATTTTCTCTTCTCAGGTCAAAGTTCTCCCTCTCCTCCCTTTTGTACTCTCAGATGATTTCATACTTCATTTCACGGAGACAATGGAAACAGTCAGAAACGATCTGTGACTCTAACTCTGCCACCTGCACCCATTCCCACACGCCCTGCCTTCCTGCCCACGTGGTGATGAGCTGTGCCTGCTCCCACCCAAAGCCCACCCTCACTGCGAGCTGGAGCCCTCTCTCCTGATTACTCAGGAGTCCTGCTCCTTGTCTGTCCTCACCGTCTCAGCACAGAGACATCTAGGGATCCCCATAGGGTCACAGCTTACGCCTGATTCCTCATGGGTACTGCTCTGTGAGGTGCCTGTCCACACTCCATTTTTCCACTTCCAAATTTTTCTCAATCTCATTCCAATTAGGATTTTGTCTCTACCAAACTAGTGAGACTGTTTTGTGAAGGTCATCGCAGACTACTTCTTCTTTGACTTCTTTGACCTCCCAGATACATTTTGTTATTTTGTTTTGTGTGTGTGTCTCCTTTTTGAAACAATTCCCTCAGTTGGTTTCTGAGACTCTGCTCTCGGCTTTTCTACTCCTCACTGCTCACTCCTTAGTTTCTGTCTTAATCTGTTCAGGCTGCTACAGCAAATACCTGGGTATTTTTTAAAGTGGGCAGCTTATGAACAGCAGACATTAATTTCCCACAGTTCTGGAGTCCTGAGATCAGGTGCCAGCGGATTCGGTGTCTGGCGAGGGCCCTGCTTCCTGGCCCCCAGGTGGCGTCTCCTCACTGCATCCTCCCGTGGTGGGAGGGTCTCTGTATAAATAAGGGCTCCAATTCCATTCACGAGGCTGCACCCTCAGGACCTAACCGCCTCCCAGAGGCCCCAGCTCCTAATCCATCACCTTGGGGGAGAGGATTTCAGTGTATGAATTTTGAGAGACACTAACATTCAGGTGATAGCAGTGTCCATTCCCAGTTTCTTCTTATCTCCACAATGTCTTAAACTGAAGTGCAACAGCGATTGGTTTTTATACCTCAATCCCATATAAATTTGCTTCTGAGATCAGATCATGTACTTCCGTGTCTTTAAATAACCCCTCGTTACTGACATCTTTCATCTCTGGCCTCGTCCTCTTTGTTTAACTGCGGAATGGAGTGTTCAGCTATCTCCACTTGGACATTTAATAGACATTTGAAAATCGACAACTCTGAAATAGAATTCTTCATTCCTGCCCTTCCCCTTAGCCTCCCTCTCTCCCACTTACCCAGGTATTCAGACTGAAACTCTTGCAGGCACCCTGGACCCCTTTTTCACGCCCCACATCCAAACTATCAGCAAATGATCCAGGCTTGACCTTTGACATGTATGTAGGATGTGATTCCCTTTTCCTCCAGTGCCACCCTCTACTCCAGGTCACCAGCAGGTATCCTCGCACTACTGAGGCAGCCTCCTCACTAATCTTTCTGCGCTCTCGTCCCCAGGCTCCATTCTTCACGCAGCAGCAGGTCACTCTTCTGCTAGCAAGCCTCTGATAGTTGTCACACATTCAGCGCTCCAGTTATAAACTATCCCTACACTCAGTGGCTTAAAGCAGCAACCATTTTTATTATATTGCATGACTTGTGGATCAGGAGTCCAGCCAAGGCTAAGCAAGGTGATTCTACGTGCCATCAACTAGGGTCACTCAGTAGGCTTCAGTTTCAGGCTGGCCTGGCCTGAAGGGTTCCAGATGACTTCATTCTCACACCTGGCACCTTGGCAGGGGATGGAGAGGCTGGAATCCACTGGGCCCAGCTGGGCCCCTTTCCATGGTTTCTCCGTATTGTCTGTCCAGCAGGACTTCTGCCTGGTCTCTAAGGGCTCCCAGAGATCAGAGCGAAAGTTGGCGCTTCTCCCAAAGCGCAGGTCCAGAACAGGCCAAGCATCACTTCTGCCATGGTCCATGGGGCAAGGCTGTCGCAGGCCAGCGCAGATCCAAGGGGAGAGGAAACACACCTCGTCTCTCAGTGGGAGGGGTAACAAAGGATTTGTGGCTACCTTGAATCCACCAAATTAAAAGTACAATTGTGTGTGACTAAAAACAAAAGAAATTCACTCTCTCATAGTTCCAGAGGCCACGAGTCCTAAATCGAGTTGTCAGGAGGGCGGCACTCCCTCCAGAGGCTTCGGGGAGGAATCTGCCTTTGCCTTGTCTGGCTTCTGGGGGCTCCCGTGTTCCTTGGCCTGTGGCTGTGTAATTTCCATCTCTGCCTCCACCTGCTCTTTCCTGTGTCTGTCCTCTGTGTGGCTTTTTTAAGGAAACGCGTCATTGGGTTCGGGACCCACATGGATAACTCAGGACGAGTCTCATCTCGAGGTCCTTAATTACATCTGCAAAAACTCTTTTCCCACATACGATCATATTCAGAGAGTCTGAACTTTAGAATGTAGACATACCTTTCAAGCAGTCTACCATTCAACCCACTACAATTTGTCCAGTAAGAATCTGGATCTAAGATTCTGGGGGCGGGGGAGGGGGCAGTCTGATCCCCCAGCAGCTGTGGCCTCTCATGTCCTCCTGAGCTTCTTTTCCATGGAGCACTGTGCCTGGCATCTGGCCTCTGTCACCCTTATGACTACATTTCTTCTGCTTCTTTTTTTGCAGTCATCCTGGCTTCCTTGCTGATTTTTGAATATTTTTCCAATAGAAGACATTTACACTTGCTAGATAATCCCCAAAGCATTCACACAAATCTCCTCCTCCCTCTTCATTCAGGCATCTGCTCAAAGGCCACTGCCCAGAGAGCTCCTAGCCCTGGACCCCACACACCTGCTTTCATAGTCCTCGTCATCACCTGACCTAACCTTACCTGTGCTTTGCTTATTCTTTGTCTTTCCATTAGAATGGTGGGTTTTTGTTTGTTTGTTTGTTTGTTTTGCTCACCACTGGAACTTCAGCCCCCAGAAGAGTATTGGGTACTTAGAAGGTCCTCAGAAAAGTCTGTTAAACATTGAGGAAATCAAGTAACTCCTTGTCTTCAAGGAGCTTAGCAGGGACATGGGGAGACCAGGTAGCAATGCAGTTACCCTTATCCTCCCAGGCTGCCCATTAGAAATAGTTCAACTTGACTGTCTTTATTTGCTCTAATTGCTTGTGGGAATCAGGAGAAAGAAAGTCCTAAAAGTCGTGATAGAAACGTGGCTCTGGAGGCTTTCTCTCCACGCGCTAAAGCTGGCCGCCCCAGTGTCCTCTGTTGGGCTTAAGTACATCACTGAGGTCGGAGCCTCAGCAGGGGAGAGAGTTTGGGGTTTACAAATGCTCTTGTTTTGCAGTGATGGGATGTGGGCTGGGGTGGAATGTTCAGTTAGAGCGAATCCTTCCTACTGAGAATTCTAGGATGAAAATGAGTTTAAAATACCAGGGATCTGCCAGTGCCAGCAGGTCATTTTATTCTTCATTAAATTCCCAGCACAGAGCCAGTGACTGTCACATAATAGGCACTCAATAAATATTAGTAAAATAATGAATTCTATTGGGGATCACATATGTGGCATTTGTTACATTCACATGTGACACTTGATGCTGCTGACAGAACTCTGGCCAACTCTAAGTACCACTTACAGGGTGGGCTGTGGACCAGAGAGTACAGGGGTATCCTGGAGACACTCATGGCCCGTCCTGCCTGTGCCTCTGCAAGATGGTTACAGCTGCTTTGGCCGACAGCTACAGACAGCACATGAGCTGCAAAAGCACAATGGCCACCTTAGCACTTGGGGTGTTTTCCAGAATCGGTGGATCTCAGTAAGCCAGGGAACCCAGCTGGGTCTCAGGAGGAAGCAGAGCTAGCATGCAAAATGCTGGTGGGATCCCCTCCAGCCTACATCTCAGCTTCTTCCTGCTGCGCGTTGGCTTCTTTCTCTGGGTATCCATTTCCTGCACATGGCCAAAGACATGACCACGAACACCATTCGAGATTTATGGCTTTAGTGAAAGAGGCAGGAGCATATGCCTCTCATAACCTCTTCCTTGGAAACGGAAGGGAAGGCAATTATCAGTGCAAGGGGTTCTAGCTGTCACCCTGAGCGAATCCCCCGAGGTCAGAGGGTGGGGCCACGTAAGACACAGCGTCTCGTCTCGTGAGAAGCTGTATGAGCTGGGGGAGGGAAGGCTGCTTCCCTGAGAAGGGCAGAGCACTGTTGCGCAGACACCCGTCGTTGCCTGCCACGGCGCCCGGGTTAGGCGAGGCTGCCCCCACACGGTGCCTTCTGAGAGACCGTAGCTGTGTCTGCCTCCACACGGCCTCACCTGTTGATACACGATCCTCTCTTTTTGCCCAAGGGCAACGTATCCCCGTCCTCCATAACTATGAGCCAGCTCAGAAGGAAATACTGGGCCAGATCAGACCATTTTCTGGGAAATTTAGAACCAGGAAGCTTGGAGGCTGACAGAGTTGGCAGCGGGGCAGAGGCTGATATGGTGTCTTGGGAGGTGACACCAATTAGATTTGGACTCAACAGGACAGCAAAGCCACATGCAGCCAGAGTTGTGAGGAAGCAGGAGTCGTACGGAACCAAAGGAAGGTGCTCAGTGGCATGAGACTGGAACGACAGACAGAAGCCACCTGTCGTGACAGAGGCAGGGGTGAGGGTGGGGTGGGCTGAGAGATGTGACCCCTCAAGTGCCTCCTAGTTCCTGCTGGCCTTCTAGTCTCAGTCCCCTGCAGCCTCAGGATAAACTCCTTCGGGTGAGTAGGGTCCGGTAGGTTTCCTCAGAACCAAACAAGTTGAAGGAGAAGAGTGTCTTTAACAGTTCCTGTCCCCAAATCCCTGGCTGTGTGCCCTGCCCCTGCTCAGGGCGGGTTCTGGAGCACAGACTGGGTGTCACGGTGAAAGTTAAGAAGGTGGAGAGGATCCCCCATTTCACAAATGAGGAAGCTGCGGCTGTGTAGTTAGGTGTCTGGCCGAGGGCAGACTGCGGGCGAAAAATTCCAAGCCGGGCGCTTTGACTGGATGCCAATGCCTTTCCGTTTCATCGCAGAGCCCTCACCTTCGGTCACCTGCACCGAAGCAGATGGGGTCCTAGGATTCCATCTAACAGAGCAAATAGAATAGCATTCACTATATAAATATACAACCCTACAGAGAGAAGTACACTTTCTCTTTGGTATTAGTGAAAGGGGCTGTCTGCATCATAAAGTTTAAATTTACCTGCTATGTGTGAAACACATACAGACACACACAAAACTTAAGAAGAAAAAATATGTGGTTCTACATTAAATCATTATTCTCTCTGAAAACATGTTTTTATTGCAATAATTTTTCCCACAATAATTGATTGAATAACTTTAATACTATCAAGAATATGATTTTTAAAACTTAGCTTCTTATCTGAATTTTACTATATAATTTAAAATTAGCAATTATTGCTTCATCAGTACCTGCAGTGTGTTGAATGGCCCCCAGAAAGGTAAGTCCCTGTCCTAATTGCCAGAACCTGTGAATGTGGCCTTATTTGGAAAAGGGATCTTTTCAGAAGTAATTTTTTTTTTTTTACCACCATAAT